>KL647319.1:246418-455605 GCA_000727475.1 Sarcocystis neurona | reverse complement strand
CTCCTGCTGCTGCTGCCTGCCAGCTGCCGCTCCTGCTGCTGCTGCCTGCCAGCTGCCGCTCCTGCTGCTGCTGCCTGCCAGCTGCCGCTCCTGCTGCTGCCGCCTGACAGCAGCCGCTGCTGCTGCAGCCTGACAGCTGCTGCAGGTGCTGCAGCCTGACAGCTGCCGCTGCTGCTGCTGCTGTTGCGTGAGAGCTGTTGCTGCTGCTGCGTGAGAGCTGTTGCTGTTGCTGCGTGAGAGCTGCTGCTGCTGCTGCGTGAGAGCTGCTGCTGCTGCTGCGTGAGAGCTGCTGCTGCTGCGTGAGAGCTGCTGCTGCTGCTGCGTGAGAGCTGCTGCTGCTGCGTGAGAGCTGCTGCTGCTCGTGCCGCCGCTGGCGTGCTGCGTCAGGCCTCTACTGCTTTTACCTGTCTCTGTTGCTGTTGCTGCTGCCGGACGCGCAACAGGGCCCCCTCACCAAAAGGGCGCCTCCGGCGCTTGCAATCTTCTCTGTTGCTGTCATGTTCTTTTGCCACTGCTGTCATATACTCTGGTGCTGCTGCTGTCACTATTTCGGCTGCTTGTGCTGCGCCTGCTGCTTGTCATGGGATTTTGCTGCCGGTTACGGGATTCTGCCCCTCGTTACTTTGCTCCCGCTGCTGTTCTGCTGCCGTTCTGCTGTCCTGCTACGACAGCTTCTGCTGCTGCGGCAGGGGTTCTGCTGCTACGGCTGCTGCTGCGCCTCATGCTGCTGCTGCTGCCCTGCAGCCCCAGCACCACTGGCATCTGTGTGTCTTGCAGACTTGCTGCAGGCCGCTGCTGCTCTTTTGCTATTTCGTCGTCTTTCTTTCTCTCATGTGCTGCTGTTGATACACTGCTGCTGAATGGGTCGTCGCCTGCATGTGTGAGACAAGTGCTACGCTGCGGCTGCTTTTTCGCAGCTGGTGCTGCCACTGCTGTCTATATATATGTATATATATATATATATATATACACAAGCAGCAGTGACACATCAACGTGTCTCCCCGACTGCGGCTGTTTGCAAGTACTTCTGCGTCGTGCTGCTGCGCTTCGTCGACCTGCAGAGGAGAAGATGAATACGGTTACTCTTGCCATTGCTGCCGGAGGAGACCGCGTGAGCTTGGAAACGGTGGCTCTGCAGCAGCAGCAACCCCGCCGCACTCCCCAGCGGGAAGCAGAGGACGTTGTTCAAAAATATTATATTCACTGCTCCCAGACGTGGCCAGGCGACTTCCTGCCAAACTTCTTCTAGCGTAAAGCAGCTGCACCAAGACAAAAAGCAGCAGCAGCAACAACAACGGGGAGGATCGGAGCAGTAGCAGCAATACTCGCAGCAGCAGCAACTCTCGCTGGGGCAGCAGCAGCAGAGGCAGCAGGCGCAGCAGCGGAAGGCTCACCTCAGCAGCAACAAGAACGGCGAAAGCAGCCATCGCAGCGACAGGAGCGTGCCCTCAACAGCAGCAGCAGCAACAGCAAGACCACAGCAGCAGCAACATCGCAGCAGCGACAGCTGCGAAGCTGGGCGCAGCAGTTCCGCCAGGAACACCAGCAGCAGCAGGTACGGCGCGCGACCTCGGTGAGGCAGGAACTGCAGAGAGCCAACATATATACGCGCCCGCCATGAGCCACGTGCGGACAATGATATGCAGCTCTTCACCTGCTGCGCATGTGTAGATCTCCCTCTCTCTCTACCTATCTCGTACCTATGTATATGTACATATGTGTGTACACAGATAAACAGAAATAAGTATACACGTATATATTACTTCTTCTACAGAGAGACCCCACACATATGCAGACATCGTGTGCATGCAGGGGCGTCCTACTTTTTCTTGGACGTGCGAACGCATGCGCGGCAAGTCTCCCCCGCCGAAGAAGTCGGCACATCTGTCTTTCTTCTTCTTCGGTTTTCTCTCCTTTCAAAACCCCTGCCCATGCCTCCTTTTGTTAATCCCCTTACTTTCTCTCTTCTTCTTCTTCTCGTCTGCTGCCTGAGAAGTTCTACATACGTAAATAAAAACACGTCTGTGTGTGAGCGGTTCCTGCGGATATATCTGTCTCTCTCTATCTATACACATATATGTATATGCAGCGTACGTATAGAGATATACATGCAGATATACACATATATATATTAATGTATATATATGTCTGTATATATCTGTGTATAGGTACATATAGATATACATACATATAGACCAAGATGGATATCCATAGATATATATCCGTATACAGAGATAAATAGGTACATACGTGTCTATATATACATCGACACATATGTATAGATATATGTATGTATAGATCTGTGTATGTGTGTCTATATGTATATAGATATACATGTGTAGAGATATCTACGTACATATACAGATACGTTTAACGATATGTTTGTATTTATATGTATGTATTGCTTAGGTGGCCCGGTGGATATTCTGATACACAGAGATCTGTAGAAAAGTAAGAATACGTGTGTAGACAGTCGCTGAGATCTCTTCAGACGATGGCAGCAGCGTGCGATTTTGTGGGGAAGAAACGCGAGTTTCGAAAGTATTTCCCTTTTCTGCTGTTGGACCGCATGCGCCTCCGTTTTCACTTTTGCTGCTGTTGAGCTGCATGCGCCTCCTCGGGAGTATAAGCACCCGTGTGTGCGCACACTCGCTGCTGCTGGAGGGGGTGCGACGCTCCTCCACCGCGTGACGTTTTCAGCGGAGCTCGGGCGCGCGGACGCAGAGTTCTCTGCATCAGTGCAACGAATAGGAGCTGCTTTGCATGCGCATGCAATTCAGTGGGATGAGCAAGTCCACACAAAAAGTAGAAAAATTCAGCAGAAAGAGCGGCTTCTTCTCCTCGTCTCCCTCTGCGCCGCCCTCTCCCTGACTCTCTGGTGCAAGGCAGCGCACCTTTGATTCGCAGCACGAGCGCAATAGACATATGTGTATACGCATCTGTACGTATACATATGCATGCACATGCATATATATATATATATGTATATACATTGTGACTACATATATGTATATATATATATGCCTGTATAGAGGTATGCATATCTGTGTATATATACGATCATGGGTGTACACCTAGGAAAGTACATACTTACGTCTATGTGTATAGATAGATTCATGCGTGAGTACAGATATATGTATTGATGTATGCGAGAATATATATATATATATATTGAATGTATGTGAACAAGAACGTACAGGTAGGGAAGCACATGCGTACATACAAATGTGTCGACACATGCAGGTGTGCCTGCGTGTACATATATTTGTCTACGCACGCTTACAGAGACTAATCAAGACAGTAGCTGTCGAAACGCATGCAGGGGTTTCTGAGGCCGACGTTCGTGAGAAGAACATTCGCACCGTCTGCATGCAGACGCGGCCCCGGAAGTAGCTACCTGCGTGTCCAGTCGTGCGGCGCTTCCCCGTTGTTTGGGAGTGGCGAAGCAGGAAAAAACGACCGACACTCCTGCAGAAGACAGAAAAACGCATGCGTTTGCATGTTGGTGCGCAGCTCGTCCCGCACCACCACCGAGGGGTCGTACTCACACGACAATACGTATGCAAGTGCATGCAGCGGGGCACCCCGCGCAGCAACACATTTTCCCTGCAGTGCCTGCACCTCCGCGCTTTCCCCTGAAAATCGCTGCAGGAGTAACTATTCTTGGATATCTCATGCATACCGCAATAGCGCATACACACGTGTGGCACGCATGCGTGAAAAGCGTTGTAGGGTCGCAAAAAGGCTCTCGTGCGAATTCCCGCGCCGTCCGGTGTGTGCAGACGCCGACGGTCTCACTTGCGTCGTATGCGCGAGTATGTTCGCAGATACTGTGAGAACGGGGGTCTGTGTGGACACAAATTTTACAGAAATGTACGAGAGGCGACGAGACGCGCAACACCCACGTACACACGTGCTTGTCCCCCGTCCGGTACATGCATGCGCGCCGACGTTTCACAGAGGTACCCAAAAAGATATGTGTGTTGAGGCGCGGGACTGCGGCGAAGGATGCCAACGAAAATGGGCAGACGCCTCTCTCTCTCTGTCTATGGACCAGGGAAAGAGAGCGAGTGACAGACACAGAGATGTGCACGCGCACGGAACGCGAGTGTGGACGCATGCGGACCACCCAGACCTGTTAAGCAAATGCGGGTTAATTCGTACGGTTGCATGCACGCACAAAAAGAGCCGCGTGCAAAAGTAGGAGTGCCGATGTCCGCAAAGAGACGTGCGTGTGCGAGTGTGCAGACTGCAGCTGGGTGTCTCTGCACGCATGCAAGAATGAAAGGGGAGACATTTCGGCGCACCCAGGAATAAAGAGCTGCACGCGTGCAGAGCCCTCATGCCTGTGCGCGTGCCCCAGCGCCATCGTATATGAGTGTACTGACAATCGCCACCTCATTTACTACGTGCCTTGCCGCAGACGCGACACACGCGCGGAGCGGCTGTTCAGAGCTGCAGACCTTGCATGCAACTGCTTCTGTGCGGCCTGCATGCGAGAAGTCGGGTCGGAAAGTGACAGTGGAACGAAAGAGCAGCAGCTGCCTCCGCATGCCGCCCCCGCCACACACAAGGTGTTGAAAAAACCCGGAGCAAAGGAGCCTCATCGCTTCCCCATGAGGTGATGGAGGCGCACGCATGCGCAGGCCACCTCGTCTGGGTGCACGCGTGCACAGGCGCTCACCTGCTACTGCGACCCCACACACCCCCTCGTGAAGGGTGTGTCTTTCACGTGTGCAGCACATATGTCTCTCTTTTCCTCTCTATGTACGTACATACGTATAACTACGTATAGAGGGGATCTACGTTTCATCGCTGCCTGAATCCACCTCTAGACGCGCCGAGGTCGTGGGAGTGGTTCCTGTGTGAAAGAACGACAAATGAATCGCTACGGAGATCATCGATATAAATCGGATGTATTTCTCTCTACAGTTGATAAAAGTGCTCTCCTTGGCGCCTACTACATGCCGGCTTCTCGCTTAAACGCGTTTGCTTCTGCACACGTGCACCGCCTTTTGATTGCATGCTCGTGAGCACAGCTGCCCGTACGTGAACGTAAGCAACGGTGACCCGCTACTGCTCGCGACGTCTACGCGCATAACGTAGCGTTTCCCTCTCCATTCTCCTTTTCCCCTTCTCGCTCTTTCTCTGTGCATGGGTAGAATTCTCTCGCTATAGTTATTGTTTAACAATTGCGTGCACGCCGCAAAATGGAAAGTTCTCAGCGGCGCACAGCTACGTGCATGCCTGGATGCATGCAGCCACAAGCTCTCATATCAAAACAGCACGTGTCTACGTCACTGGGACGAGTTCTGCGGCGGCAAGACTGTCCCCCCTGCAGGGCTGTGGACACTCAGACATGTGTTTTTGCGAAGACTTGAGACATGCGCCGGCAGCGTATACCCCCTTCGCATGCGACACAGTCACGGCGGCCTCCTGTGTCGCCCTCAGCAGCAGCAGCAGCGGCAGCGAGCTTGTCTCTGCAGGTGGGCTCTGCAGGCGCCACCCAGTGGTGCGGCAGCAGTGCAGCAGCAGCGCTAACAGAGACATAAGCGCAGCAATGTAACAACAACAACAACAACAGTAGCAGAAGCAACGCCTGCGGCAACATGTTCAAAAATTGGATGCGGGGGAGACGCTAGCAGGAGGATCCTGGGAATGCCAATGGTAGTTACGGCAGCAGCAGCTGAGGTGAGAACGCGCGTGCAGCTGCCTGCGCAGCAGCCACAAACAGGCGCCGCGGCAACGCCGCTGCACGTAGCCAACGGTAAGAAGCAGTTCGGGAATAGCACCGACGTCCAGCTAATTCTCGCAGCGACAGAAGACCAGCAGCAGGCAGCAGTTACTAGGAAGAGCACCACCGCCAGCAGGAGAAACAGAGAAATGGCACTGCGAGAAAGAAAGGGACGGGAACGGAGGGCAACTGCGTCCGGAATAGAGTCTTCAGTAACGCAATAATTGTTGCTGCCGCTGCTGCTGCTCTCGCCAGGGAATCGACGCACCAGCAGCAGCAGTAGTATCTGGACAGTGAAAACAGCAGGAGAGGTGGAAAGGGAGTGGCAGTAGCAGCCAACGCAGGAAGCAGCAGTGGGAGTAGAACAGCCGCAGCAACAAGAGCAAGGTATCAGCGACTGCAGAGGAGCAGCAGCAACAGCATCGGGAAGGCGCAGTGAAAGTAGGGTGGCAGCCACAGCAGAGAAGCAGCAGCAAGAGAAAAGCAGGGGCAGCGACAGAAGCGGGACAGCAAGAGCAAAAGAACAGGAAACGAAGAGCAGCAGCAGCAGCAGCGGAACAAGAGCAGCAGCGAGCGAAAAGCAACAGCAGGGCCAGCAGGACAGCAGCAGCAAAAACGGGGCGACAGCAACAGCAAAGAGCAGCCGAAGCTGCCGAAGAGCAGCAGCAACAGCCGAAGAGCGGCAGCAACAGCAGAAGAGCAGCTGCAGCAGGAGCGCGAGAGCAGCAGCGGACGCAGGGCCGCAGCAACAGCAAAAGAACAGCAGCAGCAGAGCACCAGCGACGCCAAAAGGGCAGCAGCAGCGGAAGCAGGGTAGCAGTGCGTTGCTGTTGTGAAAGCAACACGAAGAATACAGCAGCAGGTGAACCGCCGCCTAGACAGCACAACCGCCCGCAGCAAGCAGGGAGTGAAAGCAGACGCAGCAGGACACCCGGTGTTTCTGGTAGCAGCAGCAGCGGCAGCAGCAAAGAAAAGCCAAGCGGCCGGAGAGACGGAGTCTGAGCAAGGAGGCAACAATTAACTAGGTGCTGCTCTACCTCTGCATCTTTATCCTTTCTGGAGATACGTGTATCGCCCAACGGCAGACTGCCTTGTTTTTTCTCGTTCCCGAATCGAAAGCGTTCCAGCGGAACTGACGCATGCATGCACCAACTGTTGCATACGTGATTCACCGCTGCATGCACATGCATACCGGGTGTGAAGAGCTGCATCCATGCACGTGAGTATGCGCAGAAGAAGAAGCTTACTCGGTCAATGTAATCAGACACACAAAAAAGTGCGGACGCAAGCTATTATACACATATATATATATATACCCAGACATGTCATACATAGACATATATATATATATATATATTCAAGAGCTATGTCTCAGCACGTGAATAGACGCAGAAGACCAAACTTCTCCGGCAAACATAACCAAATATGCAGATTGAGAAGGACACATACATATGTATGTGTTATACATATACACGTAGATGCGTACACACGTATGCCGATTAATACATACATGGTGAAAGCAGACTTCTCTCTCTTTTTCTTCTCTCTCTGTGTATACACGTCAGACGGTAGAGAGACGAATCTGAAACGTTTCGGAGTAAAAGAACAGATCTTCTTCTTCTTCACAATGCAAACTGCAGGCAGGCGTTCGCATGGGCCATCTGTGTTAGTGCATCGCCGATAATAAAGCTTGCAGCCAGCAGCAGCTGCCGCTGTTTTCCGATGCTGCGGCCGCCTGCTTTCCTCACTGCCTCTGCCGTCTTAATACATAAGAAAACAGCACCGGCAGGCAAAAACAGCAACAACGGGTAAAAGCAGCAGCAGCATGCAAAAGCAGCAACAACAGCAGCAGCATCGCCGATCAGGTCCGCATCCCTCCCTCTGCGCTGCGGCTATCCCGTCGCACGCTGCCGGGCAAGCTTCTGCTTAGCTACCGGAGAGTTCGCTCTGTCTGTCGCAGCTGCGGCTTCTCCTTCTCACTGCCGCTGCAATGCCCTACTGTTTCCGCGCCTCTGCGGAAGGACTGCTACTGCTGCTGCAGTTTTGCGCTGGTGCGTTGACACGCAGCTGCAGGTGCGTTCCTGCCTCTGCCAGGCAGGCCGCGACTTTTCTGCAGCAGCTGCTGCAGTATTCAGCTGCTGCTACTACTTCTTACCACTGCTGCTGCGGCTGTTGCTCCTACTTCTTCATTCTGTCGCCTTTCGCTGCTGCTTCCCTTTTGCGAATGTAGTGGCCGACTTTCAAGAAGGGCATCAGCAGCAGCACCAGCATGTAACACCAGCAGCAGCGGCCACGCCGCAAGCATACGCCAAAACCGCAACAGAATTTACTACTGCAGTCGCAGGTGTTGCAACAGCAGCGGCAGGTGATCCAACAGCAGCAATGACAGATGCCGTAACAGCAGCAGCAAGTGATCCAACAGCAGCAGTAGATGATCCAACAGCAGGAGCAGATGGTCCAACAGCAGCAGGTGATGCTGCAAGAGCAGTAGCAGACACTAGAGCAGCACCTCCCACGGTACGTTTTCGTAGTGTTCGTCCACCTCCTGCTGCTGGTGCATCACGCGCTGGGCCCCCATCTTCCGGAAGAAAGCGAATCGGCAGCAGCAGCAGCAGCTCTGGCGGCGGCAGCGGCAGCAGCTCACTAGTGGGGTGTGCAGCAGCAAGTGTGTCTCCCCTGTTGAGGTGCGAAGTCTGTGAGAGAAGCTTCCCTCACACAAACAGCAGGTTTATACAGCGGATTCAGCAGGCCGACAGGAGCGCTGCTTGGGCAGCCCTTGCCCCGGCTGTTGCTGCTGCCGCAGCTGTCGCTGCGGCCGCTGCTGCTGCAGTGAGTTCAACTCCTGGTGAGTCATCGGTGTCGCTGTCTTCGTCGCTATCGGCAGCAGCAGCAGTATCAGGGAGAGCAGTGACAGCTGCAGGAGCAGCAGCAGCATGCGCAACGGCAGGCGGAAGCGGAAGGGCAGCAGCAGCGGCACGAAGTCCGGCAGAAACACCTGCCGCACCAGCGACCGTCGTCCTCGCACCGGCAGGAGGCACAGCCGCAGCAGCAGCAGCGGGAGCAACGCCACCACTGGCAGAGGAGGAAGACGAAGAAGAAGCGCCTGCAGCAGAAAAAACGGCTGCCCCTTCTGCAGGGCTGCTGAAGTTTACATCTTCAGTCGACGCACCAGCAGCGTCAGCAGAGCTGACACCAGCAATCGCTCCCCAGCCAGCAATTGCATGGAGGTCGATAGAGGCGCGGTGATCCCCCCCCCTGCGTCCTGCTGCAGCCAGCGATCCAGATGCATGCCTACTGTCTGCTGCTGCGCTGCCGGCTGCAGCTGGTGCGCGCGCTGCTACGGCTTCTGCTTCTCTCCCTTCCCCTCCTGCTCCTTCTCCTGCTGCCGCCGTCTTTTCTTCGTTCTGTTCGAAGTCAGCAGAATAGCAGGCGGTCGGTCGCGGCCCTCCCCCTCCCAGGGTGCTGCAGGCATCCAGGCAAAAAGTGCGCATGCGACGCAGACCGACAGCAAAGTCGTTGTTGCAGCAACAGAGGAATAGCAGCAGCGACGGCTGCAGGCAGAAGAAGAAGAATGCGTAACGGCAGCAGCGAAAGACGCGCCACTCTGTTCAACGTCCCACTTGCTGACACGTCTACCCCACGCAACGAGGCGCACGCCTGCCTTCCTCTTATAGTCGACACATTACACTTGCTAGGCAATCCTCTGTTCCCCACACTTTCATGTTATTCTCTACAGGGAAACTTGAGGCACTTGCATGCGTGAACTGCTACACTTGCCGTATAATCCCCCCTCTACTTCAAATCTTGAGGCGCATGCGCGCAGTCCTCTCCTCTCTGGCGGTTCTCCGCATGGGTGAGGCAGCCGAAGGAAGCCACTTTTGGCTCCCAGCTGCTGCCGTATCGACTGCTCTACGCACGAACTCTATTTGGCCCCCACCCGCACAAGCCGAGGAAAATCAGCGGAGAGTTTTCCCACCCCTCCACAGAGACGGTGCCCCGCCATCTTCTCCTTCAACTTTCTAGTCCCCCGCAGCTGCACATATGCACGGCGACGAAGTACAGTTACACACATGCATGTATGTGTACAGAAGCAGACGCAGACAGACCGTCACGTAAAGGAAATCGAGGGGAAAACAGGAATATATATATATAAAGAAACGAGTGCAAATTCGATATGAGTGTGGGGACACATATGGACGGGTGTATACAGAAAGAGTGATATGGACATGCACAAGGTATAAGGACAAAGAGAAACGCGGCAACGTAGTCGAAGTTGTAACTATTCAGAGAGAGATACGAAAGCGTGAATCGGAGAAGCGAGACACATATACACCTGTACGTGTGTATCGAGAAAGATGTAGACACGTAGGTCTTGACCCGTGTGTCTACATATATGCAGACGAAGATAGACATATCAACAGAAACGGGCACGTCGCTACAGGGAGAGATGATAGAGATACCAGTGTAGACAGAGAGAGAAATATACACCCACGCATATATTCCTTTCTCTGCATGTCTACAGATACCCGGATACGGAGGAAGCAACGCAGATATTGGGACGGATGGATATCTATGTAGGTGTAAATACGACAACGTAAGCCACAGAAGTGTAGCCGGAGTTGTCTCTAAGTGGTGTTGCGAAGAAGAGAGGGCCCCGATACAAATGAGGAAAACTTTACACATATAGAAGGGTCTTAGAGACAAACACAGAGAGCGAGACAGGCATTGAGAGAGATAGAAGCATTTCCCCACATTTGTGGATAGTCACACACACACGCACACGTACGTGTACGTACTCGTATACATATGTAAGCGTAGATCCAGATTTATAGGTTTACTCCAGTCTAGCGTAGAGTTGTACGACCAAGTTCACAACCTTCTGTATACAAATTCAAGCAGAAATGGAAGAAAAGACTGTCTAGGGACACAGACACGTATATATATACTCGTATGTACAAAATACGTACATGTGCATATTGGTGTGGACAAGCAGACTTAGATTCCGGAATAGATAAGAGTGAAACGTACGTGGATTTACAAGCAGGCAAAGAGAAAGAGAACTCAAAAAAACTACGAGACTCAGCTGCAAATATATGTGTATATAGGGTTCAACTGTAGGCAGACCCCGACCCGCACGCACAACATATATATGTTGGGGTAGATAGAAACACACACAGATTTCCATGTAAAAGTAGAGAGATAGGAGTCACAGCTATAAACATTCGCATAAAGATTCAACCTCCCCTCTCGCTGTATACACATACATATATATGCAGAGAGAGAGGAGTGTATGGGGTGTATGTACAGCACGACTCCTGCGGCCAGCTGGTGCGTCTCTGCCTGTGCCTCTGTCATATGCGGTGGCGACTCCCCAACGGTGACTTTCCCGAGGAACCGCGACACATTTGTGGACCTATTTTGAATTTTCTTCCCCGTTTCTCCTCTCGAAGCGCCATCTATGGGCCTCTGCTTCCCAGACGATGACGCAGGCGCGGACCTGCAGCGCTGAGCAGGTGTTTGGTCCGCAGCAGCACGCTTGTGGAGACCGAACAGCAGAGACAGAAGCGAGAAGTTGCTGCTAAATCTCCTTCTGTCAGGATGGAGAGGGACTTTTCTCTGCAGTCGTCCTCCCGATATTCTCGAAAACTTAGCAAGCACGTAGAAATCCCCTACTCCTTCGGACATTCGCTCCCGACACCCCACACCCCGCACAAACGTGGGGAAGCTCAGACATTTGTATGCATGCGCAAGCACAGAGAGACAAACATACACACACAGAGACAGAGAGATACACAGACATATATGTGCATATATATATATATACAGAGGGAGAACCAGAAAGAGAGGAGGGCGCAGTACGCACGCATATATATATACAGAGGGAGAGCCAGAAAGAGAGGGGAGCGCACATACGCACGCAAATATATGTATATATATATATATGTAGAGAGAGAGACAGAGAGGCGCACATATATATATATATATATATATATTTATATAAATAGAGTGGGAGAGAGAACAAAAAAAAGAGATATGTACGTGTGTGTGTATATATGTGTGTATGTATACATGCAGCGTAAGATATCCACACCGCCGGAGAGCCACGCAGGAATCACGTGAGAGAGAGAAAAAGAGAAAAACAGGGAAGAGACGGAGAGGGGGACGCTGGGATTGTCGAAAGAAGATGCAGCAAATCCTCAGGACCTCGTGGACCCGTAGCAGCTCTCCCGGTGTTTGTAGGCGTTGAGTTTGCTGCAAAAGTTGGGCCGCAAATTCGCAGCAGAGCAAGAGAGATGCGTCACCTCGTACACACGCCTGTATGTAGAGACATAAATATTTATGTGTATATCTGTTGCTTTCTAAGTATACATGTGTAGGCCACGTATATACAAAACGACTGTGTAACTACTCACACACTCATGTGTAGTCCTGCGTACACAATATATATATGTATGTTGTGTGGACATGTATACGCGTATGTATAAACATACGTATGCATGCATGTATATGCATGTGTGAACATACATATATATACGCATGCATGCATATGTGTAAGCATACGCATATATATGTACGTAGACGTTGCCGATGTTCAGCGTAGTAAGAGGGGAGAAGCGAGTGCTTTGCACCCTCTGCGGTGTACGTACAGCGTGTGGAGAAGCTAATAATGTGGGAGGAGGGGTTTCTTCTTCTTACGCATGCAGCGACGTGGAGCAATACTCACCCCTTCGCAACAAATTCAGTCTAACAAACCTGTACTGACTAGCCTACCTATACACCTACATATATAGGTGTATATCGACCGCCATATACATACATATATATATATATATACAGAGAGACAGAGAGAAACAGAGACAGAGGTATATATATATACATGCATATATACATATATATATATGTTTATTTACCTTACACCCTGCATCACATGTATATATCTGTGTCGGTAAGTATATATTAGTTAACACCCACCTTTACATGTAGAGATAGAAACACGTGTATATGCGTGTGTAGGTCTCATTATCTATATCTATATACACGTATATATACATATATATACACGAAAAGAGAGGGTCTTAGATATATATGTGTGTAATGGTGTGAATACGTTCACACATAGCCACCCTCTAGAAAGATATGTGAAGATATTGCATGCGGGGAGGAGCGGCGGGGGGGACAAGAGGAGCGCGACAAGAGACTCAAATTTGTTCAGGGCGTTCGAAGAAGTAACCTGCAGAATACTGCTGCCCCACGAGCGCTCGGGAGCCTCGACGACTTCCTTTTTCTCAGACAGATGTAACTTTGAAGGCAGAAAACCCGTAGCCATCTCCGTTGCATGCAACTGTTTGCTGCACGGCTGTGCTTCTGAGATCGGGGACGGGTGAGTATTTTCATCCTGTCATCGCGGATCCTCCTGCTGCAGCAGTTCTTGCCTCTTCTGCTGCTGCTGTTTCTGCTGTTACGGAAGTTTCCTCTTTTTTCTGCTGCTGTGTGCCCTTTGGTGCTGCTGCAGCTGATTCTTCTGCCACTGCTGTCTCTCCTTTTGAAACTCATACTTCTGCTGCTGCCGTTTCTTCTGCGGCAGCTGCGCCTTTCGCTGCTGCTGTGTGTGTGGTTCTTCCGCTGCTGTAGCTGCTCCTGCTGCTGGCGCTGCTGTTTCTTCTGCTGCAGCTG
The DNA here is from genome assembly GCA_000727475.1 of Sarcocystis neurona. Classification (NCBI taxonomy): domain Eukaryota; phylum Apicomplexa; class Conoidasida; order Eucoccidiorida; family Sarcocystidae; genus Sarcocystis; species Sarcocystis neurona. The sequence goes on along the minus strand of KL647319.1, from coordinate 442,197 downwards.
ACTCTTCTGCGGGTGCAGTTGCCATTCCTGCTGCTGCAGCTGCTGTTTCTGCTGCGTTTGCTTCTTCTGTTCTTCCTGCGTGCCCTCTGCTGCTGCGTGTGCACTGCTTTTCGTGCATTCCTACCTCTGCGTTTGGTGATAGAGCAGCTGCCTCCTCCGCCTCCATTCCGCCAGAAACGCTTCGTCTTCCGCTTGTCTCCTGGGCACGTGCACCACCGCAGCAGCAGCAGCACCTTCACCAGCAGCAGCTCCTTTACTAGCAGCAGAAACAGCTTCGTCAGCAGCAGCAGCAGCAGTAATTCAACCAGTATCGGCTTCATTGTCAGCAGCAGCAGCTGCGTCACCAGCAGCAGCGACAGCAGTTTTATTGTCAGCAGCGGCAGTTTCCTCGTCAGCAGCAGTATGTTCAGCAGCAGCTGCAACACCACCGACGGCAGCGGCTATTCCAGCAGCAAAAACACCGCGAGGATCCATGGATGCGAAGCGAGGAGGACGAAAGATCACAACAGAGACCGAATTAGCAGACTGCGTACGCCAGCAGGAAAGACAAAGACAGAGGGTACTGCTGCAGCTGCGACAGAGCTGCTGCACACTCAGGACCAGCGCACGCGTCTCTCACTTTTGCCTGCGTAACCGGTGCAGAGTAACAGTTGTGCTTGGAGCGTCAGAGAGAGAGCCAGCAGCAAATCTGCTGTCGGGTGGTAGTTTCTGCTGTGTAGGCAGAGAGCTCTGCCGCGCGTGTGTTGATGACCGAAGGCAGCACGACGCTTGCACAGCAGCAGCAGCAGCACCATATACGTATAGACACGTGTACTCGTACAACTCCGAGTGTCTGTGGTTATAAACATATATATGTATACCTACAAATGCATGTGTCTGCATATATACATACACATATATATACATATACACATACAAGTGCAGGTGTCTATGTGCGTGTGTATGTCTCTCTCCCTCCCTGCATATATCTATATATACCTATAAATATATATATATATATATACGTGCGTCCACACATGTATACAGACGCACGTGCAGGTATATCCATGCGCAGAGGAGGGGTATCTGTTCGGCACTCAGCCTGGCCTGTTGAGCCAAACAGAATAAATCTTCCTAAGCAGGTTCCCCCGGCGAAATTTCTATACGTAACGGCAAAGTTCGAATAGTTTCTATACTTCTAGAAGTTAGTAGCATCACACCAATCGGATACGGTGGACAACGCACGGGCATCTCCTCTACACGTGAGCAGAGGCACACACATACGTACATGTATACACAGGTGTGAACATGTATCTATCTATCTATATATATATATATATATATATGGAGGGCAAAGATTGTTATGCTTTCAGCAGCAGAGCGGACGGCAGATTGGAACTCACCGAGCACGTAGAACTTCTCGCTGTCGTCTCACGAGCCACCGCGCATGCAATTCTTCTTCAGCAGCAGAAGAAGTTGCATCACTGGCAGCAGCAGCAGCAATGCCACCACTTTCCGAAGCTGCAGCAGAGCAGGACAGCAAAACTGCACGCGCGAGTGATTCAGCTGCAGCAGAAACAAACGGGGGAGCAAGCAGCAGCAGCAACCGCAGGCTTGACGCACGCGCAGGCTCGAGAAATCCGCAAGCAGTGCAAAAGTTGGCAGGGCAGGTACCGCAACATGAAGAACTTTCGCTCGGAAACGAGTAGCGCCAAGATCTGTCGCAGGCACGGAAGCGTGGATAAAAAAGCACTTTCCTGCCGAAGGAGAACTCAGGCGCGTGCCGTGGGGTCTCGACACCTGCACCACACGGCTCTGGCTGCTCGACGTGTCAGCGACGTGCAGCAGCAGCAGCAGACAGGGACGGACGGAGCAGCAGTCGAAGCAGCAGTGACAGCGACAGTATTGCTTGGCTGCCCACGGCAGCAGCAGAGTCTCCCAGTCTCGCCTCGGCAGACAGCAGCAGCCCAGGTCATCGCAGCAGCAAGGGCCAGTACAGACAGCAAGAGCAGCGTCTGTGGACTGCGCCGGGAGGACGCTCCCAAGAAGCAGCAAGAAACAGCCCTGGCGGCGGCTCGCCATGCGTCTCTGCACATGCCGCAGCAGCGGCAGCCTTCGCAGTGCGCTTTAGCCTGAGCGGAGTCTACGGACGCTGGGCTGCCAGCAGCAGTCTACCATCTGCCTCCACTTTTTTACAACAGCAGCAGCCGCAGGACGCAGGGAAGGTTTCGCAGCTGCTGCGTATCTTCTCTTGCTACAGCGATGACGCACGACTCCCGGAGGCCAGGCAGGGAAGCGCAAATACAACCCGTTTTCTTCTCTTCCCCTTTCTTCTGTCCCTTCCCGGAGAGCTGTGTGGACTAGCTGTTGTCCTTGTCTGCGGCTACGTGCGTCTGCGCTAGGGTTTTTCAAATGCATGCATGCGCTGCGTGCCTCAACCTGACGCGGTGCTCGGCCGAGGAGATGTATCCTGCATTTCTCTGTCTCTCTTTTCTTCCGGACTTGCCCGCAGCGGCTGTTGCTGTTGCCCCAAGAAATCAAGGACTGACGCTGACCGGCTCAAAACGCTTCCTCCTCCACTAGCTGCATGCAGTTGCAGGCCGGCCGATCGCAGACTGTTCTCACGGCTATGAAATTGTCTTGTGGAGACTGCTGCTCGACTTCCTCTTTCGAAGGACTCCGTGCTGCTGTTGCTTCTGCTGCTCAGCCTGCGCGCGTGAAGCAAATACAATCTAGAAACCGTGCCCTTTCCCAGTTTATCCTTGTTTCTCTCTCTTTCTCTTTTCTCGAGACTCTTGTCTCTGGCAGTTGTCTCGCGTCCATCTCTTCTTCGTCAGAATCGCCGGGTCGTCGGTGTTGACGACGCGCCCGCAGGACTCTAGGGAGGAAAGAATTGCTGCTCCTGCGCTTGCTGCTCCTGTCCACGTCTCCTCCCTGCTGCTGTTGCAGCTGCTCCTGCTGCTATTGCAGCTACTACTGCTGCTGCTATTGCAGCTACTACTGCTGCTGCTATTGCAGCTACTACTGCTGCTGCTATTGCAGCTACTACTGCTGCTGCTATTGCAGCTACTACTACAGCTGCTATTGCAGCTACTACTGCTGCTACTGCAGCTACTACAGCTGCTGCTGCAGCTACTACAGCTGCTACTGCAGCTACTACAGCTGCTACTGCAGCTACTACAGCTGCTACTGCAGCTACTACAGCTGCTACTGCAGCTACTACAGCCGCTACTGCAGCTATTACAGCTGCTATTGCAGCTACTGCTGCTGCTGTTGCAGCGGCTGCTGCTGCTGTTGCAGCGGCTGCTGCCGTTGCAGCGACTATTGATGCAACCCGGCTTTCGTTGACTGCTGTTGCCCTTCGGGTACGGTGTTGCGTCTGGCGCTCTCCCGTGACTACGCAAAATCTTGTTGCTGTCTGCACAAGCCCCCGCAGTCCTCTGCCTGCAGTGCTGCTCGTTAGTATGCTTGTTGCTGTTACTACTTTCAAGTGCTGCAGTTGGTGCTGCTGCAACTCCAGTGCTACCGCTGTTGCTTGTGCTGCTGCTAGAACGCCACCGCTGCTGCTGTTGCGGCTGCCAAACTTTACCGCTACTGCGGCTGGTGCTGCTAAAGCGCTAACGCCGCTGCTGTTTCGAAGTCCTCCACGTGGCTATTACCTTCGAATTGGGAGTTTGCCGTGGTGCTTCGCCTCTGTGCCGCTGCACCGAACGTGGCTTTGTTTCTTCCTGCAGCAGTAGCGGCAGCAGCAGCATTACGGGGGCTGTCTGGCGCTTGCATGCCCCACGGCTGCTGCTCGCGACGCCAGTCTCTCAAGTAGTCGTAGCGCAAGTCGTTAATCGCTGCCTCTGCTTCTTCTGCGGAATCCGTTCTGCAGAGTGTAGCAGCCTGATCAGGCGCTGTCGCTGTTCCTAGGGAAAGACCATCCGGCAGCAGTTCTTCGGGCCGTAGCGGGTCCAGTTGCTGCCAAGACCGGTGTCGCTGCTGCTGCTGCAGCAGCTGTCCCGCCTGCAGCAAAGGAGTTGCGCTTCCCACTACAGTTTTCATTGTCAGCCGAGGTGACACGTTCCTCCCGGATGGTGCTCCTGCTGAGACGCTGCCTGTTCCTAGTGCTGCTGGAGCCCCCGACGTATTTCTAGTCGCTGCCGCATGTGGATCGTCGACAGTCGCTCGTCCCTGGCCCAAAACCGAGCGCAGCCCGGCTTTCGGAGAGCTCGCCACTAGTGGTGCACCTCCTGCTCCGGCTGCCAGTCCAGCACTGCTAAAGAGCGGAAGAAAAGCGGTACTTTTGAGGCGAGGGACCTGTAGCTGTTGTTGCAGTGCAGCTCCTGCCTCAGGGTGAATCAGCGTGCGGGTTCGATACTCTCGTAGTCGGTCCATGGGGGTGATGAGAGGGGCGTGTTGCTGCACGACGTCCAGGAAGCACGTCTCTGTATTCGTGGAGGGTTCTGCTGCAGCACCCGCATGAGCAGGCCCCTGTTCTTTGTCTTTGAAATGCATCTCTGCGTGTGTCGCTGGCGTCACAGCAGCGCCGCGGTCGTATCTGTCCGCGTTAGCGACTGCATCTGCCGCAGCAGCAAGGGCAGCAGCGGCGTCCCCGAGAAGTTTGGCAGAAGCAGCAGGACGAATTGCAGCAATTGCTGTCGTGGGGCGTCGGAAGCCGGTAGGACATCCTCGCACTGCTGGACCGTCCGCGTTGGTGTCAGGGACTGCTGCGGGCGATGGAGACGATCCTGCTGTTAAAGAAGACTGCAATGTCGTGACACCTTTGTTTTCGTTGCTGCTGGTTCCCCTGCTGCTGAATGATTGTTTCTTGCCAGAATTCTCATCAGCAAGAAGAGACCCTCTGCTTCTTCCTTGAAGCTGGGCGGCCGTCGTAGTCGACGGGCGATGAGGTATCGTCTGCCTTGCGCTGCAGCGCCTGTCGGGGCTGCTGCTGTCGACTGCGCGGCATTCAGCTGCGTTGACGACGGTGTCTGTGCTATCGGTAGAGTCAAGGCGTCCATCCATGCTGAGCCGCTTTCTGCTGCAGGACGGGTGGATCGTCTTTCCTTTTCGGGTGTATGTACACCCCAGGAACGCGGAGCCGCTACACTGAGATAGCTGCCTCGCGTCAAAAGCCGCTGCTTCTTTGAGCAACGGAAAACGCGGGGGTGGCTGCTCCGTGCTGGCTTCGAAGAGAGTGTCGAAGTCTTCAGTCGCTTCGCCGCCTGAGCCTGCTGCAGTCGCGGAAAGACGAGAAGGAGAAGCGCCACGTGCAGCAGAATCACTAGGAGCAGCGAACTGCAGCCAGGAGGAGTGGGACATACAAGCGAGAGAAGAAGGACCTGTAGAGGCTGCCACAGCGGGCGCAGCGTCGACAGGAAAACTTGCTGAAGAAGAAGAAGCAGAGGCAGTAGAAGCAACATGAGACGGAAGAGGAATACAAGTAGCAGCAGCAGTAGTAGCGTAGGGCCTCGGGGCACGAGAACGCAGAAGCTCCTTCTGTCCGCACAGATGTCTTCCGCTGAGACGCGGATGCTTCGTGCAGAACCAGCGATACACAGTGTCGAGGTGGGCCAGACGGAAGTGCCGATCACGAGACACGAGAAGCTCCCGAAGGCAGGCAGCCAGATCGTTGTAAAAGGCGTGTACTTTCTGCCGCGCTAGCTCCCTTGCTGGTGCCTCCATTTCCGCTGCAACAGCAGCGGCAAAAGCGTGTGCCGACTCTGCTGCCGCTGCAGCCTCTGCCGTACCCGTCAGACAGCCCCACGCATTTTCGCTGAACCTGACGCAGGCGTCGTCTGCTGTCTCACATGCTCTGCCGTTGCTGCCGGTATACGCATCTGCTGCTGCTGTGGGCGGGGATGACGCTTCCTCCGACGCGTTGACGGCCCCCCCCCCAACCTCCTTGCGCACCCAGCGTGCTTCTACCCGCCTCTGCGGCGGCTTTGCTATATTGGTTTTGAAGTAGCGTTGTGCTGCTTCTGACACGTACGTTCCTCCACTTGCTGCTGCTGCTGTTGCAGTTGCTACTCCCGTTCCTCCTCCTCCGTCTACACCTTCTCGGGGGGCTGCGGGTGACGGTGCTGCCTGCGTCACTTTCCCTGCTGTTGCTTCACCAGATGCTACGCGGGCACCTGGGGCTGACGGTTCTTTGAAGAGAATTTCGTCAGTGAGGGTCCTCCTTCCCATGACTTTCCAGTAGCGGTTGAGGGCGCTCTCCATTTCCACAAAACGCTCGTCATGTGTTATAAATGTGGCGTGCATTTCTGTCGAGCCAGGGGCAGCAGCAGAGGGCAGATCAGTGGCTGTATGAAGGACAGCAGAAGAAGTAGTAGCAGGGGAATGCTGTTGTCCCGGGCTAGTTTTTTTTCGAGGCGACGCGACTTTTGCAGCAGCACGGGTCGGAAGTGCACGCCCCATGCCTTTCTTCTCTGCAGAAGTACGGCCCGCAGGCTTCTTGCCTCTACGCAGAGCAGCAGGTCCTTTTGTGGCTGTTGTCGGTGGCCTAGGTGCTGCTGCTGCTCCTTCTGTTGCCGCTGGAGGCCTCAGCTCTCGAGGACGTCTACGCACTACCATCACGAAGTTTTCACTCGGATAGGTGCCGCTGCTGCCATTATAAGCAGCAGCTGAAGAGTGATAAGTGCCTTGCGAAACGTCTTCCTGCTGCTGACGTGTTACACCTGTTGTTCTTTCGACACAGACTGCGTGTTGCTCTTGCTGCGACTCGATCCCGTTCGGTTCTTCATGCTGCATCCAAGCTGCAGCTTTCGTTTCTGTTGTAGAACTTGCAGCTGCCCCTGCACCGCCGCTGGTAGGGCAAGTGCTGGTGTCCCACATGGCAAGGCCATCATTTTTCAAACCGTTTGTGCTCGTCTTCCATTTGGCAGTACTGTCCTGCTGAGTCCCGCTCGTGTAGCATGCCGCCGTTTCCGCTGTGACAGCAGCTGCAGTGTTGCTGCCGAGAAGCTGGGTTCGAGAGGCATCCGAAACTGCAATGCTGCCAGAAGAGGCAGCAGCACATGCAACTTCCCGAGGTGCATTCACTGTATGTTTCTGCTGCTGCTGCTGCTGGAGGAAGAGGAACTGCTCGTGCTGATTCAGGAGTATTTCTATTTGGCGTTGAAGGTGCTGCTGGACTTCCTCTCCTCCTCCGTTCGGCGACTGTTGTCTTCGCTGGTCGCGACGAGCTTGCTGCTGCCGATCAGTTGTCTGTGGCTTTTGTTGCTTTCTGCCTGCCCGCTGCGATGGCTGTCGCTTTTTCTGCGGCTGTTCCACGTGCTGCTGCTGTTGCTGCAACAAAATTTGAGCAGCATACTGGGCTATCTGCTGTTCCACTTGGTGAAACGCATACCAAACAGGTCTGACCCGTGTGAGTGAGGAGCAGAGGGGTACCGGCTGATACTTTCTTAGGTCGGGGAAAGGAGGTACTTTGCCCTTTACCGGCTGCTTCCTTTTCTTTTTCTCTCTTTTCCACCCTGTCGCTTCCCGCTGAGTGGTGTTGCCGCCCGCTGTCTGCGGGTTGTTTCTCCTTGCAACAGCAGCAGGCATTTCCTTCACCAAAGGGAATGGGGGGAGACAGATACGGGATTGAAAAAGGGAAGAGAAGCGGGAGAAATCAAGAAAGGACGCCGCACAGAACGGTTTTGCAGCAAAGTGAGCAGGGCAGAGATGAGAAAGGCAGGGAGTGCAGTGAAGCTACGGTGATAATGAAAGAGAAGGCGGAATGAGAAGACGAAAGAGAGGCGTAAACGAACGCACGAAAGTGTGGGCGGTTTGTCAGGCGCATGGGTAGCGTGTCAGATTAGTAAGGTGGGAACGATATCTCAGAAGCTGGCTGCACCTCAAGAGTTGTGCAGATTCAAGTGTATGAGGATGCGCTAGAGATTCTACAAGATGGAAAACGGACTCTACCATGTAAAACTAAGAGCTGAATGGGAAGAGCTGTAGGGGACTGATGACACTGTGAGGCAAAGAAATAGTCAGAACCCGGCCAAAACTGCAAAGCAGAAAGGAGCAATGAAGCTCCCTGCCGAGAGCACGAGGGAATACTTCTTGCAGGAGAAATAGGATTGCGCGTCGATCGAAGAGAACGGTGTGCTATCTCTAGAAACGTATCTCGTTGGCTTTGCGCTGCAACATCATTGACGCCGCTGTGGAGGAGAGTACGTCTTATATGCGCATGTACAACTAAAAATGGGCAAGAAACAGCTGGGAAGAATTCAAATCAGACCGACAAATTAGAGAAACCGTCGTAGAGTAGCTGAACCAGCATAAGTAAGAGAGGCTGGTGGTGGTAGGGCACAAGCAGCAAGGGAGCACTTCAAGAGTGACACAATGGCGTAAATTTCAAATCCGCTAGAAACGGCTACGTGCCATACGTAAATCTTCTAAGAGTGAAAGAGAGGACATGTGCAGGATACAAGTCCCCAGGTAGTCGCAGCGAGCCAGGATCGAGCTGCGGCGAAGTTGAAATAATATGGGCAGATATTTTCCTTGTCTCTCCCTGAAGCAAGAACTCAAGTAAATAAAAGACGTGCCCTTTGCCCTGATCTGCGCCGGTGTAGTGTGCACAAGGAGGAGATTTCTAGGTGCTCTTGACTGATGTAGTATCAATGCACACAAGTTACATAACACCTTTCCAACGCACAGGCCACTCTACCGGACGTATGTAGATATTTTGCGTCCTTGAATCTTTGGCGCAGTGGCATCCCGTCGCCACCACCGACTAACCCATACACATGCCGTAGAGATATGTCGCGCAAGCGCGCAAGAGTACGTGAACGTATATTTCCATACCAGCACGAGTCCTTATGCGCTACTGTGTACTACTTTGTGCGGGCTCCATTGGGGTCGACCAAGGGCACAAATAGTTGTGCCACACGGCATCAACAGACGGAGGGACGATATGTCGGAGAATGGTGCAATTCAGGGCTTCTGGAAATGTGCAGCGAGAAACAAATGTAGCAACAGCTAAAAGGCCGTATGGGGAAGTTACCTTGGTGTGGAATACATAGTAATGTTTGACTTTCCGTTTTTAGATGACTGGAATTTTCAGGCTTGAGCAGGGGCACCTGTGTGTGTAAGAACATGGAAGCATGGAATTTTATATACCTTACATAATATATACTTGTACGCACAATGTTGTATCTCTGCATACCCTCCTGTTACTATGTGGTTATGGATCTTGAAGTGTGTCTACAAACTCATGCGCGCAGCTGAAGTGGCGCGCGCTTCCAACACCCAGCGTGGCAGGTCGCTGTTTAATCGCAGTTTAACTTTCAACACGCTCAACAGGCGTTATTCTGACGCTGAGACGTTGTCATGTAGAGGGCGCAAGCACAGCTCGTTTACCGAGAAAACTACGGCCGATATGGTGTTCCTTGGTGATAGCCGGATGGATTTCAGTGTACGGGGTGTATATTGTTCCGCGCTCTCGGCACAGAAAGTGTTGTGTTAGCTGCAGGCTCCACAGGCAAATTTGTTAGTAAATAACCAGGGAGGTAGGCACTTTATTTGATACTAAAGTGCACGCAGTGTCGAAGGGGAAGAATGAAAGGAGAGCGAGGCAAAGTAACGATCATGGGTACGTTAACACTGCCATCCGCTCCTGATCAGCAAGTCGTTCCCTCAAGAGGTAGCTCTGTGTGCTGCCAGTTGCTTCACTGGTGGGCACGGCTGAGTAAACTACGTAAAGCTGTGGGCTTCGCTTTTTGTTGCCCGATCGGTTGGGGCCGGCTTGGGGCTGAGGGCTTGTCTTTATTCAGCAAGTTCTTTCACGTTTGTGCTGCACGGCAGTAGACGCTACCTCGCCCATCGTTTGTCTCTACTATTCGTTGCTGCTGCACACGGATTTCCAACATTTTTCACCGCGTTACAGCACGAGCTCACGCTTTTTTCTGTCAGGAAGAAGCTTTTGACACCGAGGGGCTTGAGCCGCTTCTTCAGATGCGTGAGGGTCCCAAACAACTCACCAAGTTTGCGTGGTAGTTTCCTGGTATGTTTGCTTTGGAGATCAGCTGTGTGCTCTTTGGTAAAGAAAGTTGTTATACTACCGGATGTGGGCAAGGACACACAACGGACATCGACCCAGGGAGCTGCCATCCTTCAAACTCATTGCGGCAGCGGCTGTGAGGTCGGAAGCGTGCAAGCGGTGGGAATTCACTGGAGCTGTGGAGACTAAGGTGTAACAAACTCTAAAATCAGCACGTAAATTCGGATTAAAAAGCTCCTCGACATATTAATCGCATTCGCACACGGGAAACGGAAACCACTCTCTATTTTGTAGTGGAGACGGCTGTGGGCGACGTAAAATTTTTTCAGTTAACGCGTTCCTCTGGCGACTTGCAGTGGGCAATTCGATGTAGAAAAGTGCGTTATCTGAACTGGGACGGCTGCACGCTTGACGTTTCCTGGCGACTATTCATAACGCCGGTCGTGTGCGGTGTGCCGTGGCTGGGGTTCCTCCCCACTGAGACCTATGGCGGAGCAGAGAGGAACACCCCCTTGTACGTGTGTGCGCATTTTGGTCCCCGAAATGACGAGCCTTAAACAGAAATATTAGCCTCTGTACACGTTTCGGTAGCCCAAGGTTTGAGAGAAGGAATTCACTGGAAAGGTGCTGTGAGGAATGCGCGTTGCAAGCAGCAGCACCAGGAGCAACAGCAACAGCAGAGGAACACGCTCTGTAAGCAATACGAGCGGTCGGGGTAAACCAACAGCATTTCACGTCGTAGCACGCCGTTTCCAAATGTGATGCTTTCGCTTATATATGCTACGAAAAGAGAAGTTCGACCAGTTCGCAGGGAGTATTACCGTGGGGCAACTCCACTGGAGCACAAAACGTACGTTCACCACGAGCAGGAAAAAACCTGCGCGAGTTACCAATATGGTAATTTGGCACAAATCTGAGTTGCAGCACCGACGTCAAGCCTCACGTTCGGAAATTGTCCCGGTCGGCACACTTGTGTATACCTTACACTTCCATACTTTTGCAAAAGAGAATAGCTCTATTTTGAGAAGAGGCGGCTTAATATGGCTGGTAGATGGGCAAAGCACTTCGTTGACTAAGTTCGGCACGGTCTGGACCCATCGTCTGCTAAGAGACGAACGAAAATTAATGTCAAGCTTTAATAATCAAACTATTCTTCACACAGCGCGGAGGATCGCGCCAATGCACCGTGTCGTCTACTGCTAAACACAAGTAAACTGTGGTTTGCAACAGGATTGTTTTTTCGTCTTGATTCTGTTGCCGGCTACATATTGGTAGACTGGTGCATCGTGACGGACATTACACTGGCGAGAAAGGAGATTTCACGTATTCACGAGTGCACTACGCTATCAATGAAAAGAATTGAAACACAAGCCACTAGCAGGGTGGCTCTGCCTTTGCGTAGATCACACATTCTAGTTCCGTTTACAGGACGCCGTGGGACACACATAGTGAAGACATATCACAGGAGCTGTACTGGCAGGATGGAAGACTGCTGAAGCTACCTTCGGTGGGAACCTATTGTGCGTCCACTCGTGTGCCTGTACTGAGTGTCACCTGGCGGGGACCACAGCGGAAATTTTCCCGAATGGTGAGACTGCAACGTGTAGAGGCGGGTAGGTATAAGTAAGTAAACCGACGAAAACTTTGTTCGGCAGTTGAAATGGGGAAAAGACGTGTAGCCGCCTCTGATCATTTCTCTAAATCTCCACGACGTGTGACCCTGCGTGCAACTCTTTAGTTCGTGGGCTGATTAATACGAGACTCTTCTTAAGAGTTCACAGGTCCATGGTGCCTCGTTGGTTAGCCCCCTGTAGCTTACTTGTAATCTCTTGCACCCATTTTGCGTGTGACACGTATAGGTATACGGGTAATTTTTGCTACGATTTCTGGGAAAGATAGCGACAGATATTCCGTGGAAAAGGTATATGCACTACCTGGTGTGTGCACAGTGCGCACGCAAAACATGCGACAACCACTTTACGGAACAGTTGTACACTTCACCTGTTATGTTATGTTTAGCACCAGCTGCACAAGAGAACAGAACAGCCACACCGTTTCTGGTTAGGGCAGCAGCAGGCAGGGCAAGCATCCCATCGTTCATTCGCTTTAATCACCAGCACTGGCAGCGAAGCCGCCGCATGAGTACAGGGGCAGCAACACTAACGTATCACCATCAACACCACTTACTGTACCAAGTCTGTTACAATGTACGGAAGCCACTCGGCGCCAATGAACAGAGGAAAGGGAGCTGCCCTGTTGGACCAGAGCACGGTTAAGGATGCTCCTGCAGCTCTAGCAACTGCTGGAGGATTCGGCTTATTTGGGTGTACTATTTACCAGAAGCTACACGTCGCAACACTAGCACAACAGCAACAGCAGCGGCGTGGAACAACAGCTACAGCACATAATGCCCCATCATAGCAGCAACAGACGTAGAGATGGCAAACACCAGCAGCAGCCGCTGTGGCAGCAAAGGCAACACAACAGCAGCAGCCGGAGCAGCACGCGGAAACAGCAGCAGCAGATGCGACGACGCTTATCTGACTGCTTCTTTCCCTGAGGAGGCGAATGTGCTACGCCCCCCCATTGTGCGCCATGCCATTCTGAATTGAAGGCTCCCACGCGTTGGCTGCTGTTGTTTTCCATGCGTTGTTGCTCCTGCTGCCAATGCTGCTGTTTTAGCCGTTGCCGCTGCCGCTCTTGTAGCTGCAGCTGCTACTGTTCTTGCTGCTGCTGAAGCACTGCGTCTGCGTCTTTTCTTTTTCCCCGCGTTCCTGCAACAGTTGCGCTGCTGTCCGCTGTCGGCTGCAACTCTCTCTAGTCCCTTATAAAGTATTGCCAAGTGTGCACCACGTGCGTATCTTTTTTGTGTAGCCTGTCGAGCCAGTCTTACCTCTATTGCATTTGCCTACCTTACTCCTTAGAATACCCAGCTTCCTAGTCGCACACCCTTCCCTGTACTCCGTGCCGCTGAGCAAACATTCGCTGAACTGCGTCCCTAGACACGCCTCATTTCTTCCACTCCACGTTGCTGTTCAGTCCTTGGCTGAACTTCATTTGCCTTTCTTACCGATGAAATACTCTTCTTTACCGCGCATCTTTTCCTGCGCTTCGGGCTGCTGAGCACGCTTTGGCTGGACTGTGTCTGCTTTCTTACGACTGAAATATCCATCTTCTAGGTCCCGCTTCCATGCCTCTCACTCCGCATAGCGCGAAATCCGGGTGTAGGTACACCTCAAGAAGACTTCTTGACGCCGTCTTTCGCTCCGCTACGACGGCGCCGCCCCTGGCGTAGCCTCCCTGGAAGGCGCACCAAGAGGAATTTCCGATTTCTCCCTGCGTAACGAGGAGTCCTTTCGGTGCTTTCTCTGTCGCCACCATTGCAAAGAGAGATATAAGGTGTTGCGCACGAGTACCGTATACGACAACCCACTTCTGCCAGTCGCTGCTGCTGCCGTGGTTGCGCATTCCGTGTATACCATACCACACTACGACTCGTCTTTTCACCACTACACACACGTGTATATATATATATATGTATGCAACGGTGCGAACATGTAAAAAATGGAACTGCTTAATTACGCAAGATGCATGTATGGAATCTACTTAGCAGTATGTCTGTTTCTTTATGCAGACGAAAATTAGGACACCAAGCCGCAGTTGCCGACACCTCCCCTAACGTCTATTCCTGATGTTCTTCAGTGTTGCATCTGTTATGAACACCTATAAACGTATAGCACACCGCGCTCTGCAGACAACACCAGCTGCCATCGCTCGCCGCTCCTCTAGCGGGCGATCCGCCACCCGCACACAAGCTCAAGACACCCGTAGAGCCTTTTCCGGCCCCCTCCGCCTTGGCTTGCTCTGCCGCTGTTCCTGCTGCTCAAGTCCAGTTGCCGGAACCCGTCCTTATTCCCACTGCTCCTATTGCTACGTGTCGTGCTATACTTTTCCGTCGCGGCCATGTACTACCTGACCGTCGTGTACGCGCGGCCGGTATCTGTTACACGGCCGCTGCCGCGTGCTGTACTGCGGCGGCGAGGGTGTGTTTGGTGTGTTTGAGTTGCTGCTGCGCGCGCGACTGCGCGGCCATCGCAGCGCAGTACTGCTGTGGCTAGAGTGGAGAGTCCTGCAGGTTTTCCCTGCGCAGCAACTCCTGCTGTTGCATTGCTGTATTTGCTTTGCCGTCTGGTGTTGATGGTTATGCTGTCCTTGCTGCTCTCAGATGTTGCCGTCTCTCCCGTCGCCCACCTGCTGCTCGTACATCAGCTGTTCAGTACATCCTTCGCTTTCTCGTACCATGTGTATCTATTTATCTGGCTACCCTTGTGTATATCTATCTATCCGTGTAATGGCTCTGTTGATTTAATATCTAATGGGGAGCTTTTACAATGGCTAATTAGCCATTGCCCCTTGTCTGTGTACCGTCCAGTTCTCTACGAGTTTATCCTCCTCTTCGATTCGCTCTCGAGTGAGTGACGTCTATAAAGCTACCTCTCTGCCTAGTGACTGTCTATCCGTCCACGTGCGCCTCAGTACCAACGTATTTGTATACCTCTCCACAACTCCTTCAATTCGTCTTCCGCCGTTTTCCCGTTTATAGCTGTGTCACTCTGTTTCCCTCCAGGTGTGCACATACTCACTTCCGTGAACACTTTTCTCTTCCACGTCTCTCTATCCTGATATGTGGACACAGAACTCCGCTCATCGATATTCAGTAAACAGACGCTGTTTAACCTCTTCCCCATGCAGCAACAGGTACGACAGCAGCAGCAGCAGCCATACAAATCGCTGTGACATTTCTCTCACACACCAGAGGAACACCAGCAGAAGTAATAGCGACAGAAACGCAGAGGGGAAAACGTTGCCTGCTGCTGCTCCATCTCAGCAGCAGACTTCGCAGACAGGAGCAATACACAACAGCAACCCAGGACAGCGGCAGCAAGAAGAGTACTACGCGCAGCAGCAGCAACGGTGTATTTATTCAGACTGCCCGACAAAGTTTGCAGCTGCTCTGCACCTGCTGTAGTTGCAGCCACCGCCTTTCCCGTTGCTTACATGCATCGCAACGGTAGCAGCCGTGTTTGCCGTCGCCCTACCAAGCGCGCAACGACTGACTTGTCAACAACAGCAGCAGCAGCTCCCGGGCAACGTTAGACGGAAGAACAAGGATTGCTCAGCTACACCTGCAGGGCCCTCACTCAATGTGCCGACCTCAGGCAACATGTGTTGTATTTCTGCTGTACCAGCAGTAGCAATAGCTGCGAAAGCACCAGTTGTTGTTGTTCTTGTACGTTAACGGGCAGAAGCTGCTGCGGGGGCAGAAAAACGGGGCACCACGAGCTGCAGCACACGTGTTTTCCTAAAGGAAGCAGCTGAAGCAGCTGGAGCAGCAGTAGAGACGATAGAACCCCCGGCAGCAGCAGAAACATCAGCAGAAAACTGGCACACGAACGCGAACAGCAGCAGAAGCAGCAGCAGGACAAGCAGCAGCAGCAGTCGTGGCCGCATCGTAAAGAGAGTACACAATATTCACAGCTTCCCGCCAATGCAGAAACACTGCGTCACTGCTGCAAGCTTTCCACCGAACCAGCAAGCAGCAACAGCAAACAGCAGCTTCTTCGCGTAGTCGATATCTTTTCATGCTGCATCTGCACAGCAGGCCGACGCAGGCGACGACGCAAATATCACCGCAGCACACCCCGTGCTTGCCTTGTGCTTCTCCTCCTGATCCTCCACCCGGCTTACCCAAGCCCGGAGTGCTGCTGCACGTGCTGTTCAATCTTCCTTCCGTGTTGCTGCTGCTCTGAACCCCGCTAACGTAGCCCTGCCGCTGTTGCAGGTGTTGCTATTGTCCTGCCGCTTCTGCTGGGACTCCCTTCTTTCCTGCCCCTGCCATTGCCACCAGTGTAAAAGCTGCTGCAGCGGCAGCAGTAGCAGCCATGAATCCTCTAGCCGACGCTGCTGCTGCTGAGGCAGCAGCTGCTGGTGCCGAGCTGCCGCCCCCAGCCCCCCGTTACGTTCTCTCCGGCACAGCAGCCCAGGAGGGGTACGCAGGCGTTCGAGGCACCCCACACCACCGGAGCAGCAAAAGCAGGA
Source organism: Sarcocystis neurona (assembly GCA_000727475.1). Taxonomy (NCBI): domain Eukaryota; phylum Apicomplexa; class Conoidasida; order Eucoccidiorida; family Sarcocystidae; genus Sarcocystis; species Sarcocystis neurona. Next base: position 426,143 of record KL647319.1, on the reverse strand, counting down.
GCGGTTTTGCGTACAGCAGCCCACACAGCAGCACGGGCGTCGCCTGCGTCATCCGCCAACACAGCAGCAGCAGGGGGCGCACCAGGGGGAATGACGACCCGCACAGCAGCAGCACGATAATGATGGAGATGTGCGGGAAGCAAAGCAGCTGCGGTTCGAGCCGCAAGCTGCGCAGAGAGTCCCGGGCTCGCAGTAGTAGCAGCAGCTCGCACGGTAGCACCACTCCTAGCAGCAGCGTCAGTAGCAGAAGGAGTCGGCGGGGGGCAAAACCCCACAGAAACCGCAGCAGCAACCACCACCAGGGAAGGAAGAAGGAACAGAGAAACAAAATCAGCCACCGCACAAGGACGTCACACAGAGATGAAGAGAGAAAGAAGAAGAGACAGCTGCATGCGTCTGTTTCTTATCAGTCCAGTACACCGTCGTTGATGCTGTTGACGAGAGAGTCGGCGGAGCAGCCACACCAGCAACAGTCGCGCTACGCCGCATGCAGCAGCAAATCCTCGGACGACGAAGACCACCTCCCGGTCAATCTCTCGGCGTCCTCCCTCGTGAACGCATCGCGTGCCCCTCCTGTTTTTCTCTACCACAAATCTGCTGCGCTTCCCGCCTGTGCTGCTTTGTCCCCTCCTGAAGTTCGTTGTTCGGTAGCAGCTGCTGCAGGTGCCGCATTCCCTGATGCTGCTTCTTCTCGTCGTGCTTCTCCTCCTCCTCTTGCTGCTCCATCCTCTCGTCCAGATGCTACTGTCCCCCCTCCGCATGTTTCTGCTGCTGCTTCTTCTTCTCGTTCTCCTGTAGCTCCTCGGTATACTGCATCTGCCGGTCCTGGTACTGCCTGGATATCTGGCTTTGCGTCTTCTTCCCTTTCTTCTTCTGCTGCTGCTACATCTTGTGGTAGTTTTCTCCCTGCAGCCGCGCCTGAGTCGCCTGCGTTGCAGAAAAGTGTCGATATTTTTCACGCCCACACTCGCGTTCACCTGCAACAGCAGCAGCAAGCCGCTCCAGCTGCTGGAGCCGCAGCACCACATGCAGATCGTGCAGCAGCAGCAGCGAGCAGAACGTCGTATTATCCAGCAGCAGCAGGTGCACCAGTCTTTCACTTTTACTCAGAAGTCCCGGCCGCAGAGCCAGCTTCTTATCAGGCAGCAGCTTCGCACGTGGAAACAAGTGAGGCCGCGGCAACAGCAGCAACAGATGCAGGAACAGGAGCAGGAACAGCAGCAACCGATCCAGAAGCAGCAACAGCAACGGACGCAGTAACGATAGCGGCACTCACGAGAGCCACGGCTTATCAAGGAGAGCTGCTTGGGCGGGAGTGGGCAACGTGTTCTTCTGTTTCTGCTGCTGCTGTCTCTCAGGCAACAGCAGCAGACTCGCTGTCCTCTACTTCTTCCTCTCCTTACTTTCTACGGGCTCCGGTGTACGTACGCCCCTCCGCGTCGACCACCGCAGCCCTGTCCGCCGACCAGCAGCACGAGGAGAGGCACCGTCAAAGACGGCAACAAGAACCCCACATGCAGCAGCAGAGGGAGGAACAGCAAGAGATAGACCAGCGGCGTCAGATAGAGCAAATAAAGGAGCCGCATGCAGAGGAGCCGCAGACGCTGCTGGTGCCTCTGCACTCCAGCTCAGCAAGCCCGTCGTCTGGTGCTTCTACCCCTGCAGTTCTGAGAGCTTTTCCTCTGTCTTCCCACGATGCTGCTGGTGCTGCTGTCGCAGCTGCTGCGGTTCTTCCCCCTGCTGTTGCTGTGCACTACGTTGCTCCTCTCCACCCTGCGGCTGCTGCTGATCGCCCTGCTGAGGCAACAGAACACGCGGGAGCTGCTCACCGGTCCCCGGAGGGCGTTGCTTTTCTCTGTCCTGCTGCAGCAGCTTCTCCTCCTGCTGCTGCAACAGCTGGTGCGGCTGCTGCTGCTGCGCCCTGTGGCCCGGCTGCTGCTGCATCCCACATCCAGTGCTGTCGAGTGATGCCGCAGCAGCGGCGCGAACAGCAGCAGCAGCAGCAGCCGCTCGAGCAACCGAAGCAGCAGCAACAGCAGTGGCAGGTGCACCCTGAACATCCGCAGCACGGGAGCTACTATTATCAGCGTCATCACTGGCTGCAGCAAAGCCCGCCCTGGCAACCGCAGCAGCAGCTGCAGCAGAAGGAAGGACAGCTAGGGCTGCAGCGTGAGCGACAGCAACAACAGCAGCACGGACAGCAGAACGTGCCCTGCGGGAGACAGCAACCGCAGCATCAGCAGGTGCAGCAGCAACGGCACGCGTGTACGTCAGGAAGGGAGCGCCTGGCAGCAGCAACTGCGGCAAGAGAAGGAGAGCAACTGCGCGGTAGCAACAGCAGCAGTAGAACTGCAGTGAGTTGCACCGCCCCTGCTGTTCCATTTTCTTTTTCTTCATCTTCCGTCTTCTGCGAGGATGAAAGAAGAAGAAGTCTTGCTGGGAGAGGAGGAAGAGCTGCTGCAGAAAACAGCAGAGACGAGCTTACGACAAGCCGCCGGCTGTACAGCTTCTTGTATGTGGTGTACATACACTCGATGAAAAGGAAAAAAAGCAGCCGCACTGAAGAAGGCGAGCAGCGGACCCAAGACGGAAAATTGGTGCAGCAGCAGTCTGTGCACATGCAGCTCGTTGCAGCCACCCGGGACAGACGTAAGAATTGCTGGTTCATCGACGGGTGCTGCAGCAGCTGGCACGCGTTGCTGCTGCTGCGACTCTCTCGTGCTGCTGTTGCTACTCTCTGTCCTGCTGCTGCTGCGACTCTCTGCTGCGGTTGCCACCACTCTCTCCTGCTGCTGCTGCGACGCTTTGCTGCTCTTGCTACGACTATCTGCTGCTGTTGCTGCGACTCTCTGCTGCTGTTGCTGCGACTCTCTGCTGCTGTTGCTTCGACTCTATCCTGCTGTTGCTGCTCTCGAGTCCTTTCTCTCTGTTACCCTACAGCGTAGTCGAATGTAGTCCTCTGTGGCGGTGTATATACACATAGATGTCTCTCTGGATGGTGTTCTACCTGCTGCTGCTCCTCACTTTCCTTTTTGCTGACGCTTACACTTCTTTATACTGCTAGATGCTTAGCGCCTCCTATTCGGCCTTCTCCAAACCAGTAATAACGTAGAGATTTCCTGACATAGCTACTCATATATATATATATATATATATATGTATGGACAGCATTACTACGTACCTATAGCATATAGAAATATATAGTATAATATATATGTATCATAGCTAGTCACATATATATATATACACGGATAATATAACGATATATAATAGATAACATATTTGCATGTATATTGTATAATATATATATATATTCAGGGATAATATATATGTGGGTAGTATGTATTTCTGCCGTGAGTGAGACCTCTTCTGCTGCCAGCAATGCTGTTAAGGAACCCGCTGCTGGGACTTTTTTTTCCTGCTGCCGCTGGTTCCGCTGCGCTTCTGCTGCTGCTTCTGTGCCGCCGGCTCTCCCCCTGGTGGCTGCTGCTGCTGTCTCCCTGCTGCTGCGTGGAGCTCTGCTGCCGCTTTGCTGCCGCCGATGTGACGCGGCAGCAGTTTTCTTCTCTTCTTTTTAGAGAGTACTCCTTGTTGCTCTCTCTGCTACTTTTCCCTGCCGCGTCTGCTGCTGCTCGCTGTTGCTTCGCGGTACCTCTTCTGTGCTGCGGCAATGCACTTGCGTGTGGTGCTACTAAATATTCTCCACGCAGCTCCCTGCTTTTCTGCAGCTGCTTCCGCCTTCCTCTTCTTCGTCTCCTTCCTCTTGCCCTCTTCTTGTTTTCGTTTTCCTCCTGCTGTTGTCCGGTGTCCCTCCTAGTGCTTCTGCAGTCTCTTGGCGTTTCTGCTGCATCAGAGACGTTGCTACTCGTGTGCTGCTGCTGCTTCTTCTCTTCTGCTGCTGCCCTCCGCTGCCTTGTACTGCTGATGGTGCGAGTGCTATGCGGCCGGTGCACTTCCGCTTCCTTTCATTCTCCACCGCTTCAGCGGCCATTTTTTGTTGTTGCGTTGCTGCTGCTGCTGGAGCTTGCTGCCCCTCCTGTCGTTGTGCGCGCGGCTAGCGTTGTCTTTTCTGCTGCTGTGGGCGTTGTGCGTTGCTGCTGCTGTAACTGCGACAGAAGCTACAGCTACATTTACGTCGGAGCCAATCCCTTGCTGCTCTGCTACTTCGGCGCGTCAGCGAGCGCGCTGCTGCTGCTTTCTCGTAGTCCCTGGCTGCAGGAGCAACGCAGGAGAAGAAGACGGAGCAGCAGCAGCAGTCAGAGATGCAGCAGGAGGAAAGAGAGGAGAAGCAGCAAGGTCCGCTGGCGCTGAACAACTCTCTCGTCCTCACCGCGCTGCTGCTGTTGTTCCGGTGGATATTAATCTCTTCCTTTCCATCGTAGAGGTGGGTATACACAGCGCTGCATCACGGGTGCAACCCTACAAAGAAAAACATATATCTACAAGTATTACATCGGTACATATAATATGGTGAGAGGCTCGACTCAGAAGTAGATATCCCAGGATTGATATCTACATTGCCACTTTTCCTTCATGTGAAGCAGCAGCGCTTTTGTTGCACATGCGTTGGGCCCACTTTGTATCAAGGTGACGCTGTGCTGCCTCAGCCCATGTCGCGTCGTTGTTGCTGCGCTGTGGCTGCTGTGTCTGCTGCTGCTTCTGCTGTCTCACTGCGACTCGTCCTGCTGCTGTTAGCAACGTCTGCTGCTGTTGCTGCAACACTTTTCCTTGCTGCTGCGCGGCTTCCCCTGTCCCGGTGCCTTTTCTTCTCTTTCCGCGGTGCTGTTGCTGCTCGTGCAACTGCTGCTGATGCAACTGCTGCTGTCGCTGCTGCTGCTGGTGCAACTGCTGCCGGTCCAACTGCTGCTGTCGCTGCTGCTGCTGGTGTAAGTGCCGTTGGCGCAACTGCTGCGGTCGTGACTGCTGCAGTCTGCCGCTCTGACCGTCTTCCCTGCTCCTTCGACAGATGCTGCTGCTGCAGGTCCTGCTGTGACGCGCTGTATTGTTGGCGCAGCGCACGAGCACTATCCTGCTGCTGCTGCTGCTGAAAAGTCGCCGGCAGAGAGACAGCTGCTGCGGCTCTACTACACAGGCCTTCTCTGTTATCTGCTCTGCTGCTGAAGACGACCCTCGCTGGGTGCCTGTGCATGCGTACGTTGCTGCTGTTTCTGCTACTAACTAAGTAACGAACGAAAAAGGAAGAAATCCTACACTAGCAGCTGTATATATCAGGACCTGTGAATTGCCCACACCTAAATAGTTTTACACGGAGAAAGAGAGAGACCGGGACAGAGATACACACACATATTCACGTATAGACACACACATATATACATCCATATACGTAGCGATATATCCAGAATTACATATAGACATACACATGCAAAGAAAGCAGATATATACATATATATATAAAGAGAGAGAGGCACAGCGTATGTGGCAGTGCGTCTATATTGTTGTAGCAGCGTCATCCTCTGCTTCTTGTCGAGAGGCGATGACCTGCATGCGCGCGTGCGAAGGTGCTGTTGCTGCCATAGGTGTTCTGCCTTAGTCTCTTGCTGTTGCTGCTGCTGTGGTTCTCACATGCTTCCGTCACAGTTGCTGCAAGCGTGCGGCTGCCGTGTGCACTGCTGCTGCTTCTTCATCTTCTAACAGACGGTGGGTTGCTCGGCTCTTCGTGCTGGTGCTCCTGCTGCTGCTACTCTCCTTGCTGCTGTTGCTTCCTGCCCGTTTGTATGCCAACTTCTTTTAGGGCTGCTGCCGTCCTTGATCTGCCGATACTTCGGCTGCTGCGGTTGCTGCTGTCCCGCTGCTTCTGCTGCGCCGCTGCCTCTGCTACCGTCTGAAACGCTGCTGCTCCTGGCCTTGCTGCCGGGATTGTTGTGCTGCTGCTGCTTCTTCTTCGCGAGCGCTTCCTCCTGTTTATACCGCGTTGCTGCTGCTATTTTGGTCCCCCACCCTGCTCTTGCTGCTCGTCTCGCCTTCTATTCCGCTGCTGTTCTGCGGTTCTATTCTGCTGCCGCTGCCCTGTGTCCGCCTGTGGCCCTTTCCTTCTGCTGTTGCTGCCAATGTCAGCTGCTCTTCAGTTTTACTACTGCTGCTGCTTTCTTCTGTTTTGCTGCGCGGTTGTGTTCCGCCCTTTTCCGCTGCTGCCGCTGTCTTGCTGTTGTCGCGCTTTTTCTTCCACTGTGTCAGTCTGTCGCTGCTGCTGCTGCTCTTACGCTTTGATCTGCTGCTGCTGCGTACAGACGTCAACGAACCTGCCGCTCTGGCAGGGAACTGTGCCGCTGCAGCAAATTGCCACCAATGAAGCTTTTCAACGCTGCCGGGGTGCGTCCGCGCAACAACGTCAGCAGTAGCACTGCAGCAGCTGCAGTAGTGCAGCACAAGCAGCAGCTGCAGTAGTGCAGCACAAGCAGCAGCTGCAGTAGTGCAGCACAAGCAGGAGCAAAAGCAGATTCAATAACAGCAGCGACAGGAGGGACAGCAGCAGCAGCGACAGGAGGGACAGCAGCAGCAGCGACAGCAGGAACAGCAGCAGCAGCGGCAGTGGTGCAGCAGTAATGTCACAGTAGTGCTGCAGTATCGTAGCAGTAGTGTTGCAGTAATGTAGCAGTAGTGTTGCAGTAATGTAGTAGTGCTGCAGTAGCAGCAGCGTAGCTGGTAATAAAGTAGGTGTTTTCGCTCAGGCTGTCCATCTTCACCGGCTCCCCTTCCCTTTCATTTCCTCAGAATAGGAGGATGTCTCTCTCTATTGCGCGTAGTTTGCTTCTCCTCTACGTTATCCGACACATATGCCCGTGTCTATGTGTATACATTTGTATGGGTATATATGCATGTGCTGCCCCGTCTACTTGACTGCTTGAACATCCTTGCAAGAGACTTCCTTATCCAAGTCTTTCAAAAAATACAGAAGGACTACAGTAGCGGCTTCCCCTCTCTTCAAATTCTCCACCCCACGGGAATTTCGTACAAATGAACATCTACTTTGAATCCATTCACTACACATATCTTACTATGAATCCACACATATATTTATATATATATATATACACACATAATCCTTAATAGACATGTATGTACACACACAGACTCCTCAATATACATATATATATTGATACATATACATATTCTTTAATATATAAATATATATATATACATATGTATATATATACATATACATATATATATATTTATCCGTACACGTGGGGACAAAAGACCGTTTAGATTAATATGCTGCACGTGTGTCACTATGAATGTAAATACATATATATATATATACATTCTTTAACATATATACGAATACGTATTCCTTAATATATATATGCGTATATATGTGTATACATATTTTCTGATGAATTGATACACATATTTGTACATATTTTCTAACAAATATATATATAAATGTCTACATATTCTATTATATATATGTGTATTCGCAAAGGTACGGAAGGAAGACCATTAATATGTATGCAAGTGAATATACGAATGAATCTGCGTGAACAGTAGAAATCGAATACACAGACACGCTTCTGTATATATGACTTCTTCTACTTATACAAACATATATAATATATATGTGAGGCAGTCGCACTACCTCCTCCATCTTGCTGGATATAGATACATATATACATATACACATATATATACACATTATATAAGATGATCATTCATACAAATGCTCTATTCTGCAAGTAGCACTATACCGCTACCCCCTACGTGTTGCTGCATATATATATAAGGCTATAGCACTACCGCATATGTGTTGATACGTATATATACATATATATGATACGTATATATATATATGTATGATACGTATATATATATATATATTTCCGGCTGTAGCGCTACTCCGTACGTGTTCCTATATATATATATATGAGGCTGCAGCTCTACCCGCTACCTGTTTCTCGTATGTATATATATATATGAGCAGGCGTGCGTGTGTAGAATGTGTTGGAGAGTTGCCAACTCACATCCGCTTTGGTCAGGGATGAATTTTTTAGCTCTGCGAAAAGGATGAAATAGAAATCCTCTTCACCACCTTGCATAGATGAAGGGTTCTCGTGTGGATTTATATAAGCCCGCGTGTCCAATTTCGACGGGTGAATCTGTGTCCGCGCTACTTTCCAGAAAGCCCGCATACATATATATATATATAGATGCATGCATATGTGTCTGCTGACGAGTTTCTCTCGAAGTTTCTCTGTTTCAACTCAGCAGCCTTCCACATATACATCTTTCAGAAAGTATGGAAAAACATCTCTGCATCCATACATATACATATATATGTCTATATGTACGGTCATACCCTCGGTCCGTATATATATATATATACATTCATATCTTCTTTCTCTGCCTTTCTCTGTTTATATATGTATACGTGTGTGCGTATAGATATATATATGTGTATGTAAGGAGATGGAAGGGGTACCACCAGACAAACAGGAAACCGCTCTCTCCCTATTTTCACGCACGTTTTCACCTGCGGGCATATGTAACCAGCTACATATGTATCTCCGTATACATACATATATATATGTGCGTGCATGCACTTGAGCTGGGATCAAGAACAGAATTATATACACGTATATATATATATATCTACACGGGTTATATACGCGTGTATATATATACACGAAGATTTGCTTGATGAAAGTAGAACACAGCATGTTTGAGTTTTTCGAAGAACGAGTTTTTAAGAAGACTGCCGCTGGAGGACCTGCGGCGTGCGTCCTGGTAGTGCAGCAGCACGACAGCAGCAAGACTGCCCGCCGCAGCAACAAGTTGGACTTCTGGCCTTTCTCTCTGTGGGCTGCAGAGCCTTCCACGAGATGGTCAATCTACAGCTATATCCTCACCTCCTTGCAGCCTTTGCTCGGCGCGCTGCGTAGAGATTGACGCTGCTGCTGTACTTCACTCCTCTTGCTACTGCTCTTGCTGCACAGCTGTGCGGCTGCTGTTGTCGCAACGCGGCGCTCGCGCCTGCATCCCCTTGGCCGTCCTCAGGAGATTCGCTGCTGTTGCTGTGTGTGGGGGGGGAGTGGGGGGGGGGGGGTGTGGATGGCCTGCCTTCCTCCTAAGCGCGCGGCGCTCGGATAATGCGTTGTTGCTGCTGCTGTTGCAGAGTATTACGGTGGCTGCCGATATTCCCGTACTCCCCACAGCTGCTGCTGCTGCCACAAGGAGCTGGGAGTTTCCTTTCCTGCTGCTGCTGCTGCCACAAGGAGCTGGGAGTTTCCTTTCCTGCTGCTGCTGCTTTTCTTCTCTCCGGGTGCTGCCGTCGCTGCTGCTGCTGCCGTTGCAGCAGTTGGCTACCTCTGAATTTGACGCAGCAGCAGGAGCAAAGACACGTGCGCCCCCTGTTACTGCTGGCGAGGCTGCACACTCCCTCTGTTTCCGTACTGCTGCCGCCGCTGCTGTTTGCGCGTGATGTGTTGCTGCCGCTGCTGCTGTTGCTTTCGTGGCCTTTGCATGCGCTGGCTGCTTCTCTGCTGCGTGCGGCTGCTGTGTTCACGCAGCGGTGTTGACGAGCAGCACCAGCTTGACTGCAGCGCAGACGCATGCAAGAAGAGGAGGGCAGGAAGCAGCGGAAAAGCAACGGGAGACAGGCACCGAGGAAGCCGTTGTTTACCTGCTGCTGGCGAGACAGCGTCGGTGGACCATCCGCAGCAACGGCAGCTACACGCTGCAGCAGCAGCCGCTTCACTTTTCCTTGCACCATCACGACTCCCAGGCGCACTACATCACACAAGTAAACTGCCTCTGCTGCTGCCGTTTCAACGCGGCTGTTATTACATGCGCCTCCTGCTGCTAGTCCTTCCTCCTGCTGCTGATGCTTGCATCTGCTGCTGCTAGCGCTTGCTCCTGCTGCTGCTACCGCTTGCTTCTGCTGCTGCTAATGCTTGCTCCTGGTGCTGCTAAGAAACACACCTGCTGGTGCTGCGCAGAGCTGCGCCGCGCACTCCTGGTCGCAACGCTGAGCGACGCACTTGCTGCTTGTGCTGCGCTTGGCTCTCTGCTGTTGCTACCTCTCTCTCTGCTGCTGGTCCACCTTTTGCGGATGCTGGGGCTTCTCTTGCTGCTCGTCCGCCGCGCAGCTGCTGCTGCTGCAGCACGACATTTACCATCCCTGATGCCAAAACCCTAGTTCCCCGAAGACCCGCTCCAGCTGCTGCTGCTTGTAGTTGTTGGCGCTGCTGCTGCTGGCACTCGTTACTGCTTCTGCTACAGGGCGTGGACGACGAGAAAAGTAGTAGGCTTTCTTTCCGGTGAAGGAAGGGCAGCTTTTTGACAATTGCTGTGGCTTGAGCGCGTAACTGCAGGTCCTTTCCAACTGTTAATGCTGCGCAGTGGTGTTGCCTTTCTGTTTCAGCCCTGTTGCTGCTGCTGCAGCCGGTGCTGCCAGTACTGCTGCCGGTGCCGCCAGTACTGCTGCCGGTGCTGCCAGTACTGCACCCGGTGCTGCCAGTACTGCACCCGGTGCTGCCAGTACTGCTGCCGGTGCTGCCAGTACTGCGGCAGGTGCTACCACTGCTGCAGCAGGTGCAGCTGCTTCTCTTCAGCACGGATGCTGCGCCAGCTGCTTCTGCTGCTGCTTCTTCCCTGCTTCGGCTGTTTTGCGGGTGCTGCTGCAATTCACCTGCGCCTCCTGCTGTATATTTCCTGCTCCTGCTGCTGCTTCTTCCCTGCTTCGGCTGTTTTGCGGGTGCTATTGCTGTTCATCTGCATCTCCTGCTGCTTCTTACCTGCTTCCGCTACTGCTTCTTACCTGCTTCGACTGTTTTGCCGCTGCTGCTGCTGTTCGCCCGCTTTCTCTGCTGCATCTTCCCTGGTTCTGCTTCGGCTGTTTTGCTGCTGCTGCTTCCCTATTCGGCTGTTCTGCTGCTGCTGCTGTTCACCTGCTTCTGCTTCTTCCCTGCTTCTGGTACTGCTTCTTACCTGCTCCGGCTGCTGCTTCTTCCCTGCTCCTGCTGGTGCTACTTCCCTGTCTCTGATGCTGCTCTTTCCGTCCACCTGCTGCAGCTTCCTTGCTTCCGCTGCTGCTTCCCTGCTTCTACTGCTCTGACGCTGTTCTCGCTGATGTGTATTTGTCGAACGCTGCTTCTGTAACTCTCTGCTACAGGGAATCCCTTTCCTGTTAAACTGCTGCGCAAGAAGACAACAGGATGCAGCAGCAGAAGCATCGCCTTCACGCGATCAAGAGGAAAATCGCACGGCAGGCGGAGCTGTTGCTGTCGCTCCCGGCTCTGCGCCTGCCTGTGTTGCTGCTCATTGCTCGATCACTGCCGGTGAAGCGCACGGCTCTGCTGCCGCTGCGCCTGCTGCTGCTGCTGCGCCTGCTGCTGCTGCTGCGCCTGCTGCTGCTGCTGCTGCAGCGCGTGCCTCTGCTGCTGCTCCTCCTGCCGCTGCTGTAACGTCTGCAGGTGTTGCTGTGCGGGGCAGGAAATCTGTGTCTGCGTCAGCTGCTGGGGCCGCAGGCGCCGCTGCATCCGTTGCTGCAGCAGGCGAGAGCTGTTTGGCTGCTACTGCTGTTCTGGCGGACGGAATGCTTGCCGGTAAAGTGTCGGCAGCAAGCGAATGGGAGGAAAACAGCCGCAGCAGCAGCGCAGTCCACCAGGGACTGCTGCAGCAGCAGCAGCACAAGGAGGGGGAGGAGAGGAAGAAAAACAACGCGGCAGTGCAGAAGCAGCAGCAGCGACAGCAGCAGAAAAAGGAGGAAAGGCGGCAGCGGCACCACCGTCAGCGGAAGCGGCTGCAGCAGCTGCTGCAAAAGCCGCCCCAGCAGCAGCAGCACAGGCAAGACGAGCTGCCAGAGCCAAAAGAAGGAGGGCAGCAGAAAGAGCGACAGCACCATCCGGTGAGGGAGCAGCAGCAGCAGCGAAATGAAGAAGAAAAACAGCAGCCACAGACAGAAAGAGAGAAAGACCGCCACCAAAAAACCAGACGAAAGCAACACGAGAAGCAGCAGCTGCAGCAGAAAGCGGTTACTGCAGCAGCTGTTGCAGCAGGTCTGCCTACAGAGAACTTTATGGCAGCTGAAGCAACGCTCCTGCAGCAGCCTTCCACCGTGCGTCAGCTGCAGCAGCGGTCCACCCAGTGCCTCTTGCTCGAGCAGCAGCAGCGGCAGCAAACGAGGCAGCGTGAAGAGTTCTTTTGGCAGCAGCAGCAGCAGCAGTATCCCCTGCAATCCTGGGCGGAGGATCAGCTGACGCAACACCAGCGGCAGCAACCGCAGCAGGGCAAACAGCAGCAGTCTCACCGGCAAACGCGGGTATCGAGTTCGCCTCCCTGCAGCAGAACCAGCAGCAACAGCAGCAGATTTTACCGCCTCACAGGTGGCAGCGGCACCGTGAGCGACGGCAGCAGTTGCAGCAGCACTAGGAAACGCGTCTCTCCCGGCAGGCAAGAAGACTCGAATTTTAGAAGCTGCCTGGCTTCAGCAGCGTCTAGGAACAACGCTTCACGTAGTGGCCCGGCCGAACAACTGCTGCTGCTGTGCTCGGCTTCTCAGCGCGGCGTGGCAGCAACAGCACATGCAGGTGATGCAGCAGGAGCGACCCAAGCAGCTGCTGCAAAAGGAGGAATAGATCGAACAGCCGCAGTTGCAGCAGCACGAACCGATGTACCAGCTGCCGTATGTTCTGGAGCTGCAGAAGTAGGAGGAGCACCTGCAGACGTCGCCGAACCAAAGGAAGGGGAAGCAGATCCGGCAGCAGCAGCCCGAGCATCCAAAGTCGCAGCAGCAGCAGATGTAGCAGCAGCAGAAGCAGGTGCAGCGGCGGTACTTGGAAACGCAGCGCATGCAGGAGGAGGAGAAGGCCAGGCGAGTTGCCTATTTCCTGGTGAGGAAAGTTGGCAAAAGCAAGAGCCGCGGCCGGGAGCAAGTGAGGCAGCAGGAGGACTACTCAGGCAGCAGATAGCTATGCGACAGCAACAGCTGTATTGCTTGAGAGAGAAGCTGCAGCGCCTTCGGTGCTACACTGTTGCTGGGGAGGAGGTGCTGCAGCGCATTCGCCAGCAGCGGCAGCAGCACCAACAACGCAGCGGCGAGGAGGAGGAGGGGAAGGAGAAAGATGAACAGCAGCAGAAGGCGAGAGACGAGCTGGAGCAGCAGAGCGAGCCTGACCAAGATGCTCACACGCAGCAGCAGCACAGGCAGAAGAAGCAGCAACAAACGTACGAGAGCCAGCAGCAGCAGCTGCTTCAGGAGTATTGGCAGCAGCAGCAGCAGTCTTCGCAGCAGCGGCGACAGCAGTACAGTCAGCAGAAACAGTGTTGGCAGCAGGAGCAGCAGCACGGGATTCAGCACCAGGACGGCCATTACCAAGAGTCCCAGCAGCAGCAGCAGCAGAAACAGCTGGCCTGTACAGCAGAGAAGTGGAGGACTTTGCACCGCGATCGGCGTGGCAGCAGAAGTCCCCTGATGTCTCTAGAAGAAGACGCGCAACAGCTAAAAGAGGCGGCGAAAGGCGGAGGAGAAGCAGCAGCAGCTGATGTTGGCGTCAGAGCAGCTGCGCCCCGCAAGAGGGGGCGGCGTGGCAGGAGGCCCTGCAGCAGCAGCAACAGCAGCAGAACCAGCGGAAGCAGCAGCGGAACGAATCGAATCACCTGCGCCGCAGGCGGAGAAGATAAGGCAGCAGCAGCAGCAGGGCAAACGAGAAACACGACTCGGGAAAGAGCAACTACAGCAGAACACGCAGCAGCAGTAGGCAAGAAAGCAGCAGCATCAGAACCGAGAGAAGCAGCAGAAGGTGCACAAGAGGCAGTAGCAACGTCAGAGGCAGTCCAGGAGAAGGATCTTCTTTTAACGAGGAAGCAGCAGTACTACCCTTGTCAGCAGCAGCTGCAGCACACCAGATTTCCCCACAGCAGCAACGATCCCTATACGGAGCCCCTCGATGCCGGAGAGAAAAGGAGGAAGCAGCAGCACCAGTTGCTGCGTCTGAGGAGAGTAGAGATGCTTGGCAACGAGGTGCTGCTGCGCCGTTACCATCAGTATTGCGCAGAGCGCCGCATGCGAAGGCAGCAGGAGCAGCAGCAGCAGGAGCAACAGATGCAGCGGCTCCAGCGGCCGCAACAGACGCAGCAGCAGACTCAGGGACAAGCACAACAGCAGGAGCAGCGAGTGCCGCGGCAGCACTATTACGAGGAGAACCGTCAAAAGGGATGGCCGCAGGACCAGCAGCGGCAGCAACACCGAAGGTGGCAAGAAGAGGAAGAAGTGGCAGGGCTCGTGGCTGACTCGGGCAGCAGCAACAGGAGGCGTGGATGCCGCAGCAACGAGTCGTACAGCAGCAGCAGGAGCGGGACAGACAGCAGCAGCAGAGGAAGAGGAAAGCACAGAAACAGCGGCAGCAGCTGCTTCCACTCCAGCAGCGACAGCAAGTTGCAAAGCAGCCACAGAAGCAGCGGCCACAGACGCAGCAGCAACGGCAACACGAGTCACGACAGCAACAGCCGCAGCAGCAGCGAGTTCTGCAGTGGCAAAGTCGAGGACAGCTCCAGGAGGAGCAGCAGCCAAACCTCCTGCAGGCGCAAGCGCAGCAACAGCGACGACGGGAGCCGCTGCAGCAGCAGCAGCGCCAGGAACATCAGCAGCAGCAGCGGCCGAGCTGAGCTTAACAGCGACTTAGGAAGAAAGGAATCTGCTGCCTCACGCGCAGCCTCTGCGGCGGCAGAGCAGCTAGAGAACAGCAAATGCAGCAGCCTTTCCAATGGTCAGGGGAATCACCAGCAGCAGAAGGAGCGGTCGGCGTGCATCAGTGCTGCGTCGGCAGCGAAAAGAGCTTCTGTCGCAGCAGCAACAGCAGCAGCAGAACATCCTGGAACCGGAGCAGCAGCAACAGCAGCAGCAGAGCAGCAGGTGCGTGAGACGGTGGAAGGAGCACTTGCAGCAGCAGCAGCATCGGAAGCAGTCGGAGCAGCAGACAAAGCAGCAGCTGGGACAGCTGCAGCTGCAGCAGCAGGCCAGCCGGCCACAGAGAAGGCATCCGTGGAAACAATGGAAGCAGCGCCGGCACCTGCTGGGACGTGCAGGGCGTGGAGAGAAGAAGGTGAAGTTGTGTCGAGACAGGAAGACGAAACGACGACAACAGTCGCAGCAAAGGAAGTGGCAGGCACAGCAGCAGAAGCAGCACAAACAGCAGAGGTCACTGCAGCAGCAACGGCAGAAGCAGCACCCGCAGAAGGAGCAGCGCCAACAGCGGGAAATTCAGCGGAAGGTGCGGCGGCACTCGAAGAAGAGGCAGAAGCAGTAGCGGCCGGAAAACGTGCAGCTGCAACAGAAGCACAAGCAGCAGCAGCAGTTGCAGGAATGGCATCAGCAGCAGCAGAAGAAGCCGCCGGAGGAGGACGAGAAGCAGTCGCTGGTCGATCGCAGACAGTTCCTTGCAAGGCTGCCAATATTTTGTTGTCACATGCTAGCCCTAGGAACACCAGCAGCAAAGCGCTTCTTTCCTCCAGAGATGCAGCTGCTGCTTCTGGTGGGGCTCCCTCTGCTCCTGATGCGGCTCCAGCTGCTGCCGCTGTGGCTGCTGCAGGTGGAGGGACAGCAACACGTGAAAAATTTGCCGCCGCTGTCGCAGCAGCAGGCAAAGCAGAATTCTTAGCAAATACTCTTCTAGTCGCAGCAGAAGGAGAAGCGGCTGTAAATGCGACAGCAGCATGCGGAGGAGCGGCACCAGCAGCTCTGACGCTCAGAGCAGGAGACGGAGTTGCAGCAGAAGCAGCTGCAGAGGCGGGAAAAGCAGCACATGGAGGAGGAGCAGCAGCAGCAGCGGCAGAGGAAGGAAAGGAAGGAGCAGAGACTGCAGCAGAAATGGTTCAGCAAGAAGCAGGAACAATACAAAGCGCAGCAGCTGACTGCGGGAGGGGCACCGCAGAGAGCAACAAGGACAGCAGCAGCAACAGCAGCGGCACCAGCAGCAACAGCAGCAGCAGCTGCAGCAGCAGTGACAGCAGGATGTGGACGGAGAAGCCGCAGCAGTGTGTTCGGTCCAGCAGCCACGGCAGGGCGATGCTCCGGTGTACGTACAGCCGAGCGTACCACAGGGCTGAAAGAAACCTTAAAGTACGATTCCCCGCAAAAAAGCGAACTGTAGAGAGATAGAAATATAAGCAGCTACATATTGCTGAACGGAGCCCTATCCGCATATATGTAGATATAAATATTCTCGCGTATATATGTATATATAGATGTGATAGATTTCATTATTTAGGAAGAGTGACATGCACGTACGTATACGTATATATATATATATATATATATATGCCCATTTCCATATATACACAATACATATACATATATATATATATATTCATATACATATATATATTTATATACATATATACATATATATATTTATTCAAATATACATTTACATACATATATATATATATATATATATAAATGTTTATATATGTATATGTATATATATACAAATATATAGATACATGGATGTGCATCTCTTAGTCTTTTTCTCCAGAGAATCTATGAATGCTGTTTATCTGTCTCTCTCTCCATGCATATATATAAATATAAAAAATATATATATAAGCAAACAATATATCTAATATATACAATATGCGTGTATATACATATATATACATTATAATGTGTGTGCACATAGATACGTTGTGCAAGCTTTCAAGCCGTTTACGTACTTGTTTTTTTTTCCCCTTACATATATATATATATACGGAGAGAGAGAGAGCGATAGAGTATACTCTTTTGTGTGTGCGTAGGTGTTACGACTTGTGTATACGTTTGTATATATGCACGCATATGCGGCAGGATGCGCTGTCGAAGTTGACTGCTGCAAGTGGTATCCAGGAGGAAATGGGGTCGTGTTTTTGCAGTTCCTCGAGACAAAATTTGGTGCCATGTGGCTCTGGCAGCACACACCCGAGCCTTGCTGCTGCTGTTGCTGCTTGAAGTGCTGCTGCGGTGTGGCTGCTCTTCAGCGTTACTGCTGCTGCTCTCTCTTGGCACTGCTGCTGCTAGCCGTTGCGCCGACTGCTGCTGCCGCTACGAGTCGTAGCCGCGGCTGCCGCTTGTAGTCGTAGCTGCTGCTGCTGCTTCTAATGGGAGCTGCTGCTGCTGCTAGTCGTAGCTGCTGTTGCTGTTTAGGGTAGTGCTGCTGTAACTCGTTGCTATTGTTGCTGTTCCTCGTTGCTGCTGATGCTTCTTGCCCTGTTTCTCCTCTGCATTAGTGGTGCGGCCGCTACTCGTTTCTCCTGCTGCCGGGACTCATTGCTGCGGGTGCTGCTGCTCTGTATTGATATGTTACGCCTGCTGTTCGTCGCTGCTGCTGCTGCTACCGGTTGCTGCTGCTGCTCCCGTGTACTGGTGAGGGCCACGTTTCTGCTCTTCTTGCTGCTGCTGCTTCTGTTTCAGCTGCTGGCGCATGCAGAAGCGTGGCTGCTGCAGCTGCTGCAGCAGCAGTACGGGGGCCGGCCGACCGCGCTCCTGCAGCAGCAGATGACCAAGCTTTTCCTGGCTGTTGCTGCTTCTTCTTTTTGCATGCAACAAGCAGCAGCAGCAGACTCGTTAACAACGCCGAGAAAATCAGAAACTGATTCTAACTTCTGCAGAGAGCAAAGCAGTAAGGCCAAGCACTGCAAGGCTTTTGTTCCTGCAGTTTCTGTTGATCCTGCAGCTGCTGTTCCTGCTGTTAAAAGTAGGTTCCCACTGCTGTTGTTGCTCCTGGGAGGGGATGCTTCGCTCCTGCTGCTGTCGCTGCTGACGTTGACGCTGCTGCTGCTCCTCCTGATGCTGCTGCTGCTGTGGCTGCGAAAAGCAGTATTTTACACTGCTAAGCCGCTCCTGTTGGTGGAGCCCTTGTTGCTGCTTACTCTGCTCATGTCAAAAGCCACGACAGGAACAGCTAAAAATAGCAGAAGCAACAGCAGCAACACAAACGACCGGCAGCATCGTCGCAACAGCAGAAGCACAAAAAATCCGTCCAGTCGAACAGCTACCTAAAATAAGCAGCGCCGCCTTATTGACACCTCACTACTCTCATGAAGAGATACATAATATATATATATATACATAAACACATATATATACATATGTATATGTGTGAATATGTGTGTGTGTGTGTGTGCGCGTGTGAATATTCATGTATGTACACATATATATATATATATATATATATGTACATATGGGTATATGCGTATGTGTGTATGAATATTAGGAAGGTGTGTATATGTATGTATATATATATATATATGTACATGCATATATATTTTACAAAGGCATATATGTATATATAATATGTAGGCGCACGTAGATTTCTGCGGTGGTCGGTATGACATGAATATATCTTCCTCAATCTTGTTATCTATATCCATATCTTACTTTCCCTCTCCCTCAGTATATATATATATATATAAATATTTGTATATACTCATCCTGCATATAGATATGTATACACATATGTATAATATATATATAGATATATAGGTATATGTATATTGTTCATAGGGGTGCATATATGTATATATATGTATGTATTGTCGCGATAGTGCAGGGAAGGTCAGACGAATGTACGTTTAACATATGGGCTGTACGCATCTACGTCGAATAAGCCGCTTTTGATTTCCCTACTTTTGTAGTTGTATATATATGTCTGTGTGTTTCTGCGTACATATATGTGGCTTTTTTGTGAATATTTGCTTTTGTTGAAAATGAGAAGCCCCTGCCGGTGTCACTTTTTGCATGCGCCCGTCTGCTGCTGTTGTCCTGGTTACATCGCCAGACACGCGTTGACTTGGCAGCTGGTGTTGACTCGGTGGACTGCTGCTGCTGCTGCGCTGCTGCCGCAGGTTCCGCAGGCACTGACGAACTCTGCAACTTGGGCACTGCTGCTGTTGCAGGTTCTTCGGCCAGGGCCTGCTGGGACGGCGGGCGGTGGAAGCAGCGCCGCAACAGCAACATCGGGGACCAGCACTCGGAAGGGACTGAGGAGGAGATGGAGGGGCAGCAGCAGCAGCAACAGCAACAGCTGCGTAATAAGCAAGAAGCAGAGCAGCAGCAGCAGGTTCATCAGCAGCAACCTCAACAGCAGCAGCAGCAGCAAAAAGGTCACCCGGCGCAGCAGCAGCAGATTCCGGAAGAGCTAGAAGGGCCGCAGAAACAGCAGCGGCACCATTCGGGCGCAGAGGACGGTTTGATCTCGTCTTTGTTGTTGGCTCTTGAACGCGCCCAAGTACTCTGCTGCACTTTGTTGCAGCAGCAGCAACAGCAGCAGCTGCTGCAGCAGCACCAGCTGCTTCTCTTGTCTCCGCAGACGAAGTTTTCAAACGTGCTGCAGCCGTCGTCTTCGCAGCAGCTGGAGCAGCATTCCTCGTTTCCTCAGCTGCAGGCCCCCCTGCTGCAGCAGAATCACTTTCAGCCGCCGCAACAGAAGCGTCAACCAGAGGGAGAAACGAGTGGCTTGGCAGCTGTCGCAGGGGCGTCCAGGGTCAGTAGGTTTCCGGTTCTTTCTGAAAAGCAGCAGCCGCCGACGCTCCCCCTGTCGCATGCAGCCGCAGCAGCAGCAGCAGAGCCACCCAAAGCGACGGGAAAACGTCGTGATCCTCAGAGCAGCTGCAGCGGGAAGAGCAGCGGCAGCTGCCTTGAGCAGCAGACACAGCAGGAGGGTGTGGTAGCACACGTGCAGGCAGTTGCTGCTGGTGCTGCAGCAGCAGCAGTCTCACCGCGGCAAGACATGCAAGCCCCACACCTGCCGCCTGCTGCTGCTGCAGCTGCAACAGCAGTGACAAAACAGGCGCAGCGAGTGGCGCTGCTGCAGAAGCGGCTGCAACATATTATGACGCTCATAGGAAGAGAACCTGCTGCTGTTTTTACGCCCTCTCCACCGCAGCAGCAACATGCAGAGACGAAGGAAGAGGGCCTGCAGCAGCAGCAAGAACCCGGTGGGAGCTGGTGCAACGGCCCGAGCAGCAAGGACGAATATGTCGAAGCACCGGCGCCCTGCAACAGCCTCAGTCCGCTCCTTCCTTCCCCAAGAGCAAGGTTCACGTCTCGGAATGAGCAACAGCAGCCGCAACAGCAACAGCAGTGTGCGTGGGAATACGAGCACCCGGCGCAGGAGCTGCTGGCAGAGCAGCGACCCGGGTTGCTGCAGCAGCAGCGGCGGAGGAACGAAGTGCAGCGTCAACAACAGCGGGAAGAGCAGCTGCATCAACGCGACGTGCTGCTGGTGCTGCAGGAGCTCGAACAGCAGAAGGGAGAGGAGCAGCGCCTTTCTCTGTTCTGCTCAACAACAGGGGCCCCTGCTGCTGTCCCCCACCTTCCCGTGCAACAGCTGCAGCAGCAGCCCAGTTCCTGCAGCAGCGGAGAACAACAGCAGGATCCGACAGACAAGCTCCCGGAGGTCTCCCGGCAGCAGGAAGAGCAGCAGCAAGACTGTGTGCTGCTTTCTAACAGAGAGTTGCACACACTGCGAGCTCGTACAACTGCTGCTGCAGCAGTGGCTCTCCCTCCCTTTTTGCAGCAGCCCATGCCGCTGCTGAAAATTCGCAAGCAGCAGCAGACGCAGGCGCAACTTCCCAACGTGGAACTCTGCGATCTAGCGCAACGCTGGAGACGGCAGCAGCAGCAGCGGCTGGCGAGTCCTCAACAGGAACAACAGCAGCAGCACCAGCGAGAGCTGCAGCAGCACAAACAGAGGCACCAGCAACACGAGCTCCAGCAGGTGCAGCAGCAACAGCAGCAGTGGGCGCCGCGATGCCACCAGCAGCTGCAGCAGCGGCAACCGTCTCACGAAGCGCAGCAGCAACAGCAAGAGACCTGCGAGGCTTCAGAAGAGGGGGAAGTTGCGGATACGTCGCCGCGCGGCACTGCTTGCTGTCGGCTCGAGGTGTGCAATGCTGGTGCAGATCCTCTAGAACAGGAGCAGCAGTCGCAGGAGCAGGAGCCCGAACAAAGTGAGTCACAGCAGGAATATCAGCAGCAGGCGCAGGAACAAGAGAGCCGGCAGCAGCAAGGCTCCTCACAGCAGCAGCTGACACGACAGCAGCAATGGTCAGAGCAAAGGAGCCAGCAGCAGCAGGAGCCTGAACACCAGACGCAGAGCCGACAGCAGCAGCAGAAAGAAAGGGAAGTCATGCAGCAGGACCAGATGCAGCAGACCAAGAGTCAGCAGCGGCAAGCCTCCCGCACGAGAAGAAGAAGCAGCAGCAGCACAGCTTTTTGGACGCGTAGTGAGCAGCTTGCTCCAGCAGCAGATAGCAGTGCATCAGATACTCTGGGGCGGTCCAGTGCTGTCGCAGCAGGAAGAGCAGTAGCAGAGAGACAGGCCAGAACAGCGGGAGCAGAGGGAAAACCAGCAGCAGCAGCAGAGACATGCGACGAAGAAGCAGCAGCGACAGCACCAGGCGAGGCGAAAGTAGACGATATGCTGGGGAATCCGGTTGCAGCAGATGCCGGGAAGCGAGCAGCTTCCCCAAGCGCCGCAGCAGCAGTGGCAGGCGAAGCAGCAGAAGCAGCTGCAGCAGAGACGGGTGACACAGAGGCTCCAGCACCAACAAAGGCAGGCGGAGCAGAGGCTGCGGCAGGAGCAAAGGGAGACAAAACAAACGCTGCAGCAGCAGGACAAGCCCCACACAGCTTGGTAACGGCGGCCTGCCGAGCAGAGGACGGAACAGACGATCGAACAGCGGAGCTGAGACCGACGACAGGTAGACACAGAGCCGCAGCAGCAGGCGAAGAGAGGCGTACAGCGGCAGCAGCAACGATTGGACAGGCAGGAGGAGAAAGACGAGCGGGAGCAGGAACTGGTGCGGCTTCAGTGCGTGAGGACGGCGAGACTTCCGCAGCAGCAGTGGACGGCCCGATGCAAGCCGCAGCAACGGTAGAGCAGTGCAGCACAGGTGAAAGCAAACCAGCTAACACAGTGGGGGGATTCTCTTGTGGGCTGGGAACGGTGGACAGGGTGGAGCAGCAGCAGCCTCCGCGTCAGCAGAAGCTGCAGCAGCAGGGAACCCCTTACCAGGAACAGCAGCAACTGCTGCTGCAGCTGCACTGTCAGCTCCCACAAGAGGAACAGGCAGGATGTGGGACGCTGGAAGAGAAGCTGCTACTCGTGAAGCAGCAGGGACTGCAGCGGCAGCAGGCACTCCCCTTGCAGTTGCAGCTGCAGCAGCCACGGCAGGCGCTGCAGGAGCTGCAGAGGCAGCAGTTTCCGGCATTAAAGGAGCTGCTGGAGCTGCGTCAGCAGCCGGAAGAACAGCCTGCGTGGCTCAAACGGGAAGGACGTGAGCAGCCCTGTGCCCTAGGCGTGCAGCAGCAGCACAAGCAGCAGGCGAAGCAGCCACTGCAGCAAGAAAAAAAGTCGCAGCAGCAAGGGCAGCGGCATCTCTCTTCCTTGCAGCAACTGCAGTGGCCACAAATGCAGCAGGAGCAGCAACCGGAGCTGCAGCAGCAGCAAGATCAGCAATCAAAGAAGCAGCACCAGCAGCCAGAACAGCTGCAGGACGTAACACAGGCGCACGCAGGACAGCAAGAGCAACTCCGACTCCATCTCCGTCGCAGTCAACAGCAGCGACAGAGGCTCTACACTTCTTCTGAGACAATCCCAAATGTTGCTGCTGCTGGTCCTGCTCCCCACACTGTTGCACCTCCCGCCAGGGTGCTTCCTGTACAGCTTCCTACTGAAATGGCTGCTTCTACTGCTGCTGAGACAGTTTGTCGCGAGGCCGCTATCGGGACTGCTGCTACTGCCGCGACGCCTGCTGCTTCTAAGACAGATGGTCCCGCTGCTGCTTTTGCTGGACATGCTGCTGCTGGGGCTGCTAATCCTGTTGATTGTTTCTCTCCGTTGGGGCGTGCAGCCGCGGTTGCGAGGAGCGAAGAAGCCGCACCTTTCGTTGCTGCTGTGACTGCTGCTGGAGAATCGGCGGCAGCCGTGCCTGCTGCCGAAGCCCAACGCGGCGTACATACACTGGAATGCACACCTCTGTCGCCTTCTTGTGCCTGTGTATCCGCAGCAGACAGAGAAAGAGAAGAGGCACCAGTATCTCGTGCTGCTGCTGCTGGTGGGGCGTGGTGGCCTGCAGCGAGTCAGCCAGCTGCTGCCTGTGAGAGAGAAGACGACAGAGCAGCATCACCTGCTGTCGACCATGACCCTGGAGGACAGCAGCAGCAGTAGCAGCAGCAGCAGTACCAGCAGCAGCAGCAGCAGTCGCCGCAGGGTCGGAGCAAAGTTCCCCGAGAGAGAAAGCAGTGCAGGACGTGGCGAACCTGCTGCTGCTGTTGCTGTTCGACTGCAGACCTACGCACATGTGCTGTAGCTGGTAGGAGGAGAGAGAAGCTACCTCGCCGCAGCAGGCGTAACAAGCTGCAGCAGCTCATGCGTGTGTACGGACTAAAGGGGGAGGACTCTATCATGAGCAGCAGCTGCTGACGCGCAGCAGGAAGCACGTCGCCGTCTACCGTTGCAAATCTGCGTCGTCGAGCAGAAGCGCTCCGCCACTCCGGGTAGAACTTGCTGCCGCTGCTGCCTCTTTCTGCTGCCTCTTCTGCTGATGCACCTCAGCAGTCGGAGCCATCATTCTCCTCGTTCGGGACTCTTCCGTTTCCTCCCATCTGACGCCGCGCTCCTCTGTGTGTCCTGCTGCCTTTGGGCATGCTGCTGATCTACTGCTGCTGGTTCGCCGCCTGCTTCTCTTCATTTGTTACTGCTGCGTTCACTGCGGCTCGTGCAGCAGCAGCACCATTAGTCACGTATATGCCAAGGCGTCTCTTGGTATTCATATATATATACTCACCGTTACAGCCACACTTTGCTTATTCCGGGAGATATGGGTAGATGTTTCATACGTGTATATACATATATACATGTATGTAAGTACAAACACACACACACACATGTAGACACAAAGAGACCGCTACACAGACAAGAGCGTGTCTACGAAAATAAACGTCTTCGACCGCTTACTCTCACGCAAACGAGTACACGTTATACCTCCCGCAACGAGACAGAGAACTGCTTGTGTTCGTTGGCTGCGGCGTCTGAGCCTTGAGCTACCCGAGAGTTGCACCTGAGGAAGCAAAAAGTGGCTCTCTCCTCCTGTAGCTGTTAACGCTCTGCCTCTCCTCTGCGTGCTGCTGCTGTTCAACAACATTCCCTCGCCTCTACCGGAGTAGTGGCTGAACCGCATGCCAGGGGCTGGAAGAAGGTCCTGCAAAAGGGAGACACATTTAATTCGTTTATGCAAGTGCTGTTGTCAGGAGATCACTCGTATATATATATATATATATGTATATGCATACGTGTGTACACCTGTACACGCATGTAAATGCATGTGTACACACTTCTACATAGAGAGACACCTATATTTTGTCGTGTTTGTGTATAATCTTCCGTACGCGTGTACGTATGTATGTGTTTAGGTATGTGTGTGGTGGGTCATCTTAATGCTGAAAAACATGTGTATCTGTGCCGGAGAAGGTTGTGTAGGGAGGGGCCCAGACGACGTGAAGCGGAGGGTGTGTCCCCCTTAGAGTCACGATCCCGCCAGCAGCAACTATTTCTCCAAGCGCTCTCTATCTTCTCTTGCTATCCGCAACGTCTACGTCACTCTTCGCAGGCACCGCAGAAGCACCTTTTCATAGCAGCAGTGCCGTTGCTGCGCCAGCAGCAAATACAGCAGCTGAGACAGCTCTCACGGCTGTGCCCCTTGCAAGCGGAAAGGAGAAACCGCCGTCAGCGGCAGCATAGTAGAAGCACTCTATACTGATAAACGTAGAGAGAAAAGCGGTATGTCGTGTTTCGGACAAAGAAAAAGAGCCAGCTGCTGCAGCGGAACGTCTGCAGACGCGCGGAAAAGTGCGGTGTAGAACGCTGCAACGCCCTTGATCGCTGCAGCCACTTGACTTCCTAATTCTTTGCTTGCTGCATTTGCCCTGCACACGCACGTATGTATTTCTGTTCAAACGGCTAGGAACTTCTACGTGAAGGTGGATTTGCACTCACCATCACATAGCTGTTCGCGCGAGTTAATAACACGAGTCACACTGCGTTGAGGAGGCTGTGCAAAAGTTCGGGGACGCACACAGGTACAAGCATGGAAGCACCTGTCAGCTAATCAGGGATGAAAGAGAAACATTAACTTTGGCACGAGAAATACATGCATACACATATACAATTCCACGCGCAGACAGCCGCGTGCCTCTGCGCACCCGGTGTCGCGACCAAGACCTGCGTCGTTCGCCAGTTCAAAAACACCCTGTTTCCACTTCTCCCACACGAAAAAGAAGTTCCGTCTTTAACGCGCGCAGGCGTCCGACATGGAGGCGCGTGGGACTGAATAGCAGCGCGTGCCAGTTGCGCTGCTGCTAGTGTGGCATCGTAGCACGACGGGTTCAACGCTACATGCATTTGGGAAAAAACTGAGGCAGCAGCGGCAACAGCAGGAAAAAACGTTGCTGCTCACGCCGCAGTGCATGCACAGTCTTCACTGCACGCTGTGCAGCAACAACAGACGGTGAAAGGCTTTTTATTTTAACAGGGCTGAAGATCCTTGCAGTCGCATGCAGCTGTTGCTTCTTCTGCGTTTCAACCCGGCGCATGCGACACAACTGATGCGTCGCGCACGCAGCAGAGAACCAGCGAAGTTTCCCACATGCAGTGAACGACTGCCTTTCGCAGCGGCAACTGTTGGGGAGTCCCTCACAAACTCACTAGCTTCTTGGCACCAACGTGCTGCTGATCCTTCTTCACCAGCGCAGCAAGTTGTCTGTTCTGCAGCCGAACAGAAATGCACGCAGTAGCTGCAGCAGGGTGGTGTCCTGTTGCAGCACCAACCACGAGTTTGTTGCTTGCAACCTGCTGACGCTGCTCGTGGGGCAGCCACGGTGCACAGGCATGTGGCACGGGTACAGAAGCGGAGAGATCGTCTGCACTTTTATGCACACACGTGCACGGCTAAATACCTCTACATTCAAATGGGTATAACCCAATGCACACATGCCCACCAGTGTGGCATGAACGTCTATAGCTCTACTTTGTGTATCTGCATGCGTGTATACTTGGAAAAAATCGTACAAGTTTAGACACGTAGACTAAGAGAGCGCATTTGGTTGCACGTAGAGGTTCGTAGTCAGAAAGCGGGGGCGTGCATGGCAGCAACACACCAAATGCAGTGTGAACGATACAACGTAGCACGCAGAAGCGAATGAGGTATTCTGATGATGCGCGCCTGCAGGGTTGCTGCATTTGCAGTGTTGCTGGCACCCAGTCCGTGAAGTGAGTGCTATGGCTGCTGCTCCCGGAGTTACCTAGCTGCTGCTATCGTTCGAAACGCACCGTTGGTGCTCGTGTGGGCAGAAACAGGCTGCTTTATCCGCTGCACCGTTCTTACTATCAAGAGCTGCTGCTGGTGGTGTGATAAGAAACGGCCAGCAGCAGCGTAATAGACACAGTGCTGCTATTGCCGGTGCTGCAGGAAGTATAGCCACACCGCTGCTGTCCCTGCTGCTGCAGACGGAACTGTGGACCTGCCGCTATTGTGGCTTCCCACGGCAAGCTGCCGCCGTTGCTGAAGAGCAGTTAAAAAACGCGGCCATTCAGGCCGCCCGGGCAGACAGACAGTTTGAAATGCAGCGTCTGGCGGCTAACCGCAGCTGCGATTAGTTTGTTAGCGGAGGTAAACCACTCCACGCTGCGCTTCGTATGCGCTGGAAATTGCTGCTCCCTACGGCTGAATAAAAAGCTGCACCTGAGTAAGTGATAAGAAATAACGCAACGTCTTAGACGTCGCTGTTGCTTGCAGTCTCGAGAACCGATCAGAGTGAATACGATAAATAGAACCACCACACACGGGGATTCTTCGAGGGACGATAGTAAGCAAACGGAAAGGTAAGAAAGTTGGTAGAATGCTGCAAACGGATCTCTTCCGTACAAACGAGGTGCGGGTCTGCTGCACCAGTACACACGGACCTCTGTCGCCGTCTCCTACTCAAAAAAATGTCATGAAATTTGTACGCGCACGCAATTGTCGCAACTTCGGCCGCACATGTGCGAAGTGGCAGCGAACCTCGGAGAAGTAGTGAGGCCGCTGCTACAGATCAGATGGATGGGTAGTAATAATAGGCCAACAGAAGGCACGTAGCTTGTCAAGCATAGGTCAGGTGAATGAGTATAACCACCTGGAGCCCAGAGAGAGAGAAAGCGACAGGAGGGCAAGAGAGAGAGGCAAATAACACGGTGTGGAAAAAAATCATGGGCGCACACCAGACGACAGCAAGAAATTCCTTCCCTTCAGAAGAGAACACGGGAAGTTTTGTAAGCAGGCTCACTCCTAGACAGAACCGCAGACACAACCCGCGCGCAATACTTTTTCCCACCTACCGAACAATCTTTTCACCGTCCTCCGCATGTGCACAACAACACATGTGTGCATCTTCAGACGGCCCGTTACCCTCTCTCTCTTGTGAAAAAGTCGCGTCACGTCTACACATGGCATGTTTATACGGAATTCGACAAACCTCAGGTCGCCCCCTACCCGCACTAGGTACCACTGCATGTATACAGAAAACACATGAGGGAATTGTGGATAAGGAGATGTGCACGCTGGTGCAATTATCAAACCAGCTCGACGCTGCAACTCCCACAAACCGGATGCGCGCGGACAAAGAAGCACTTGAACAAAACGCATGCCTTACATCTTGAAGTGGCAGAATTTGCTGAGAAATAGTATTCTTGTACTAAATGGCGTGGAGTTACGAATCGATTACACAGAAATACTTGAACGAACTGCATGTGCGCAGACACAGAAGCACTAGAAGAAGTGACGTGTTCAGCAGCGAGCTGCTGACCTCTGTGTTTCTGTCGTATCACCTCTCCTCCCGCGTCCTCTCCCTTCTGGCCCCTCTCGTCCTCGCCTCTCTCTCCCTTTTTTTTATTTGACGTTGCCATCATCCCGTCTGCTTCACCTCTCCTTCCTTCTTTCCCTGTCGGTCTCTCTCCCTTCTCTCGCGCGCCTTCTTTCTTCCGGTGCCACATGCGTTCTTTCCTTGTCTCCCTTTTCTTCGCTGTCCTCCCTCTTCCTGGAGTCTTTTTTCCCCAAAAATTCCCTCTCTGTGCGTCCTCCTTCCTTTCCCACCTCATTCGCTTCCTGTTTCCTTGCTTCTTTCTTGAGCGCGCGCATTCTTGCTTCCTGCTCGTTTGACTGCTTTTCTCTCTCTTCCCGCCGCATTCCCTCTTCCTCCTCTCTCCCGTTCTCTCTCACGACTGCACATCCCCTCTTTCTCTCTCGCTTCTTTCAGAGTAAGTCCCGCAGCATGCGACACGTGCACAGGCATACGCAGAGACAACTGTCTTTGCGGCACGCGTGACATATAGAGAGCCCAACTACGTGCAGGTGTGCTAAGGACGCCAAACATACCTTCACAGATGCATGTAGGCAAAGCTCGGCTGTCCTTAGTTACGCACGCGCACGAAGAAAAGGAAGCGGCTAGCCACACACGCATCTGCACGGCAGCAGAAATACAAGTTCACCAGGCATCACCCGGTCGTTCACACATGAAGCCGCAGCGCCGCTGTGTGGCGACTTTTCTCCGCAGCACTCACGTCAGAAGCACCGCATTTTCCCCGTCTCACCGCCGGCCTTTGTATTTTCGCTCGTCCGTTTGGATGAATAGACGTGATGCACTGTCACACCGTGGCATCGGTGCGTCTCGGTGAAGAAGTCTTGTGTTTGCGGAGGCTTCTGAGAGCAACAGGATACGTGTGAGCAAGTCGCGATCCACTGGATCGATTCACCACTTCCGACGAGCTTCTAGCATCCTTCGCTCTAGGCGCCGCGGCATTCCTTCATGTCTGCTGTACACGGTTGTTATTACGAATAGAGTGTAGCAGTGCTCCTCTGGTACCGGCCCCCAGCTTCACTTTTCCCAACTAGCAAATGCGTTGCAGGGGAGCGATCGGCCATAAGTCCGCGTGGTTATACGTTCATAAATTTATAACAGCTTCTCATCACCTCTGTGTGTGTGTTTTTATAAATTAAGACAACTCTAATTAACACCTAAATGCGTACATATTTATAAAATCATAACAGCCTCTCCCCACCATCTGTAAGTATATATATTTATAAATACAAGCAACTCCTCACCACCATTTGTATGTGTAAACATGTATAAATCTGAGACTTCTTCTCAGCCCAACCTCTACGTGTGCATATTTATGAATGTAGAATAGCTGTTCACCCCCACAAACACACGCACACATGTACTGTGACGCGTGCTTCGCGCCAGCAAGGAAATACAACAACAGGTCGCCTATATTTTCCGCGAACTCGAGGGAAATCTACTCATTCTCTCTTCCGCACAAGCTGTTTT
The DNA here is from genome assembly GCA_000727475.1 of Sarcocystis neurona. Classification (NCBI taxonomy): domain Eukaryota; phylum Apicomplexa; class Conoidasida; order Eucoccidiorida; family Sarcocystidae; genus Sarcocystis; species Sarcocystis neurona. The sequence goes on along the minus strand of KL647319.1, from coordinate 396,790 downwards.
ACCATATTGCAAAAACAAATTCAGTCTCCGACTACACAAACAGGCAAGGGTCTGTTCCTTCCTTCTGTAAGAAAGAAAAGTCTTTTTTCTTCCTCCCTGGTTTTCCGAAGAGTGTGTCAAATTCCCCGCCCATTCCCGGCTACCCGCGGGCACGCAGCAGCACCGGCACCAGCTGAGTTTTCTTCAAAACCCTGCGTCTAAAACAGGAAGTGCAACACAACTGGCGCTGCTGTAGCATCACGACGACACACTCTCTCAGACCTCGTCTTGTTTCTCTGCAGCGTAGGTGGCAATCTGTCATTCTAAAGCAAAATCCCCACTGTTTTACACGTCACATATGCAAGGCCAAAGACAGGCTTCTTCCCCTCTCTGGAAAGCCGCGCATCAGTGCTCGCCTTCTCAGGGGAGCTGCTTCTAGGTTATCGCAAATTTGCTAGTCCTGGCGACCGCACCTGCTGTTTCCCGCTGGCACCCATCTGCCTGCACGTACAGACACCTATTCCAGAAGATGGCAATCCATCCCTCTCCGTCAATTGCTTCTTCATCCCTTTAGAAGCCCTCGCTGAAAACCTAAACCCTATTACGTATTTACTTGTTCTACGAAGACGTCGAGATATACGACATCGCCTCCCTCTCTCTCATTCTTCTCTTCCCTCCGTGTCTCTAGTACGCACTGCCCACATCCTTTACCATACCGATATATATATATATATATATGCAGACTCCAGGTTCCCTTCTTCTATATACAGTAGTAGGTATACGAGCATACGCCGACACGAACTTCGGACAAACCCTGCTTGACTTGAAGATCCTCGCACTCGTCACCTCGCGGAGTGGGACCCCCCCTTTGGCGCCACGGTTTTTTTTTTCATTCTTCAAAACGAATACCCGCAGTATCCAGCACTTAGGTAGCAGAAACACCATCAGAGCGACCGTCACGTTACTAAAAAAAGATTCCACCACTTGAAATGGCACACAGACAATCCGTGACGAGCGCCAACTGACATGTTCTGATGAATGAAAATGTCGTGTTTTTCTCTCTCTGTGAAAAGACTTCTTTCGAGTCACATGACGCTGTGCCTTCGCCACTTCCCCTTCATTGGGTTTGCCTTTCATCCTCTAATTCTTCGTCCCTCTCTTCCCTTTCCGCGTCTTCTGCGTCCCGCGCCGCGGCTTCCCAGAGCTCACGTCGCGCCCTGCGGCTGCCGCTGCTATTTGTCCCGGCGCTTGTGCTTCCGCGGCTGCTTAGGAACCAAGGACGGGTCGCGGAAGCGGCAGCGCACTCTGGATAGCGCTCTGTCACTAGAGGTGTACGACCACTCGACTTTCCATCTGTCACCTCAGGTGTGGCACGTGCTGCTGATGACGCTGTGTCTGCCACTCTGATGCTGCAGGCACGACAATACGCAGCGCGGCTTGCAGCAGCGGAAGCGACGCTCGCTGTGCTGACGTTCGTGCTGCGGGCGAGGCTGCTGCTTCTGGGGAGGCTGCTGCTGGTGGGTGGAGAACTGCTGACGCCGAGAGACCGTTAATGGAGCAGCCGAGACTACTGCTGTTGCTGACGCTGCTGTGGTTACTGTTCAGCGACAGCTGGTACTGCTATTGTGGTATGGCTGCCCGCTGATAATCATCCTGTCACCGCAGCTCATCACAAGTAGAGTACGCCCGGCAGCCTTGCTGCAAAGCGCCCTGCGTGTTGCCGGTGCAGCTGCTGTTCCCGCTGAGGCTGGCACGCAGCTTCGTCTGCTGAGCTTACACAGCAGGGAGACTGCCTGAATCCTTCGACTGCTTCTGCTTGTCGTGCTGGAATTGCTGCAGGGTCGCGTGCAGCGCCTGCTGGAGCTGCTGCAGCATCTCGGGGCTGCGCGGCAGCTCTGCGTGAGGCAGCATGTCTTTCCACAGCTGGACCACAGAACTCCGCGCCATCTCGGTTGCTGGTGGTGTCTTCCCCTCTGCTAACGAAGCCGCAGCAGCGACTGCGGAAAAGGAAGAAGCGCCAACATTCCCTGCAGCCTCTGCTGCGGCCCCGGCTGCTGCATCCTTCGACGCACCTGCTTCACCTCGTGCTGCTGTCGCGGGGAGTGCTAACGAGTCGTCACTTGCAGAGGCTGCTGCTGTCGCTGTATTGCTTGCAGATGCCGCTCCTCCATCTGCTTCTGCGCTTCTCGCTGCAGCTTCTTTCTGTTTCCCGCATGTTCCCTCTGAAGACGCTGGTGTTGCTGCTACTGCTCGTTCTACAGTGCCCGTTAAATGTGAGACGCTCGTGGCAGCAGCTGCTGGGCATACGTTGCTCGTTGCCGCCCGTGCTGCTGCTTCAGCACGCGCACCCGTCCCTAATGAACTACCGCCTTTTCCTGTTTCACTGGTAACACTCACCACTGCTGTTTCGCGTACGTCGGCTGTTGCTGTTGCGGGGCTGTTCTTCTGCACGGCGGCAGCACCTACTGCTGCAGCTGCGTCACGCGCTGCTCGTCCTGTTGCAGCGGAAGACGTCACAGTTGTCGAGGAGGAATCATACGCAAGTGTTGACTCAACACCGGCAGCAGCACCAACAGTGTGAGGTCCTGGATCGGTATTAGTGCAGCAAGTCGCAGCCAAGGCGACAGCAGCAGCCCGACCAGTACTACCAGCAGCAGCAGGCATTGCAGCAACAGCCGCCGGCTGAGCAGCACCAGCATCACTCCTCGCCATGCCGCTAGATGTACCCCTACTTCCAGGCGGAGCAGCAGCATCGAGGAGCAACACTGTGTGTTCCAGAGGTGTTGCCATTGTCGTACGTGAAGCGCTCGCAGCAGCACAGTTCGTAAAGCCCAACAAACCTCCCTCAAACGCCGAATCGACACCTGTGGGGTGAAGTGAGCTACATCTCCGATCTGCTTCCGCTGCTGCTGCTGTTGGTGCTGTTTTTACCGCTGTTGCTGCTGCTTTTCCAGTGGCTCCGCACGCAGCGACCTCTGCTGTCTTGCGTGTGCTGCTAGAGTGCGGGGCGGAGCAGTCTGCGGCAGAAGACCGCAGCACCGGCGGGTAGCGCTCCTGTTGCAGTGGAGACATAATATTGTAGCGGTTTGCCTCCATTGCACACTGGCTTATCGGAGTGGTGCTACGGCTGCTGCTCGGGCCGCTGCTCAGCGTGTCGCTGTTGCTGGTGCTGTTGCTGCTGTTGCCCGTGACGTTGCTGTCTGCACTGCTCTTGGCGCTGTTGCGCCTGCTGTCATGGGCACCGCTGTCGGTGTTTTTGCAACTGCCGTCGCTACTGCTGCAGCTGCCGCTGGTGCTGCTGCAGCTGCTGCTGGTGCTGCTGCAGTTGCTGTCCGTGCCGTTGCTGCTGCTGTGGGTGCTGACGGTCGCGAATGGAAGAGCACTGCAGCTTATGTCAGCGCAGACACTGCCGCGGCAGAGCAGCGTGTCTTTGCTGACGTCCCACTGGTTACCGCCGCAGTGCGGCGAATCACTGCTGCGGCAGTGGTCGCTTTCGATGCCGTTGCTGCTGCTGAACGCGGTGTTGCTGCCGCAAGCGTTGCTGCTGCTGGAAGCGTTGGTACTGCTGGGCGCAGTCCTGGTGGTGGTGATGCTGCTCGAAGAATTGCTGCTGGATTTGGTCAAGGCAGTCCGGGTACCCGTCGTGTCAAGGAGGCTGTTACCGTTCTTGAAAGTAGAGCTGCTGCTGAGGCCGCTGCTGTTGCTCACAGCGTTACTGCTGCTCTCGGTAGGGACGTTGTCCGCGCTCCTGCTGAGCGGCGAGGGGCTGCTGCCGTTGGCCGGGCCGCTGCGGTGACCTGCAGAAGAGCAGCATAGTACTAGTGGCAAACAGGAAGTGAGGGACGGAAGGCGAGACACAGCAGCAGCAGCGGCAACGAGGAGGCCTGTCGTTGGCGCTGGCTCGTCGCTGCCATCCTGTCCTGCTAAACAGTATTGCACATTATCGTCTGCTGGTGCGTCGCACTCATCCCACTGCCGCGCACAATAGCTATTCCTCAAAACTTCAACGGAGTGCCTCTCCGCTATTCTATCCTCTTCACTTTGTCCGGTTGCTGCTGCTGCTGTTGTTGCTGGTGCTGCAGGTTTTGTTGTGGCTGCTGCTGGAGCATCTAGCACTGCCTGGAATCCTCCTGTCGCCGGTGGAACTTCGCCTGCGCGGCTTATTCTCAGCGTGCTGCTGTCGCACGCAGAGAAAGACTCACTGCTTTCGCCGCCTTGCTGCTGCAGTTGTTGCTGCTGAGAATTCGGTCGCACCTGCTGACTCCACCGCACTGACGCAACTGCTGTAGGCACCCTGTCGCATTCACCTGCTGCGGCTGGAATTCTCGTAGACGCGCTATTACCAGTCCCATGTGTTGCTGCTGGGACAGCAGTTGCTGCGTATGGACGAGCGGCAGCTGTGGCGCTGCTTGTGAGTGCTTCCGCTCGTGTCATCAGGCCTGCGTGTCTTCCTGTCCCTGTTGTCTCCGCTCCTGCAAAGTTGTTTGCTACCGTCGCTGCGGCAACGACGCCCAGGGTTGTTACCGCTGCTGCTCCTGTTGCAGCTGCGCCTGCTGCTGCTCCCGGCGGTGCTCCCAGCGGTGATACTCCGATCAGGTCTGTTCCACAATACGATCCTGCTCTGCCGTCTGTGGCGCGGCGACGGCGACGAGGCCGAACATCCCCATATCTACCATCATTGAGAGCAGGCGCCGCAGCAGCAGCAGCAGCGGGGTCGCAACAGCTAGGAGAGTCGACGGCGATGGCCCTGGCGCTCGCGCCGGTGCAAATTCTGCTGTAGCTGCTGGTGTCGCTCTCGCTGTAACTGCCGTTCCTGCTGCCGCTGGGGACCCTTCGGTCGCGACTGCTGCTGCTGCAGAGGTCGGCCATGCCGTCACCTCCCAACCCGACGTTGCCGCTGCGCCAGTACGGAGAGAGATAGTGAGTCGCGCCAGCAGTCGCCGCGCTGCCGCCGCCGCAGCGCAGGCGATTCAGACGCTCCTGTCGCTGACGCACCCGCATCAGCCGTCGCCGCAGCTGCATCTCTGTTATTTCCCGCTTCACCTGCCGCAGGCACATCAGCAAATCAACAGGAGCGGGAGCACCAGCAGCGTAGAAGGACAGTGTCAGCAGCGACACGGTGACGCAGCCGGTACCACGAGTGGCGACGGCAAGGCGCGACGTCAGCCGAACTTCGGGAAACTGCTGTGAAGTGTCCCCATACGCAGACTCATCTACGCACACGAAGTATCTCTCCAGAGCATGTTTCCCCACCCCCTGCATTGAGGCGCGCAATGCCCCGGCCCTTTTCAAGGCGACGCAAACGACGCACGTATAGTACTCAACAACACACGCAAGAAAAGTACACAAGAAACACAAGCACGTGTCTCCCAGTCTCTACCCCTCTCTACATAAAGTTACACGACCAGACACGGGCGACAATGTTCGTAAACACGAGCGAAGTAGACGCGTACAGCCACACGCAGATCCAGGCCGGGGTCCATGTACGCGCGGAGGTGGTCGCACGCCGATAATCACGTGGGTAGTGTCTTTTTCGCCATACAATCGACGTCACATCCCGCACTCTCCCATAAGGCGTGGACTACCCCGGCGCTGAACCTGCCACATTTTACACGTCTCACCATCCGCGTGCGCATCTATATATATATATATACGTATAAAATAAAAAAAGAGCGAGAGGCAGAGAGGTACACACGTGTGTATACTCACGTAGGGTGAGTAGAGACGAGGGCATGGAGACACACTCGTACAGAAATATATATATATATATACATAAGCACAGAACTCTATGCACGTGTGCATAAGTGTGTTAACAGTTGAGACGTGTGCGGCTTTCAAGAGGACACGAAGAAAATACGCAGACTGGCACTCACGCGGCAGACTCTCCTTCACCTGATTCAGCTAGCCCCTCCCCCCCCTCTCCCCCTGGGCACCCATCCCGGCGAAGCGCCCAAACCTTTTCCACAAACCCGTCAACTTGCGTGAAAGTTCCGTCGAATAACGATGACGCGTGGCAAAAACGGCAGCACATCTTCTGGAGGGCACTCCTCAAATAAACGTAGAAGCAGATGTAGCATTACACCATTAAAGCATACGAGGCTAGAAAGGTCCTTGCAAAAGAGTATCTCTACCGCCGAGATTCCTACGAGGAAGCAGTTCCCCCCATAAAACCAGCCGCGCCCGCCGCTCAGGCTGGCAGGACCCCCGGAGCGTGCACGGCAGCAAGCTGCCTCCTGCCGACAGCCGGCATTGGCGAGTGTTTTGCTGCCGGCTTCTCTGCACGGGCTCAAACACCTCCGGAAGTATCCTCTACACACAGACGCCTGTCTGATGTTTTAAGCCGCCCAGGTTGATAATGTTACACCTCTCCACACGCTCGCAGAACCACGCACACGCATACGTCCCCGGCGCCACGCGTGACGCGAGACTCCAAAAGGGGCTTGTGTGCATGCTTCTCTGTCAGTATCTGCAAGGTGGTCTCAAGTTCGAGAGGAAAAGTGAGGTTTCTTTCGTCTTGTGTGCATGGTGTTTGCCGCTACCTGCGGAGGGGGTAACTGGCGAGACTGCTAGTACGTGGGTCGTGTTCCACGACCCGGCTGCTCTGTGCAGACGGGTCACACGCCGTTTCCGCACAAGTAACCTACTTTTGATGTCTGCGCAGGGAAACATCGACGCCAACTTATATATATAGGCATGGAGGTGTACACGTATTTGTGTACCTCTGTGTACGTGTGTATGGACACGTATTGCACGAGTACGCAGGTTCCAAGGACTGTACGTATTTCTCTGTAAAAGACGTCTATGCGCGGCGCCGCGCACGCACGTCCTGACGTCTCGCGCAGCTTTGAACAGCAGCAGGCTGGAAGCCGCGTGTCCTGGCTGCCCCTGTTGGGCATTTCTGCGTATGAATCTGTACTCTTATTGCTACACGTGTGTGTAGAGGTGTGTACGGGCATCACCTCGTCGTCTACAGTGCCGCAGGGTGCACCAGAGGCGACCACGCGTTTCTTACCTGCAAAGATGGCGCACAGATGCGCTTCGCGCGTATAATGCGACCTCCAATTTTGATCGGTTTCGGCTTGTAGTCGAACATGTGGCTCTCGCAGTTGATCAGAACTTGAAGGATCGGTTCAAACACCTGCGCAGCAGCACGCGCGGCAGCAGCGTCGACAAGGTGGCAGTAGCGCAGGGAGAGAGAGACACGCGCCTCACAGGAAGATACGCACCAGCAGCGACACGCCGCTGCTAAGTCACGCAGCCGCGCCAGCCGCCCGAACAGCGGAGCAACAGCGGGGTCGCGCCCGCCGAGAGGAAGGTGGACCTACGGCATAAGGAAGACAACCCGCGCGCGCGTGCGCTTCAGCGAAACGCACGCTGCTGTAGCAGCAGCCGCGGCGGCAGCACCAGCAGCAGCAGCGGCAGCAGCAGCAGCAGCGACAGCCGCGGGCACGCGCAGCAACTCTGGGTGGAAAGGGAACCAGCAGCAGCAAAGGCACGGCGAAGTGACGGCATCTCTAGGATGTTGAGAAGTGCACGAAGCAGCGGCGACAGCAAGCACGTCGCATTCGAAGTAACGCGTGTGAGAAGGGGGTCAATGTCATTCGTGCGCGCGCGCAGCGCATTCGCAGAACAGACACGCGACGGGCAGCAGTAGGCATGCGCGAAGCGGCAGAAGCAGTAAGAGCAACAGCAACCGGCGTCGCCACAGCGGGCAGCAGACCAGGCTAGCCTGTGAGCGGCAGCAGCAGCTGCAGCAGGAGCAACAGAAGTACGGCAGCAGTTGGAGGACGCAAACAGTCAGGACGGCACTGTTGCAGGAATGGCGGCGGAAGAAGAACTTGAATGCCGTATTCTCGCGCTCGGGAGTAGCCGTGAAGCTTCTCTGCAGCAACGGAGTGTGAGTTACCCCAGCACATGGCGCAGCAGCAAACGCAGAATCCGCAGCGTCACCCAGCAGCGTCACACTCGTGAGCAGCAAGTATGCATCCGGCGTCGTCAGTTCACGGGTGGTCGCAACAGCCGCAGCACCAAGAAGACAGCGTCGGCAGCAGCAGATGATCCGGAGCAGCGGTACGCACACCACAGTACACCCAGGACCGCAGCTCGCAGGAGCCTACCATCGCAGCGGGCAGATCGCAAGTCAGTTTCTGAAAAAGGAAATCGTAAGGCATTTCGTCAAGTGCCTCTGCGATGAGAGTGACGTCGGCGTAGAAAGGAGCGCAGATGCTGCCCGGGTTGGTACTGAACCGCTTCAAGAACTTCCCGCTGGACGCGTTGCTAATGCTGAGTTCATGTTGCAGTGACTCGCTGCTACTGCCCCGTCCCTGCTGCTTCGTAAAATAGCTGCTCCGCTTCTCGTGCAGCGAGCTGGCGGTGTCGCGTTCCTCGTTCGGCTGGTATTCGTACAAAAGACAGCTGCTGCTTGGGGGCTCCCTCTTATCTGGCCGTACGAAAGTACTGCTGCTGCAGCCAACGGGCGCTCCACTTTGCTGCTGTTGAACCAATATATTGCTGCTGCTGCTGTACGGCTGCTGCTGCATGTCCTGCGGCTGTTGCACGAGGCAGCTGTTGTGCTCCGCGACGGAAATATTGCCGACCGTCGTTACGTCCCCGGCGCCGTAGAACTGGCTACTGCCGCTGCTCCAGCTGCTCGTGCAATCTATGCAGCTGCAGCAGTTCGGCTGCAAGACGCCCGCCGCAGGCTGCGCAGGAGAAAGAACAGCAACAACCGCTCCTAACGGCTCCGTCGTCTCGTTTCCGCCTTGGTGCTGCGGTGGCTGCTGCAGGTGCTGCTGGGCGTAGAAGCCGGCGTTTCCCACGGGTCCCGCGTACGCGTGCTGTCTGCCGCAGTTGCTGCTGTCGGTGATCGGCGCTGGTGCAGCCGCCGCTCCAGGCAAGCATGCAGAGTAGCACGCCGCTGCTCCTGCTGCAACACCATTTACAGCCAGAGGTCCCACTGTTGTGGCTTCCGTTCCTTTGGGTTTGGGGCATAGAACACCTCCACCGGTGGTACCAAACAAGGCAGTTCCTGGAGGTGGAACTCCTGCAGCAGCCACTGCTGCACTCGCTGCTGCATCTACTCCCCCTGCTGCTATCTGTGTCGGCCCCTGCCACCAGCCGTCCACACAAGGGGAGGAAAGGACGTTGTTTCCAGGTGTTTGCGGCTGCGTGCTTGCTTTCTCTTCAACCCTCTGCAGCACGGTGGAGTACAAAGGCCCCTGCTGCTCCTGGGTGCGCTGCAGAGGGAGCAGCTGCTGCTGCTGTTGCACCTGATGAGGCGGCAACAACTCCTGCAGCTGTTGCTGGTGATGAATCTGCTGGTCTTGGGAGTACTTTTGCTGCTCCCCGGGTTCGTAGACCTGCACTTGATGCACTTGCTGTTGCTGCTGCTGCTGCAACGACTGTTGCGTCTCCTGCTGCTGCTGCTGCTCGAACGGCTGCTGCCGCTGGAACGGATACTGCTGCTGCAACGAGAAGCCCGCAGCTGCGTCACTCCACGCACCTGCTGCTGCTGTGACAGTAGCTGCCGGCGAAAGCGCATCCCCATTCCCCATAGAAAAAATGCTTCCGCTTCTTCCGGACGTACCGTTGCTACCTTGTCGACTGCTGCTGCCCTTGTCGCTCCTGCCCGAAATGCTGTAACTCGTAGACGCGCTGCACGCACCTGGGGACATCCACGGCGCCAGAGACTTCCACCAGTGGCCTTGCCGGTCCGGCGCTGTCCCACGCTGCAGAGGACAGTCCTCTTCCCCCTGCTGCTCCTGTTGTTGCTGGTGCCAATCGCAGAAGTCGTGCTGAAGTCCCTCCTGAGTTTTCTGTGCTTCTCCCAAGGTTCGTATCGGCGGCGGCGGCTGCGGCTGCTGGAGGGGACGCTGTTGCTGTTGTTGCACGTGCTGGGGATGTTGCTGTTGCTGGTGCATGGCGTGCGGTTCCTGCAACTGCTGCAGCTGTTGCAGCTGTCGCTGCTGGTGCGGTTCAGGCGGACACATGATAGCTTCAGCGACTCGCGAGTGCTGCTGCTGGACTGGTTGCTGCAGCGGGATGTGCTGGTGTTGCACACTTGGAGGCACAGCCTGCTGTTGTTGCTGTCCTTGAAGCGGTTGCTGCTGGATCTGTATCGGCAAGTAAAAAGGATTCTGTTCTTGCCGTTGAAGTCCTGCGTGCGCAACTTCCTGAAAGCTCTGAGGTCCACCGCAGCTGTATTCATGTAAGGTGCTGCTGCACTTGCTTCCTGCGACATCGGCATACTCAGAAGATGCGCCTGAGAAGCTGCTTTGTTCACTGCTGTTGCTACTGATGCTGCTGCTGCCGCTTCCTCTCCTGTCCAGCTCCCTAGACCTGCCATCACCATCAGCACCGGCGCATTGCCACGCCGGATACGTCGGCGCTGGTGCGGTACCTCCTCCCAGTTGGCGCGGTGCTACCGAAGAAGGAAGAGTAGCACGAGGAGCGGCCAAAGAAACGTTGGCGACTGGTGCCCCCACGTCAGCTGTTGCTGTTGCAGCAGCGGATCCACTTGCATGTGCGTCCCCTGGCGCTGCTTCGGGAGTAGCAACGTCGACCGTGCATATTCCCTGCTGCAGGACATGGTGCTCCTGTTGTCGGTGCAGTACCAAACATTCTTGCGCGCTCTGCTGCTGCTTCCCTAAACGCATCTGCTCTGCGTTCTGTGCCCGGATCGGCAGCTCCTCTTCCTGTCTTACGCCGTTGCTTGCCGCTGCCGGGGCCAGGCAATCAGAAACAGTAAGAGGTGCCGCAGCAGCACACTCGCGGCGTGTAACAAGAAGCCTCTCACGTGCTGGTCCCTCTGCTGGTGCTGCTGCTGCTGCTCCGGGTCGTGATGGCATCATTGCTGCTACTCTGTCACTCGCAGCAGCTCCTGGTACTTCTGCCGCGGTTGCTAGCCGTCCTGCTGTTGGCGCTGCCACCGGAGGAGCTGGGAATGCGGCCGCTGGCGTCCCGTCCTGTGCTGCTCCTGTTGCTGCTTCAAGTGAAGAGCACGTCGCTGCTCTTGTTGTTGCTGCGCATGCTTGCTCACCGGGTGATATGGGTAACCTGTCCGTTGCTCTCGGCGCTGTTGCTGTTCGCCCGAGTCCTGCACCATCAGCCGAGCAGTCGTATTCGCTGTGAGAATCCAAACCCTTTGCAACTGCTGCGGCAAGCGCAGCCGGAGGCACACCGCAACACAGGCGACGGAGCGCCTTAAGCCTCTTTTGTAGAGATGTTACGTCTCGTTGGAGGTTGTGTTGCAGCACAAAAAGCAGCCAGTCTTCGACACTGCAGCAGCACGTCGCACTGCTGCCGCTGTTGCCGCTGCTGTTGCTGTTGCTGTTGCCGCTGCTGTTGCTGCTGCTGTTGCTGCTGTTGCTACCGCTGTTACTGGCGAGATCACTGCTGCCGCTGTTATGGCTGCTGTTGCTATTGCCGCTGCTGTGGCTACAGCCCCTTGTCAAGTCACTGCTGCTGCTGTTGCAGATGCTGGTGCCGTAGACGTTGCTGCTGCCGCTGCTGCTGCCGCTGCTGCTGCTGCCGCTGCTGCTGTTGTCGCTCCTAGAGTGACAGAAGTTCTGCCAAGTATTGCTGATGGCAGCAGTGCTGCTGCTAGTGTCGCTACTCTGTAATACAGCTGCCGCGGGTGACGCAAGGGAAACATCGCAAGCTTTTCGTTCACCAGCGGTTGGTTGCCGCTCCACGGTCTGAGGTGTCCCTGCTGTTGTTCGCGGGTGGTGGCCCTCTCCCTCCCCCTGCAGCATGTGCCGCTGCTGCCTATTTCGCTGCTGCCGCACGTGGTCGGTCTGCTGACGCTCTAGATCGTGCAGCTCCGAAACGCCGTGCACAACAGCAGCAGCTGCCGTAGCGGAGCTAGCTGCAGCGGCGGCATGAGATCCTGCTTCACCAGCAACATGACTGCTCCCACTCCCGAGGCTGGGTTCGGCGCAGCAGTTGCTGCTGTTGGGCGTCGCGGCGGCAAAAGACGAGGCAGGCGCACCCGTACTACACGTGTGAGACAGCAGCAGCAAATCCTCTTCGATGGTGAAGGAACGTGTCAAATTTGTTCTCCAAGCAGCGAGCGGGTTCCGACGGTCCTACGACAAAGAATAGGTGACCAGAAGGGAAAAAATTGACGCGTAGCAACAGTAAGAGCAGCAGCAGTTGCAAACGTCATCGTAATACGTGTGCACCAGCAACAAGAGTGCGGCGGACCAGCAGAAACAGCAGCAAGCGCAGCAACACCGGTAACAGCAGCTTACCTTTGCTGCTTGCCAGCGGCGCTGCAGCGCCTTGAAGCGTTGAATAATTTGCTGCTCCGTTTTTGAGGGCAGCAGCTGCTGCTGAATAAATGCAAAATGCAGCCGGCCCACCCGCGCAAGTCCCATGCCCAGCAGCACATCTTCGGCTGCAGTAAACAGCTCCCGGCTGCTTTTCTTCTCCACACTGCAGCGGCAACACAACAGCAACGGCAGCTGCAGATGACTGTCCACGTGATGCGAACGGCAGGAAACGCAGCAGATGCTTCACCAGCAAGTTTGACTCCCCGTAACGCCCCCAGCCGCGCGCGCAGCAACAAAATAGCCGCACCCGCTGCAGACGCAGCAAAAAAAGGAACAGCACCCGGGCAGCAGAGGCAGACGCAGCGGCCAATGCCGCAGCAGTGCAAACAGAAAAGTAGTCGCAGCTGCAGCCGCAACAAAACACCTGCTACGCCAGCCGTTCGCTCTTACCAGCAGCACCAGCTTCCGCAGCAGCACTCGCGCGTGGCCTAGTGTTTGCAGGCCGATGCAGCGGAGCGTCAACACACCACGTGAGCCTGAGGCACTCGACGACACTACACACATATGCGTGCAAGCAAAAGCGCATGCACACTTTCCCAGGAATGGACCGGGGGAGTGTAGAGTGTGTATGCATATATATATATATACATGTACGTGCGTGTGTGTGTGTGTATACAGATATCAGCTTCTAGCAAAAAGCGAGACCGGGTCAGCGGCATCCAGCTCCACACAACGCCCTGCAGAGAGAGGCAGCAGCAGAAACGGTTTTTTTCACCCAGGTGCGAACGCAGCATTGGGGAAACCCAGCAGGGGCCAAAGTGTCCTTGCGGTGGAGGCACAGCAGCAACTCACGTGTTCCTTGGTGTCGCAGTGAGGATTCCGTCTGCTTCTGCTACTGCAGCCGACGCGCCTTGTCCTCCCCCACCGGCAGCCGCGGCAGGGAACGCAACAGGAAGAGCGAGACCGGCAGCAGGGGCGTGAGTCGCTGGTAGAGAAACAGTAGCGGCAGCAGTCGCAGCCGCAACCGCCCTGCGTCTTCTGCTGCAACGGCTCCACAGCCTCATGTCCACGAAAGGCGACTGGAGCCGCAGAAAATCCTTCATCGACCGCGGGTATTGCCAGTCCACGTCCCTGAATCACAGCAGCGTGTGCACGCGCGCACTACAAACAGACGAAAGCAAGTGCTACTCCAACACAAAGAGCTTGTGTGGAAGCGAGAGCAGATACACCGAGACGCACGCACTTTTTATGCAAACACGTATGCGCCTTTGATGGACAGAAAGAAAGACAGAAACGCCCCGAGTCGAGAGGTGCCACAAAGACAACCGTAACGACAGGTATAGACTCGGTGAGATGTACACTCTGCTGCCTCCCAGTGTACACGTTTGCGTACGAGTGATATATAAACTTTCTAACAGGACGCAGAAAGCTCCTGCAGGTCCTTCGCAAGTGCGAATTTCGTATAAGACGGCGCGACCAAACACCCAAGTGCCTCCCTTACATATGCTGCAGTGTCAGACGCAGATTCACGTGTGTACCGCCGTGCGCACACGTCGGATGCAAACGTGGGTATACACTGGTATATCTATGTATGATTCCTTCTACATATATAAGTGCAGATACATGTCTCTGAGGTGGCCGCACACTTACTCAATAATGAGAAGAAACTGCTTCAGCTTCCGCAGCAGCGGTATATCCACCAGGCAGCAACGAGGCCTTTCGCCCGGATCAATCCCTGCTGTTCGTCTCACCAACCCTGCGTGCGGCACTAGGTCTGTGATGCCGGCAATTTCGACTCTCGGGGCGCTGGCGCTGCTGCTGGACGTGTCGTTGTAATTGCTGTTAAGGGAGCTACTGCTGTTGTTGCCAAAGGAACCGCCGCCAGTGCTGCTGCTGGAGCGGCTGCTTGTGCTGCTAGAGCCGCTGCCCGTCGCGCCAACTCTGTGGCTCTCGTTGACGCTCTTGTCTTCCTCCGGGCTGCTGCCGCCGCAGGACGACAGTCCCCCTGAAAAGGCGTTGCTGCGACCGCTGCTCGAGCAGGAGCTGCTGCCGCTGTGCACGCTAGTGCTGCCGTTCTCAACGCCGTCGCTGCTGTCGGGGCCACCCGCGATTTCTCCTGGTGCGGTCGCTCTTTGCCACTGCAGCGTGAGCCGTCCGCACTGCGGCAGAGGGTCTAATGCGTTGGCCACCCGCAGCACGTTGACCTGCAGCATGAGCAGCAAAGCGACACCAGCGCAGCGCTTCCAGGACCAGCTCTCTCAGGATACCAGCAAGACCAGTCGCAGTGCAGAGCAGCAGCACAATGAGGCAGCAGCAACAGCAGCAGCACGAGTATCACCAGCAGCAGCACTAGTAGCACTAGCAACAGCATCGTCGGCTGATACGGCTCTACAGCAGATGCTGCTGTCGGCCTTATCGGCGCTGCTGCTGTCCTGCTGATCTTGCTGACACACTGACGCCGCTCGTGGTGCCGCTGTGCCACTACTGCTGCTATGTGACTGCTGTTAAGACGCTGCGCTGCAGCACCTGCTGCGCTTCGGCCTGTGCTGCTGCCCTTCGTGTGCTGCTTGTGGTTACCCCGTTGCGTGCAGTATAGCCTCTGCAAAAGGACGGCAGCAAAAACGGGAAAGCGAAAATCGGAAACCTACTTGGTGAAGGCGTATCGCCAGCAGCTGGTTGCAGCACTCGAGCAGCGACGCTGTGAGCTGCTCTTGCCGTGTTACGCGGCTGCTGCCTGTTACTCGTGCGCCTGCTGCAGCACTCGCAGCAGGACGAAGCAGCCGCAGCAGCAGAAACCGGTGCTTTGCCGGGTGGCTCGCTCCAATGTTTAAAGAGAGTCCGCTGGCTTGTGCTGCACTAATGCCAACAGCTGATGCCGCTTTTCCGGGGGCGCTAGCAGTTGCGTCAAAGGCGGCAACCTCCTGCGCCCGTTGCCGGTGGCTTACGTGGCCCTCTGCAGATCCCGAGTCGTGCGGCTGTTGCTGCTCCGCGACGTGCTGCTCGTGCTGTCGCCGCAGCTGCTCCTGCACCTTCTGCTGCGGCGGTCGGTGCTGCTGCGGCGGTTGGTGCTGTTGCGGCACAGGCTCCAACGGTAGCTGGTCCTGTCGCACTTCATTCCTCACTTGATAAAGCGCTTGCATCAAGAGCTGCACGTGCGCATCCAGCTGATATTTCAACCTTCGCAGCTGCTGGGCAGTGAAGCCGTTCAAGATCGGTTGCCGTGCATCTGCAGCTGCTCTGTCGACAACAGCTGATTCTCTGACTCCTGCTACTGTCTTCCTCTGTCCCCCCTCAGAGAATCGGCCACCACTGGCTGCTCCAGCATTATATGACGGCTTCAAGTCTTCAGCGGACTGCTGCACAGGCACCGATCCCACTCCTGGTGCGCTGCCTCTTGAAGCAGGAATGCTCTCTGCTGCCGAGGCTGTTCTTCC
Source organism: Sarcocystis neurona (assembly GCA_000727475.1). Classification (NCBI taxonomy): domain Eukaryota; phylum Apicomplexa; class Conoidasida; order Eucoccidiorida; family Sarcocystidae; genus Sarcocystis; species Sarcocystis neurona. The sequence goes on along the minus strand of KL647319.1, from coordinate 381,105 downwards.
ATCTCCTGCTAGTACCGCTTCTGCCACTGCTCCTGCTGCTTCTCCTTCAGCTGCTGCTCTCCTTGCTAGACCGCTGTCACCCGCTGCTGCGGCAACTGCGTCTGCTCTTCTCTGGCCGGTCGGCGCTGACTGCAATCGCAGATGCGGCAGCAGATGCGTGATGTGCTGTAGCGGAAAAGGTGGCGGCGCGTGATGTGCTGTTCCTGCAGCACCTGACAGGCGCCTCTTCCTGCTGCTGCTCCGCCTTCGACGACGAGCAGCCGCAGCTTCTGGCAGCAGCAGTGGCCAGCCACGTGCTCCCCGTCCGTAGTCAGTAGAACCCACCGCGACCCAAGACGCATCAGCTGTTTCTCCTCTCCCTGTCTTTGCTGTGGTTGCCTTTGCTGAGGCTGCTGCTGTTGCCTGACCCGCTGGAGTTGGCGCTGGGGCTGTCGGCGTCGCTGAATACGCCCCTTCATCGTTGTGTGAGCAAAAATCCAGCTGTTCAGTAGCGCGCCTGTGTCTCTTCACCAGCGGCGGGGCGAGAGGCTGCCGACTGACGTCGGCTAGTACTGCAGGAGATGTTCGCGCTCTCTTCCGACTGCGTGTGTTCACGCGCTGCTGCTGCTCCTGCTCCACCCGACCTATGACCGCTCTGTTTTCTGGCTGCAGATTCCATGCTGGCGGCACGTGTCTGGGGCCACGGTCGGCAGCAGCTTTTTCTCTGCGAGTGCGTCTGATGCCTTTCCTGTCTTCGCGACTGCGTCTTCTGCTGCCTTTGCGCCTGTCGTCTTCGTTTTTAGTCTTCTTCTTCCTGCCGCTGCTGCTTCTCTGGCTGCTGCTGCTGCTGTTCCGGACACTGCTGGGACTGGCATGTGTCCTCCTACTACGCCTGCTACTGCGTGTGCCACTACTCAAACCTTTCCTTCGGCTCATCGTCTTGTCCACCTTGGTGCTTTCAAGTGGGGTGCTGCTCTTGTTGCTCGGGGTGTAGAAAGATGAGTTTTGGCTGCTGTTGGACCGCGCGCTATCGATCTCTCTATCTCTGCTGCAGCAGCTCCTCTTCATCGCGCTGCTCGCGCTACTGCTGCTGCATGGCTCCGGAGCAGCAACCCTGTCAGTTCCCTGATCTGTCTGAGAGGATGCTTCTGAAGTAGCCAATGGAGAAGCAGGGGAGGAAGAAGAAGATATAGACGAAGAGCGGTTCGCAAGCGGCAGCTCTCTTCTCCTTCTTGAATAAAAAAGAAAAGGAGAAAGGAAAATGCCGCCGCTATCCTGTTTACACCGTAATCGGAACATTCTGCTGCTTAAGCTGCTCCTGCTGCTGGTGCTTCTGCTGCTGTCGCTGCTCTTGCTGCTGCTCCTACTATTACTACTTCTGCTACTGCTGGTGCGGTTGCTGCTCCTGCTGCTAGTGCAGCTGCTGCTTTTGCTACTCCTGTCGCTGCTGCTGCTGCTGTCCTCTTCTTCCTCGTCTGCTGACACAGCGAAATTAGAGTCGTTCTCTCCATCTATATCGGACAACGCTCCTTCGAGCAGTCGCTGCATCACCAACGACACGCCACTACAAGCACCACTCTTCGTCGCCGTAGCCGCAGCAGCCGCGAAGGGACCTGAGGCAGTCGCACCAGCATAGGAGCGAGAAATAGAAAAGGCAGCACCCCAAGTAGTGCAGCCCGCAGACGCTGGCACACTGGCTGGAGCACCAGCCTGCGTAGAACCAGCTGCAGCTGAAGGAGCAGCGGCTGCAGGAGGGGCTCCCGCTGCAGGAGGCATAGCAGCTGTAGCCTCAGAAGGGGCATGCGATGCCGGTAGAAAAGTGTCTGCAGCGGCAGCACCACCTGTTGGACACCGAAAAGAAGGATCGGCTGCTGCAGTTGTAGTCAAGCAGGTGGGATAACAGGCCACCGCCATGGCTTCGCAATTAATTGCACGAGTAGAAGAAGCTGCCGCTGCAGCAGACGGAGCGACTGCGGCACTAGCAACACCCCCTGCAGCGACGTTTAGCGCAGAAGAGGCGCAATCAACAACAGCGGGCGTATAACTAGCGGACATCTCAGCAGCCTGTGGTTCGCACGGTGCATCTCCGAGTCGCTCACAAGGAGAAGGAGGAGGCAAAGAGGCAGCAGGCAGTGTACACGTGCTTTTCTCCTCCGGGAGGTGTGCTGGGGCCGCTGTTGTTAAAGGCACTGCATGAGTGCTTCCAGCTACTGCCGCGAAGCTTGCCACTTCAGCTCTCGTTGCTGGTGTTGCCGCTGCTGCGGCTACAACTGCTGCTATCTTTGCTGCTGCTGTTGCTTCCGCGTGCGTCTCTCCTGCGCCGTGCTCTGGTGTAGCAGCGGGGCGCGTCGGTTGAGGACGAGCAGCGTTGCCGCATGGAGAGCCGCTACGGAACATCCCCGGCTGCGTACACGTAGACCTAACAGCATCAGCGTTCCACGCAGCAGGAAGAGGAGTAGCGGCTGACACAGCGTGCGGGGGGTAGGCCGAAGGATACGACGCAGACGCGGTGGCCGCGACAGCCCCAGCAGCTGCAGTAGGAAAAGCAGCGCGCGCAGCGGAGGCAGCAGGACCAGAGGCCGCAGTATTACCTACGGTATAAAAGAGAGCAGAGGACGACGCACCGGCTGGAGTGCCCGAAGAACCGAGAGAGGAAGCAGGAGAAGACAACGATGAATTGAGAAGTGCCGCAGAAGAGTAGCCGGCGGAAGCTGCACCAGACGAGCGCGTAGTCTCCCCTACGACAGCGCGATGCAGCGAGGCGTCCGCAGAGCCCCCACCGCTGGCAGCAGGAGAGGTTGCTGCTAGCGCGCCATGATTTTCGGAACAGCAACGAGAAGGATTCAGAGGAAAGGTCATCTGCTGTGAGACACGGGCAGGAAGAATCGAGACGGTTGCAGGGAGAGCAGCAGTTACAGGAGAAGGAGGTGGAAGAGGAGGAACAGCAGCACCACCGAGGTGCCGAGCCGCAGCACCGCCAAGAGGAGGGGCCGCAGCACAGCCGATCCGGTCAGAAGACGGGGAACCGGCAGCCAACCCAGGCGCACCAACACCTGGCGGAGTAGACGCAGCGCAGTTGCGATGCGACGTGTGAAGAAAAGAAGTGCAGCCAGCTGCGGAACGGCAGAATGCGGCACCAACTGGCGCAGCATCGAAATCGGACCCGCCAGTTCCATGTGGTTGATCATTGCCAGCGCAGGAAACAGCATCATTGCCGAATTGTGAAGCGACAGGGAGAAGGACAACATTACTGAAGTGATTTTCAGCAAATGGAGTTGATGGAGCAGGATTAGAAATAGCCGCTGCAGTAGCATCAGCGGGGTCACTACTCGACCACTGCGCATGGGACGGCGAATACGTGTAAGGTGATAGCCCACGGATGGGCGACGACGGCAGTCCAGAGAAGACGGCAGCAGTCCCCGTGGGTGCTGCATCCATTTGAGCAGCTTCCATCGCTGTTGCAGCCGGAGCGGCAGTCAGTGAAGCTCTCCTGGCGTCCCCTACAGGCGTAGGCGAAGCACCTTGAACTGTTGTGATGGTGGCAACAGAATGTGCGGCCGCTGCTGGTGCAGGAGAAAGGACGCCCGCCGCCGCAGAAATGGGAACGGCTGCAGGTGGCGGCGTCGCAGAGGCGGGATGCCCAGCAGGTATGTCAGTCTCAGGATGCTGACCAGGAGCTGCTACCACCGGTGCAGCAGCACCAGGAACAGCGGCAACCGGCGCAGACGCAGTAGCAGCTGCATAGGAATCGACACTGGGGGACGCACCCGCAGCAGCGAAGCCAGCAACAGATGCGAAGCCGACAGTCGAAAAAGAAGCTTCAGTCGCCGGCGATGCAGCACCACAGAAGCCAGCAGCGGGTGGAGATGCAGCAGGAGAGAGGCCAGCAAAGCCCGGCAGCGCAGCGCCAGCGGCGGGCGCCGGCATTAATGCGAAGGGAGCTGCGGCAGGGGAGGCAGCAACGGCCGCAGGAGGGGGAGCTGCAGGCGGCAACGGCATCCTGACCGAAGACGTGCTTGTGCTTCGTTCAAGAGCAGCTCTCACAGCGATATGGAACTGCAGCCTCGCGTCGTTTTCCTTCGCAGCAGAGTGTGTGCTGCACCGCGCAACGGCAGCAGGATCATCTTTGCCACCAGCAGCTCCTGGAGCATGTGAAGATTCCGCACCAGCAGATATGCTGCGTTTCTGCGAGCAGCGGATTCCACGGACCCCGGTGTCTGCAGCTGCTGCTGCAGCTGCCGTTGCAGCAGAGGAAGATGGCGGGCTGTCTTTTCTCACCGAAAACGCCATGTCGAAATTTGAATTTTTTGGAGCGTCTGCAGGGCATACATCCACCAGGGTGTGCGCCGCTGCCTCTTCCCCCTCCACCGGTGCATACCACATACTCCTGCTGCTGCTGCCGCGGCTGTTTACGTTGTCGCCGTACAGGTGGTTGCTGCAGCTGTTTCTGTTTCTCGCCATTTCCCTGGCGATTCTACCGTTGTCCAACCCTGTCGCTGGGTTTACGTCACCGAGCTCTCCGTCGCAGTACACGCTGCTTCTTCTGCTGCTGCGGACGGTACCGCTGCTGCTGATGCTCGCGCTGCTGTTGCTGCTGTGGTTGTCGTCGCTGCTGCCGCTGCTGCTTCGTAGAAACCTGCCGCCGCCGACGCTGTCTTCGAAAGTGCTGTCGCCGCCGACTCCGTCCCCGAACGTCCTGTCATCGCCGACTACGTCCTCCGAAGTGCTGCCGCCGCAGCGACGACTGCCGATGGTGGAACTGCTGCTGCCGCTGCCAGGACAGCTGCTTTTGAGTGTTCTTCCGCTTCCTACGTCACTGCTGTCCTTGCTGCAATCTTCCCAGACTCTGTTGCTGCTGTCGCCCATGTAGCACGCGCTTTCCCTCCTGCTATTAATGCCACCGCTACTGCTGCTGCCGCTGGAGCCGTCCGTCGTCAAGTTCCAGCACTGCATGTTGGCAGTCTCCTGGACAGAAACGCTGTCTCGATGTTTGCTGCCGTTGCTGCCGCTCCTGATGCTGCTGCTGCTGCAACACGTGCTGGGGCTACGTCCGCATAGCAACAGAGATTGAGACACCGTGTTTTCCCTGCTTCTTTCAATACCCAGACCTACGCAGTGCTGTTGCTGTTGTTGCTGCTGGTGTTGTTGCGTGTGTTGCTGTACGGGCTCCTCCTGCCGTCGGTGCTCCTGCTGTCGCTGTTGGCAGTCGTGTAGTCCAAAAGAGTAGCTGGTGTCTTCGACGGCAGCGTCTGCGTACTGCTGCCACTGCACTAGCTGAACTTCTAGTGGGTCTGCAGCATCTGAGACAACAGTGTGGGCCAGTCGCAGCACAGCAGCAGCCGCTACCAAAAGTAAAGTTCTGCGCTGTTCCAGCCGTAACAGCTGGACGAAGCTGTATAATGCCGCAGCGGCAGCGCAGATCAAGCTTGTGACAACTCCAGCAGTTACAAAAGCAGCTGGAGGACACCGCAACTCGCACTAGAACAGTGAACGACGCAGAATTCAGTCGCGCGGCTCTCTTGGAGACCCCAAAACGGCGGGTTTCTGCACGTTCTACCCACGTTGATGAAGAAGTGGGCAACAGCAGCGACAGAGACGGACACAGACACAGAAGACGCAGCAGCAGCAGCGAGAGCACCCCATCCTCCCTCCGTAGTGTTAAAGCAGCAGTAGCAGCACCACGCACACCTCTCGGCGTGCTACGACAAACGGAAGCAAGAGCCCAACTACAGAGGACAACGGCTACAATACGGAAGCAGAATCACCAACAGCTGTTACGACACTCCAGTTTCATACTCTGCAGCAGCAAAATGACAGTACCTGCACGTATGTTGGTCCACAAAGAATAGCGCTAAGGTGACAGCAACAGCTACTACACCAGTCAAAACGCAGCAAGAGTTGCAGCAGCAAAAAAATACGCTGCGCGGCTATCCTCTACACAGTCTTCGGCTGAGACGTGCACCCACTGTACGGCGCGTTACACAGGGGTGCAGCTCACTACACCCACACATTCACTGATGGGCGAGTCCTCCTACCTGCTGCTGCGCATAATTCCACCGCTCCTGGCGGTGCCTCACCAGACTTTGCTGACTTTGCGTAGCCGGCGGCTGCTCCTCCTCCGCACGCGTATGGAAACGGTGCGTCGTCGGCGCGAGCTGCTGCTGCTTCAGGAAAGCAAGTCCACGCAATGGAGGACGGTACATCCGGTTCATGCAGAAATGTTTTCTCTCCCGGAGGCGGAGAAGGCAGAAGTTCCGATGTGCGTGCTGGGTGTGTCGTGAGCTCTTCTCGTATCAGTTGGTGCTCTTGCGTCGTCGATGATTTAGATCCCTGCTGCTGGTGACGCTGCACAGGCTGATGCTGCTGCACCTCCTGCTGCCGTCCCTGCGGTTCTTCACTATGACGGAGGAACACCTGCGGCTGCTGCGGCGCCGCTGACTCGAGCACAGCGTTCTGCCGCGGCTGCAGGTAGTGCCGTCCTTCAAGTGGCTGTTCCCGTCCCATCTGCAAAGGCGCTAGATGCTGCTGGACCAGGTTCCGATGCTGTTGTGGCACGGACTGCTGCTGGTGCTGCAGCTGCTCCGCTTCATGCTGCTGGACGCGCGTAGAAGAGGCGCAGTGGCCAGCAGCTTCTGACCTCCACAGCTGCTGCTGCGTTGGCTCCTCTTCTATTTGTTGCTGCTGCAGCTCTGCGCGTACTAAGCGGTCTTTCTCTAGTGGGTGCTCCGGCAGATACGAAAACTCGTGCTCCCAGTCCAGCATCGGACTTGCGTGGAACCGCGCAAACTGCGACTCCCCGAAGTGGTTCCACCCCTGCAAATGCTGCTGTTCGTAGTCCTCCTGCAGCGCCTCTTGTTGGCGATGGAGCTGCATCTCCTGGTAATGGTGCTGCTGCTCCTCTGCTGCTTGCTGGTGCAGCTGGTGGTCCTGCTGCTGGAAATGCTGCCGCCCACCTTCCCTCTGTGGGTCCCGCACGTCGTCCCGCCGCTCTTGCTGATGACGCTGCTGCTTCAACACATCAGTGGTCCGCGACCTCTTCCTTCCCTCATTTCCCGCTTTTTCTACTGAGAAAGTCATCACCTCGCCTGCGACTAGTACTGCAGGATTCGCTGCTGCTGCGCTTGCTGCTGGTGCTGCGACTACTGCTGTGGCTGCTGCTGGTGGAGCCCAGTCCCCGGAGAGGCAACCGACCGACATCTCTGCACCACCACAGACACCAGCAGCAGTGGGGTCATCAGGTACAGCAGCAGTGCCGGCAGCAACATCTGCGGGAGTGAGGGACATCGATGGAGTGACTGACAGGGAGTCCTGGTGCTTCGGCTGCAACCAGCTGCAGCGCGAGTGGACGCTGGCGGAGAACGGGGCCTGCCGCGTTGGTTACGAAAGTATTCACGACGGGCGTAGACATCAAAATTTACGCTTTGCTGCTGCAGCTGCGCTTGCCGATGTTTGCGCGGTTGCTGCTGCCGCTGGTCACACCGTTGTCAGTGCTGCGTGAGAGCGTGTGTTCTTTTTTGTTCTTGCATATCCGTATGGGGCTGCTGCTGCTGTCCTTTCTTCTGCAGCTCATACAGCTGCCGTTGTTGCTGCTCCCCTGTCGCTTCTGCGAGCTTTCCGGTCGCGCTCGCTCGCGGTCAGGATGCTGCTGGTGCTTTACTTACTGACCTACCTTAGCCCACCACGGGAGCACCCCCGCAGCTGCTAGTGCTGATAGCCCTGCTCCTGGTTAAGATGCCTGGGACTCTGCAGGTGCTGCGCTTGATGCCCGCACGCGTGTGCAGCGGCTGTTCGTAGTTTCGCTCGTTGTTCGGATGCCTCACCTAAGGCCGTCCCTGTTAGCTCCGTCGTAAGTGCTGCTGCATTAGCAACTGCCACATTCGTCGTAAATAAGGTAGAGGCTGCAGACGTCCTGCCGCAGTCGATCCCCAGCAGCAGATGCCAGTGCAGCTCCTGGTGTCGGTTTTGTTGCTGCGGCGGCAAGTTCCGTCCGCTGCTCCTTCTCGTGCTGTGACGGCACGTGTAGCCCCTCCGCTTGGCATACGCCGCACTTTCGGCAGCTGACACTGCGACTGCTGCCGTTCTTGCAGTCACCACTGCAACGGCTCTTGTTGCAGCAGCTGGCGAAGTGCCGTCAGTGGAAGATCCGCCGGTTCTGCTGCAGGTAGAGGTGATGCGGCTCCTGCTGCTGTCGCTCCAGCCCGTGCTTTGAAGACGGCGAAAAAAAGGAATTTTCTGCGTATGGAGACGCTGTCTGCACAGTGTCTGGGGCTGTTGTTTACTTGACATAATAGCACTCAGCTCCATTTGACTATGAGAGACATCTAACGTATCACATTCAACAGGTTGTCATCCTCTCTTTGTCACCTCTGTGCTTCCGAAGATTAACAGCAGCAGTTGCTGCAACAGTATGGCACACTCTCAGAATCGTTGCCCCGACATCCAGAAGAAAACGAACACAACAGCGGCACCCACTACAGCGCCCGTCTGCCCCAGCACCGCACATTCAGCAGCAGCAGCAAAGGCATAGGCGGCAGCGGCCGCAAAGACAAGCACAAAATGCGCCAGCAGCGGCAGCACCAACTACGCGCTGCGCCAGTACGACGGTTGTCGTCTCATCTGCAAGAGCGTTTTTTGAAGGTAGGTCCGGGAGACTGTAGCCGCGGTACCATCTCCAGCCGCAGCAGCACGCGTGCAAGTGCAGTTTCATATTCCACGGGGCGAACCTGCACAGTCAACAGGTGTCACACATGCATTCCATCCACCCACTCTAGTGCTGTAACTGCTGTTTCTGCTGTTTGAGATAGGTGGCTTGCGACCTGCAAAATCAACATCACTGCCGGTAGTTCCAGCTGGCAGCGACGTTTCTCCTGTAGCAAGTGGATCCGCAGTAATGGCTCAGGAATGTGTGTTGCTACTCAGGTGAAATCGACGCGTAAGCAGCAGTAGCAGGTCGTTGTTCCACCTCATCACCAGCTGCTTCGACTGCCTGTCCGGCAGAAGCACTCGCTAACAGCCGCTCAAATCACCAAGACTGGCGGCAGCACCTGTAGCCGTTCTACAGCTGCACCTCAGAAAGAACTGTGCGTGTCCTACACCTACTGGTGCACTTCATCGAAAATTCCAGCAAGTGTAGTCGCGCAGCCCACAAGTGCGTGCACAAACACGGGCACGTAGAACGCATTTAGCATACGTATACGGTAGTGTACATACGAGATACACACGCATGGGGAGGCCCGCATATGCGTCACAATAAAATGCACTAACACACGTAAATACTTCTCCGTCGTCCCGTCTGTTTAGAGAAGCGCATAAAGAAAACATACGCGGAGAGTTGTGTGGTGCACAGATGAGGAATGCAGCCCCTCAAAAGGCGCATGTACGAGATTATGTGGTACTATGACCGTACATCTCTCTTGCACATTCGTCGAAGAGCAGGAACCGTGGCGCTCTGACGGCAGCAGCACCGTAGCAGCAGCGGGGGTAACAGCGGTGGAAAGAACGCGTCGTCGCTTTGTAGACCTGCTTTTGTTGCATGGCAGAAGCTCGGCCGCTTACAGTGTGTGTCCTCGCCTTTGGAGATAACTCATGTGGACAGCTGCTCAAAAGCAGTCTCTACGGTTGTAGCAGAGATCATCAGGGAAGAGTCAGCGTGAGACTCCTGCTGCTGCTCGTGATACCCACCTAACATGCTGCACGTATTCGCGTGGTGCCGGCTGCTGAAAGAGACTCGACCTGTTACTACGTATTCCCCCCCCCCGGTTGGTTTTCCGACTACGCAGGCGATCCTGGCGGCCCTACGGGAGACGCCGACGTTTTCTGTTCGTGCCCCTGTGCGCAGCAGTGCGTGCTCCTGCGCTTTTCTTGCTCTCGCGGTTGCGGTTGCCCTGCTTGCTGCTGCTGCTGCTACTGCTCCTCTTACGTTCCTGCGCGTGCCGCACCTGCTGGTCCTCACGCTTTCAGCGCGTTTCTGCAGTGTTCCCGTTGCTGTGGTTAAATCATGCGGTGCTGGATGGCCTTCAGGCTGTACGCATGCGCTGCTCTCCACTTTCGTAAACAACATGGGCCCGCGCTAGATGCGCTGCAGTTCTCTGCCGAAACTGCGTCTGCGAAGAAACGCACATTATGGCTCCGTGCTATACGCCAGCGCCAGCAAAGCAACGGAGATGGCGGCTTCTGCGGTAGAGAGGACACCGTGCAATATCGGGCACCTGCCCACGTGTAGCCGCCACTCACCGTACTTCCACGCGTTTGTCGTGCTGTGTACGAGTTGGGGACGAGAACTATTTGCCTGTGTTGCTGATCCTGCTGACGCCTATATTAATTCTGCTGCTCGCACCCGGAGGAGAGACAGATGCTGCATAGGAGACTGTTCTTGCTGTTCTATGGTATTGAAGCATCCTGGAGGGGAAGTTGTGGGGAACGCAACGCAGAAGTCGCTGAAGGATCTAGTGAGACATCAGTGGATCTCCAGAACCGTGGAGTGAAGCAGTGGATGTGCATGGTGGAATAAAATCGGTACCAGCCATGAAACGGATTCGTGAATTCTGGACGAGCCGTACAGACACCTCGACAGCAGCCCCGAGGGATCAAACAGCCGGCAATCGGCGCCCACACAAACGTGGGCAAATAGCAAGGTACACGCAGAAGGCAAACGTACGATAATCGCGAATAAGCACTGTTTCTTCCACAGTTTGCCTAGTCCTTTTCTCCACTATTCCTGCCAGCCGGCACCGACGCGGAGTACCAGTCCCTCGGCGCCCGCCCTGATGCGGGAGGGGCAGTAGCTACGATTACTGTTGGGCACAGTAGGAACGGCGTCCGCAGAGAGCAGTGGAAAACGAGTGTTGTATTTGGAATTTCTCCGCATACATGTGAACTGACGTGACGACATCTGGTTCGTAGTCATGACCAGACGACCGCAGCGACAGTCTCGGCTGCAAAAGAAACGAACATGACGACGAGTAACACAACAGCACCACTAACAACCGAAGTGGCAATCGCCGGTGCCCTCGCAGCCCGCTGGGCGCAGGAGCGCCGTCAGAGCACGCGGCAGCACCGTCGGAGCACGCGCCCTGCACGGCTGCCGTACGGCTCTCTCTGCCTGCCCGTACGACCGACACTAGTGAACAGTAGGGCGCCCTTTGTTAATACGTGCCCGTCCTTTAGGACAGATCGGCAGCGATACTTGCAAAAGAGAATAGAAACTCCTCTTTTTTCCTCGTTGTGGTCTAGCTTCAGTGACCGCCTACCAAATAGACTCCCATCTCCGCGCATGGTCGTCTGAAATCACAGTTACGTGTCTATACCATGCCGGTCCGGCTGACGACGGAAATTCGTACGTACAAGGTGGTTGAACAGGTGCATGTCGGGTAACGCAACTGCATTCACAGTAGACCACCCCATGCATGTTGGTGTGGAGCGAAGAGGACGTAGGAACTGCAGGGAATGGACTCTTTGTATCTTGCTTCCCATCAGCACGCCTGAACTCGGGCACGAAAGAGACTTGAGTCGGCACGGTTGTTGGGGTACAATGAAGTATAATGTAGCGACCAGCTTCTCCTACAGTCTGCTCTCAGCTGCAGTTGCCCCAGCGAGCGCGAAACCCTCATTGTCGGCTACTTGATGTCCATGTCAAATGGTGACGCTGCGAGTGACGCTAGCTGAAGGGGCTTTTCTGCAGAAGTCGTTGTCTGAAATGAATGTCAGTCTAACAGATGCCACAATATTTTAATGATTCGGAGTCAAACATTGAACAGACGCACGCGTAGAAGCTCTCAACTGTTAATTTTATCAATATGGAAAGTCACGTAGAAGCGGACTTGTAGAGCCATAGTGGATCATATTCACTGGATAGGATCACAGCAGCCGATGCCGGGTGTAACACGGTGACGCGGCGACAGATGCATTCAAGAGAGTAAATGATGTCGCGGAACGACCCAGTCCACCATTGTAGGGGCGTTTGAAATGCAGTATTTTGTGAACGTCTCCAATAGTACAGCGGTCACTGCGCACCCCTTCATAAATGCAAAACAAAACGAAGCTGAGGCCAACGGACACACGGCTCTTCCTCTACGATAGACAAACCTTTGTGTGTGTGAGCACAGAGACATGCGTGCTCTCCTTCGACCGAGTTGTAGCTGCCTGGGCAAATAGAACTCAGTAGTTTATTAGTATTTAGACCACTACGTCTGCACTTTCCAAGCCTTGTGGCTCTGGGAGTTTGCACAACACTTCATGGGTTGTCCTCTAAATGAGTTCGTACAAGTACGGCTTAGTTTCTCCGTAGAACTATATCCGTGTGCACGATAAGGCAGTCTTCTACGTGGAGCTATGTACCGGCTCCCAGCGTAGTTTCCACCCTTTTTCGGCAGGGTGTAGCGGCGCGTGTGCAGCATTCATGGACATGCACGCAAATGAGTGGGGAGTCGCTTGCGCCGGCAAATATTCCATGAATTATACGGCGGATACCCAGAGAAAGCAGCGCACACGTAGCCACACAGACAGCATGAAAAGCACGAAGGACGATAGAAAACTCTGACTGTGAGCGAGCTACACGTTAATTGCTGCGGCTCAGGATTGAAGTTATTGTGCTAGCAGAAATTGCAGCAGCTTCCTATCTGCACTACTGCAAGCGTTTTTCTATTATGAATGTCTTTAGGTGGTAACCAATGCGTGGATGCATATTCGCTGTCCGGCTCTATCATTAACAGAAAATCATTCCTGTGTCATAGGTGGCACTATAGCGTACCCTGCTGCGTTCATAGCCGATTGCTGTTGCCCATTCGCCTCACTCGGTTTTAGTATCAATGAGTGAACTATCATACGGGTCACTGGTAGACTCTGAAATCACTCCTGTGTCATAGGTGGCAGTACGGCGTACCCTGCTGATTTCATAGCCGATTGTTGTTGCCCATTCGCCTCACTCTATTTTAGTATCAATGAGTGAACTATCATGCGGGTCAGTGGTAGACTCTGACAGTTTCCACTGCTGCCAGTGAGAGCCTCAGTACAGCCGCTCTCAGTGCTCAATTCTTCCAGTCCCAAGTCCCTCCCCCTTCAAGTCTTACTCGAAGAAATGCGCGTTCAACGAAGCCAAAGGGATTGAAATGTACATGCGGTCTTTGCCACTTCCGTGCAGCCGTGTCGCGTTGTTTCTGACGACGGGCGCTGACGTGCGTGCAGGTGCCTCTGGTACACTCACCACTGAAATTCGCCTTGTGTATACTGCTTTAACTCTCAGCTTTGTTTTAGAAGAGAAAGTGAGTGTGTCCCTCTTTTTAGCGGTATTCTTTCGGGATTGACGCTACTCTTTTATAGATCCCTGTAATACCCGGTTCTTGTCATACATGTCTGTGCCCGTGAAATCTGGTTCGGTGCTCTAAACAGTAACCGCTGAATCTTCCCTACGCAGAGTGCTCCAGTCGAGCAGTCGCCTTCCTTGGAAGGCAGCTGTTGCCTTCGGCTTCGCTTCACCGCGTCGAGCATTGCCCACGTACTCTTTACGTGGGAATTCCTCCTCCCCCTCACCATCTCGCAGAACATCCTCGTCCCCACGTCTTCCTGCTGACTCACTGTTTGGCGTCCTGCAATCGCTTTTTCTACGTCAACGTCCTTGTGCACTCTATTTCAGAAGGTGTGGTTGGTGTATGCCCATGATGCATGTATGCCCGCCTCGTGTTGAGATGGCAAGCGAGACCCTGAACACCCGCAGCTGTCAGCGACGCACAGGCTGTTACGAGAAATAAACGTGCACACTGTTAGACACACTGCACCCGGTATTTTACCAGATGTCTAGCTTCCAAACGCAGTGGACTTGGTCCCCCTGGATTTCTGCTATTTGCTGTTGGTCGGTAGAGAGCTTCTGTAACACACACCGGAAACCGTTGTGTTGTTCAGTCTCGATTATGATGCAGCATTTACGTCACATTCGCTCCCTTGCTCAAATTTGCTCCTCTACGAGACACAGGGGTAAAAAGCGGTGAAGCATTCAAGAAGAGAGTTGCTTGTAGGATCTTGAAACAGAAAGAACTGCACCTGTCAGGTAAAGACAAATGAATTAGTATGTGCGCCCGCGAGTGTGTTAAAACGAGATGTCAGACATTTGTCAGTATAGAAAAAAAGACGTGAAAACGGGTGACGACGGTATGTATACACTGAAGAGAAGGTCAAGGATGCACCTCGAAGTAAATTCAAAGAACAAAGTTATAAAGGAGCCTCAGGACGGAAGCGCTCCGTTCGCAATAACGTCAAGTGCACCATAACATGTATGTGGTCGGTACATATGCACTTGTCGTGAACACAGAAGCACAATCCACGCATATGCGTTCAATATATGTATACGGATGTGCGTCACCAGAGTACTCAGTGTAAAAGAGTTGAAGGGGAAGCAACGCATTTCCTCTTCATCAGTTCGATAGAGAACTGCCTGATTTTACTCTCCCGTGATTGTCTGTTCGTGCCGAAACGAGTTATTAAGAGCGTGAGCACATGCCACAAGCTGCTCCGTTGACCTTGGCGTCTGTGCCCAGAGTTTCCCTCTCTGTTGATACAGAGACATCTTCGGGGACCTCCGAACACAGCGCCGCACATGACAGGGTTACTCGTTACTGGTGTGACAAGAAGAAGAGCGAGAAGCGATAGCCAAATGTACACCACGGAACGCGCAGGGCGATGGCACCAAAACTTTGTACTTGTCTGGTTGGTCTTCTCTGTGCTCTCTTCATACTATTGTGCTGTCTCACAAGTTTTATTTAACGAGTGTCTTTGGAAACAGTGAGCGGCCGGGGAGAAAGAATACGATTTTCCGACTCACGATCAAGACAGTATCTGCACACCACGTTCGCAGTCATCGTGGTGCGCTCTAAACCGTCATAAAATCCTGTAGTTTTTCTCACTGTACGTGCCTGTACGTCCCAAAAACACAGCCAGAAGTCTAAGACTATTAACGTATCTATACATTCGTATAAGCAGGTGGGTATAAGAATCTATTCGTGTACCTAAATTCATACTACATATCCTGAAGTACTGGGATACACGTGTATAAATATACATATATATATATAAAGTACTGCCTCCTGCTTCCTGCCTTGTCGACAACTGGGCGGAATTGCTTATATAAGGCACGTGCTAACATGTGTGTTACATGCAACTCTGTGTACGTTCAACGTGAGCTCACGTGTTGGCCTGTCACTGAGGAGACCCCATGCCCAAATACGACTCAGGTTTATGCATACGTGCTGCGTCCTCCTGCGAAGCCCCCGGCGTAGAAACCCATATCTTAATGCTCGTGTATTCGTGTTTTGTCTATATATTTGTACACCTAAAAACGATATTGTCCTGTGCGTACTCGAGAGTACGCAGTAACCGACAGAGACGACCCCAACAATGATGTCAAGGTACCAACAAATGACAGACCTGTGCGGCTGTCAAAAACATGAACTTCCCGGGAAAAACGTTGAAACAGATCACGGACAGCACTCGATCATTGTTTTCGTTCGAAACACATCACCGCGTCTGACTGAGAATTTTTGGTTGAGACACGGGTGTCGATGCAGAAGTATGCCCTGCGTTTTACAGAAGTTCACATACGGGTGCATAATGTCGTGTCGACATTCCAGCACCAGCGCCTGTGCTGTTGGTCCTCACCAACAGTCAGAAGCCCGCGCAGACTTCTCCGCATATCCGTTGTGGACTGAACAACAACTTCACAGCTGCTCCCGCTGCCACTCATGCTTGGTTGAGAATACGA
Organism: Sarcocystis neurona; assembly: GCA_000727475.1. Taxonomy (NCBI): domain Eukaryota; phylum Apicomplexa; class Conoidasida; order Eucoccidiorida; family Sarcocystidae; genus Sarcocystis; species Sarcocystis neurona. The sequence goes on along the minus strand of KL647319.1, from coordinate 365,378 downwards.
AACCTTTCGCTCTGTTTATTCAACAAGATTCAGTCGTGTTATTGCGGTTTACCTCTTCTGCCTGATTGTCGGGCACTGAATGCAAAGTACACTTCCCATGACGTCTACTGATCCCTTCAGCAAGCCCTACCTCTCTAACAAACATAATTTATGTACAATGGACATGGATGACGTTCTCCAAAGCTTTATCCGCTGCTGTGTAGCAGGACACGCGCCGCTACTCGATCGATTCTCGTCGCCTCAGCGCCGGTGGCTCGACGCGCTGTACCAGAAACTGTTAGACTGTTGTCGACACCGCCGGAACATGCATTTTTGACGCCTCTGTCGGAAACTAGAATATGAGAGCTGTCGAAAGGGACGGGGGCGCTACGAGAATGCGGAGCTGAGACTACCAGCGGGGGAAGACAACTCGCTTGCGTATTGAAGATCGACGCTACCTACAAAAGCAGAGGACCAGCTGCCGCCAACGTCTCAGCCCCTCGACGTCAAGGTACACGGCTAACGGTGGCACTTGTCGTCGCTCTGGGACGAGTCAATAGTTTTGGCCAATGGCAGCCCGCCCTTTTTTCGCTGTGTCTCCGCTACCCAGCTTTTCGTCACATGTACCGCTCTACCCTCCCGTCGACTGCAAAACAGATTTGCGCAGTGCATCTGCAGACGCTGCTAAGATCTGATGACGGCACTGAGACTCAAGGCACTAAACAGTGACGCGACATCGTGCTCCCAGTCAGCACTCGCAATGCCGTGGTTGATCCGTGACATCGGCTCTGTAATTATGCTACGAGTGTGAACGCGGCAGCACATAGAAATAGGCGCGACCGGCATGACCAAAAGGAGTCATAGAGGGCATAGGTGTGCCAACACCCATAGTTAAAGAGAAACGGAAGCGAACAGCGGCGGTAAGCCCTGCTACATCCGCGTGCGAAGCACGAGGGGTACGCGTTCTGATGGACGAAAAGTTGACGTATCTGCATATTTGAGTGACTCCTCTAGCCTTGCATAGTGCGCTTTCATATGCGGCCCCGTACGGGTCTAGTTCCACACTTCAGTGGTGGCAACAAATCCATCCCATACTGCGGAGGACAAAAACGCCTTCAAGGCCTCAGATCCGACCGGAAATCTTCGACTTTAGGGTGTCTGTGTGAGCTGAATGCCTTACGGTAAGGCGAGGAAAAAATTGAAATTTTGCCGTTTGGGGGAAGTGATGTACACTACTGCATTTCGTATGTTCTTCCTGGTATAGTATTTTCCGTGTCCCCCCTTTGTACACGGCTGGCGACCTTTGTACGCAGCATCCCCTCCGGTGTCCTCTCCGGGTATCGCGGGGTTTGTAGGAAAACGCGCACAAGTGTACCAGCAGAATTTGAAGCCGCCATTTCCAGGCGTCTAAAAGTGAGGTTGCAGCTCGCTATTCCCGTACCCGAGTGTCTCGTTAAACGTCGGCCAGCGACGCGTCTGATTCGAACCTGCATGACCTTTGACCATCATGAAGGAATTGACGTCTCAAGGTATGTACGCCTGACGTAGGTAACAGCCGGTGTCCGTTGTCACACACTCCACACATTAATTTGCAGTCTTGCTCGAGAATTTATTCAAGTGGTCTGACAAGTATCCCCGTGACATGTGTACCTTGCGCCTCTGCAGAGGAACAAAGAGAACAGCCTGAAAATATTGTGTGCTGCACGTATCTTGCTTAAGGATCCAATGCTCGAAAAGCGTACATCTTACGTAGGTGGACAGGCTCATCGCCTGCTATCGGGGCGCCGAAGGCGTTTTTCGCCTGCGCGGCGTCAAGATCTCTGTTCCTAAAAACAGGGCTGTTTTAGAAAATGGGTACACCGACCACGGCGGTCCTTCTTGGTTATATCTCCACAGCGAACATATCCTTCCTGCCACCCGCCGTGTCGCTGCCAGGGCGCTGCGGCGCGTGAACGACTGCCACTGGCGGTCCTGTTGCTTGCACAAAGCACTTCCTCGTTCTCGCAGCGATGAGTGGCTGCAGATGACCCGGAGTTCCGACATCCCCACGCCTTCCCGCCCTCTTGCTGGAGGGAAGAACTCTTCGGTGGACGGTTTGTCTGTCCTTATGCAGCCACCGCAGGCTAGTATGTTGCTTCAACAGGTGAGATTCTGCGACAAATCATCCCAAATCAGCTCACCAAACGGCAGGTCCGTGGACAGTGGTCTGGGCACGGTAAAATAGACGTTGTATGGGAATAACGTCAGAGAACGAGAGAGTGAGACACAGTGTGTAATGTCTTCTCCATCACGCCAGAGTGCAGGAAACGGCTCCAATGACCGTAGAATGATAAACAGAATCAAGGCAAGGCGGATATAAGGCTGCAAAACAGTGCTGATTCTGAAGGCTTTCTACACGCCTGTGCTCGTTCGCGAGCTAGAATGCTTGCATGTACGCTGCGTGAAAGAAGACAAGGTTGCACTGCACATCGCTTGAAAGTCTCCCTAGCTCAAAGCACCGGCACAGTGATAAAGCACATACTCGGAAGGACACGCTCAAGCGCATCAGCTGATAAGGTGGGCTCACCAAGCCAGCAAAGCTCCACGGTAAACAGCTAAAGACATCGCTGAGGCAGAACGCACGAGCAGTTAGGATCAGTGCAAACCGAGAGCATGACAATGCTCTACGACAGCCGTAACGGAAAACGACAACGAACACCGCGAAGTCCGGGGCGTACTGTCTGACAGACTCACCTGGACAACCACAGCCGCCACCCCTGGAGGGCAACTCGCAGGCCTGCGGGCAGTTGAAGCCGATGATGCAGCGGCAGCGTCACCCTTTAAGCATGATTGGGAGAGCAGCTTGAAACCCTTACACAAACGACAAAACCACCGCAGCTGTACTTCATCGAACAGCCGTCACCGGGTCGTAGAAGGACGTCAGAACTGGTTTTCATGGCGGTTTGAAGTACAGCATGAAAGCAGAGGACCCAGTGACGTGTCATAAGCAGCAGCAAACTGCACGGCACCGTGGTGCGACCTTTACTCATGAAAAGGAGTGTGGCTTGAGTTGTGACGACCAGCCGCAGTGACATACGGATACAAGGTGCTCTGCGGTGCTGAGCGAACTCCGGGGAAAGTACACGCAGCCTCACAAAAGCCGTTTTGAACAGCAGTAGCAGCAGTACCGTGGAATTCAGAGCACGTCAAAATCAGAAGCAGCAGCCACGGAAAGCCTGGGTAGGACTACTCTCAGCGAAAACGTTGTGGAACGTATTGTCAGTCGGTGTCTCTTTGCCGGCTTGAGGTCACGCTGATGTGCATCGACCAAGAAATGCAGCGCACGATACTAAATGAGGAGTAGTGGCAGAAAATAATCAAGGTTGAAGAAGTGACGCCTTTCAGTCGAACCATCATACTTCTTTCAGTGGGACTCTTAAAGTGTTCAAACAAGTATACGCACATGTTTGTGCATTTTCAAATGAGTGTTCGCGTTCCCCTGTGTGTGCCCACAAAATGTCATTACAACTTCATGTGAGTTCGTATTCTCTACGTCACTCTCACATCCACGTCAACAGGTAAAAGAGTACGGATCTCTTAATTTTTGTTCCCGGTATGATGAGAATATAGACATGTGGCACGCACGCAGAACCCTCAAGGCTTTATTATGTCGCTTGTACGTTCATTCGTCAGAATGCATTAATATGTATACCTGCTCTTTACTGTGTGGGCCACGATGCATTCATCTTCACGCATGCACAGTCAACATGAATGCAACGTTTCCCCTCTTCCTGCACTGCTGCTGGCATTGGACCTGTTGCGCTGTTGTTGTCGTCCGCGCTGTAGCAGTTTCGATAGAAGAAGGGCGGATCCACTGCAGGGCTGTTGTCTTGCGGTTCGAGAGCAGTGCTGAAACTGCCGATACTCCAGGTCAATTACTTCCTTTCATCTTGTGTTGCCTTTGTGCTACGTGCACTGACTTGCTGCCTTTACTGATGTCACTAATCCTCTTCTACCAAAGGCATGCGACTGCACCAACTTGCCTTCTCGTCTTCTCTCCCTCTCATTCCCTGTGCGCCCACTTCAGCGGTAGGGCTGTCCTGCTACTTTTCTTGCTCAGGTGAATCAGGATTTTGAAGACGTAGCCAATTCCTCGCTGTCACGCTTGTACAGTCACTCCGCATGTTGTCTGTCTCTCTTGAAACAGCGTTGCACTTCTATCCTTGTTTCTGCTGTTCACGTCTCTAGATCTCTTCTCTGTGCAATTCGTGAATTGTGCACACAGCCTTTGACGCTGCTGCTTTGCTTTCACGGTTCTTTGAGAACGTCTGCTTTATTGTTATACCGCTGCCCTGCGGCTACCGCTTCTACAATCTCCTGTTCCGCCGGCACCATCCGGGCCCTCTTCTTCACACGGTGTACGTCTCTGTCCGTGAGAGTGTGTTCTGTTGTGGAGAGTGTAAATGCGTTCCCGAGGTGCGACGGCAGTGACAAGCATACCGGCTGCGCCTCGAAACTCAGGTGGACCTTAAAACAGCCGGCTAGGAGCGACCAGCGACTTTTGAAGTATTATGTTTCCGATGGACACGGTGAAGCTTTCTACACTAACATTACCGAGTTCGCAGGATTGTCAGCGTCACGACGTGTTCTGTGCTGATCAGTTTCGCAGCCGCCCACATAATCCCTTCATACTCGGAAAAGCTGCTCTTTCCTAGCGAGACAAGCGTTGATGATTCTCCACCGTCCGCAAGAGGATCTCGTGGACGAAGGTCGCTGCTAATTTGCCGAAGGCACTACTGAAATTGCTGTGACGCTTGAGGCCTGCCTGCGCTATGTGCAGACAAGTCAAGTGACTTCCCGTTGTCAAAGTCGTTGCTTATTAGTGTCTTTACGTCCTCTTGCTTCTTCGTCATATTTTCAGGTTGACTACCCTCAGAATGCCCGATTGGCGAATGGGAACGACAGCACTAGCTGCTACAACTGAACTAGGAAGAAGGCAGAATAGTGAGGGGCAGGTGCCGACAACATTGGCACCGGCCGGAGCGGCACGCACAAGAAGCAAACAGGACAGTGGCGGAGCCCGTGGAGACGAGAATGACACACGTGAAAGATATACTGCTATTTGTCCCTCAGTACGTGGAGGTGATGTTATACAGAGATAGAACGAGCTACGGTAGCTAGGGTGGCTTTTCAGTGTACGAGATTGGAAATGATGGCAGTAGGATTATCCCCGCATCTAACGGATGTGCTGCAGAAGGGGGTAACTGCTGCCTCCAGCGTTGTCTCACCCCACAGAAAGGAGAAAAGCACATCCCAGTTGTGCGACTGCCGTCGCAGTGACTCTCTTGGAAGGGGCAGCCACTGAATTTCCTCACTGTTCATCAGCAGTGTATCTCATCCCCTTCCTCACACACCTCACTAGAGCGAAATTCTGCCGTCCGCCTCTCTTGTTGGTCCGCCTCCTACTGCTGGGCTTGCTCCACCACAGAGTTCTTCGTCTACAGGTGCTGCTACTCGTACCAGTGCTGCTGCTATTGCCCCGGACGACGGTGCTGCGGCAGCGGCTACACAGACGTAGCAGCAACCAGCACTATCGGCAGCGCACTTTTGACGGACGTAGGGCAGCCAGCCTAAGGGGCAAGGCACATGTAACACATATATCTTGCACCGTTTAATTTTTTTATACGCACGGCAATAAACTGAGCGGTCTAAAATCTTCTTGTAGCTTGCCTTGCAGTACAGAACACCAAGATGGGACAGGGCGGAAGAAGGGCATCACCGCCTTGTCTCACTTCTGCTGAGAGGAGACTAGTCCATGTCCGACGCTGATCGAAGAAATACTGGTGACTTCACGAGGAGGTCATGTATATTGCTGGGGTGCACGAGAGGAGAGAGATATGACAGCAGTGTAAGACTCTTCTGCAGCTGAATACGGTTTCGGGCACTTTTTAATAAGTAGATGTGGTGCCACCGACTGAGGAGCGCGCGCGCAATCGTAGGCGTACCGAGCACAGCACGCGGACGTCCCAATACCTTCTTGGCTTGAGAAGGTCAAGTGTCTGCTGCTAATTGTGGAGTAACACATATCTACGCTTATCAGAGAGTTTTGTGAACTAGGGTGTACACGGACACCGGTGTACGGTTCCCATGTGCTGTGAAGCGAGTGGTAGTAGTCTGCGGATATCAGAGCATCGTCGTCATCTACGGCTGGCTGGGGTAGCTTGCTTGATGGACTGCAAATAAGAGAGACCATTCCACACATTACCGTACAACGGAAATCCGAACCTGTCCTTCTGCTTGTTCACCGTCCTAATGTTCTTTCTTTAGACGTCTTCCGAGACGGAGGAACCGACGTTCTTTCACAGCCATCAGACATTGACTTCAGAGCTGCTATCGTACACTTATTTGCCAGTAACTACGTAGAACTTAGTCTTCTTCTTTAGCCTTTTCAGTTGATGACAACGTGGTAATTGTAGTGCGTGCACGTCTACATTCCCTCTAAAAAATACAAGATCTTCACTCGTTCCAGTGCCGCACTGATACGGGCAAGCACATGCAGGAAAACTGAAAAGTTGCAGCCCATACAGTGGTGGAGGGGCTGAGCGCAGGGGTGACGAATTCTCGTGAACCGCATGATAGTCCATTTTGCGCGGGTTTTGTGATGATATTTGCTCGGCGCCTGGACCGTCGCAAGCGATGCGTTTAGCGTCCTTACAGTAAATATCCCTGTTCGGTCTGTGTAAATAGGTGCTTTACTCTTCTGCAGTACGCACTGTACGTACGCAGTTGGCACACTGCGCATGTGAGAGGAGTACAAGCATTGTGTCCACAGTTCATTCAGTACCTGTCAAGTCCCTCTCATAGCACGTGTCAAAACGTACGCAATTATGTACGTTTACATAGAGAACCGTACCTGTGTGTCTCCTCCACAGAAGCAGATGCTTTACGTAGACACGGTGAAGCTTTGGATGGTAGACGGACAACAGCTGTTTGAGTACGAGACAGGTATTCTGCGGAAGTATGTGCAGAGGTTTCAGTGTGTGCTGTGCAGACACGCATGCGCGGTTGCAACATGCTTACGAATTGCTCTCCAAAAAACCCACCTCTAAACATATGCACATATTCATGCAAATCCCAGGTTACTGTCTGGCGTGTTCCACGTATAGCAGGAACAATGGATGAGACACTTCTTACGTGAAGTTCTGCACTTTGAATCGATGCTTTTCTCAAAAACACGCTGGTGTCAAAGCAGTTGACACTTCTTACGTGAAGTTCTGCACTTTGAATCGATGCTTTTCTCAAAAACACGCTGGTGTCAAAGAAGTTGTCCTTAATCTTACTGCAATACGGAGAGCTAATGTATAAAAAAGCGGGAGTAGAGCTACTCGCTTGGAGTCAGGTGCAGCTTGTGAGATTAATAATGTAGAATGCTAGTTTGTACGGAAGTGCCATAGGGAAAATCGCTTCGGCTTCCTGCGAAAGCTAAGTGGCTGCGCGGGTAAGTTTGCTTCAGCTATGTCCCCGAACGCTTTATTTCCCGTGTAACTTGATACTTCTCTTCCCCGCACGTACTATTGGCTTACACAATGTCTACCGGCCGTACAGCTATGTAGATTCATCTTATTTTTGAAAAACTATTGTTGTGAATGTACACGTGCCGCAGCCATTCCAAGTAGCAACTGACAATCTACGACTTTGTTCAAACCGAATACTAATTGTCTTTCAAACACACCGAACATGCATCGTCAACAAATGCCTATCACACACATTTTGTCGCCTCGGCTGTTACCACCTTTCGTGCGAAGGTTTGCGAGTCGAAGAAGAGGGCATTTCTTTCTTTTGTGACCGCAACACAAAAGACGACTACAGCACGCTGGTGGCTCACTGTGCCTTGTCGAAGTCTACTGAGTTTCTGAAACAATGCTTTTCTCTCCGCAGGTGAGTGCTGCAAACGAAGAAAAACCGCATTGGGGGGTTAAACCTGAGCTCTGCTGCTTCGGTACGTCTCTGCGAGGAGTTCTGTTCTGTTTGGGCAGCCACAATGTAGAGTGCGCCTCGCACAAGGCCGTGCTCGGTTTTACGCACACTGGCCTACGGCGGAAGGCCGCCGCCTTGGCCATGAGCGATGTTCCTTTACTAAGCCTACGAATTCGATATGAGCGTAACTCTGCTTGCGCACACACACACAAGCACGTCTCCACTGAAGTCCCCCTTTTTTCACGTCCTGATAAAGTACAATCTAGCAGACGATTTGCATCGGTCCTGGTTAAACCTGGGAGCTACTGCAGTTGCTTCTCCCGCGGCGTTTGACGCGCTGATCTTGATGTCGTGAAAGACACTATGTACTGATACACTGAAGACGCTGCTAAAATAAAGAAGTGACGGCAGTTGCAGCTTCTCGTCGACAGCTGTATTTGGTTCTGCTGCTGCTGACAACAACTGCAGTCGAGCTAAGGCGACACCGTCCCCAAGGCCACCCGGAGCCAGCCAGCGTGCTCTGAGCGAGGGTGACTGTCAACTTGATTTCACCTTTGCGGTCCTCTGGTCTGTTAACACCTCCGGACTGGCTCCCTCATTGCCCCACTCAGGTTGATTATCTCTGGCTGATATCTGACGGAGTACGTTTGAAGGCTGGTAGGCCCCTGAACGTCGCTGTGATCGGGTGTTCCTTTGCGCCGTTCGCTCATCCGCTGTCCTTTCTCTTCTGTGTTCGCGCAGGACCTTCCCTCACCGCGGTGACAACCAATAACCTTCAGCCGACAGGAACATTCGCCAACAGTGGCCCTGCCGGAGCAACCACATTCCGTGTAGCAGTAAAAATTTTCTTCGTCGATGCAAGTAGCAGCCACCAGCTTTACTGGTAAGACGCCGGCGCCCGCCCTGCTGTTGAAATAACGTCTGCCACAGACGTAAACTACTCTTATGCGACGCGTCGATGGGATGTAGCTCATGCGTATGGTGTGAGGGCGTCACCGTGCACAAGAGGGTCAACTGCGAATGGGCAAGGCCAAAATACTGTGGCGTACTGGTGGAGCGCCGATCACTAGTCGATCGATTAGATCTTTGTCTTCATCCTGCGGCAGACGCTGCCAAAGCTCAGATGCATTGTTGAATTTTGTAGGTTTGGTTTGCGCAGATAATCGAACACCAAACATTTATACGTATCTACTAGTGTTCTCGTTTGTTCACCCTTGTGACTCACTATTGTGATCCAAACCTGAAATCACTTCGCGATTCGTATTTGTCCCCAGACTTTTCCACGAGTCAGATGATGACAAAATAGTTACAAAACACTCACGCGTCGTGTACCATCTGCCGTGCTATCGCATGCAACTTTATCTCGGTAGGGCTGACGAGGTCAAACATCAACCATCTCACGATGTACAAAGGCGTACGAATTCGGGGATGGGTAGGGGTTTTTCCGTAAAACCGGTTCTTCTGTCCTCCTCTTCTCTGCATGGATATCGGGTCGTTTCGGTGTTGGACTGTCCTGGGGAATCAACGAGGTAGAACTTTTGATATGTGTCTGCAACCACGGCGCTGTGTCGCTATCTGTCATCGGGAAACCAGTCATTAATCAACCTGAACCTCTGATACGTATGTGCTACCACGGCGCTCTCTCGCTATCAGTCATCGGTGAATCAACCTTCCAAAATGCGCCACGGCCCTGCTGTTGCTGCTGCGCCAGGTGCTGGCGTGACTATCGGTGCGGGCGCCCCTGATGCTGGCGTGTCGGACTTCAGCGCCGCCGGAGACCCGCACGACACGTCGTCCGTTCCCTGCAGCAGCGGACGACGCCCCCATGTGATCCTTTGCCTTCTGGTGCTATTCGTAATCGACAGAGCGCCCCAGGTCAAGTTTTCGAACAGCGGGACTGGGCACCGTGGTAGCTGTGGCGTGTGGGGTCCGATGTTGGCCTGGGCGGCAACTCCTCGTAAGAGGCCTGCAGTGAAGACAGAAACGAGTCTCAGCGACAGGCGAGCGCAGCTCGAGGAAAGAATCATCAAAGTACTGGAAGAGGTAGGTGCTAAAGAGTGCCAGATGGAGGTAGCGGGCGTAATCCGTGTCCATAATCCGACGAATGCAACAGGGAGCAACGTGGATGACCATTCTCAGTCTGCGGAAGGCAGCAGCACGCTGCGCGAGCAGGTTCAGCACATTCCGTTCTCACAGATGGTGGCAACAGTGTTAGACTCCGCGAAGGAGTCCTTAGACGGTTTCGAAGACTGGCCGCTCACGTATGTGGTCATGGAATCGTCGTTCACACCACTGTTCGTCTTTGCTCAAGAAAGACTTCTGGCGAACAACCTGAACGGTGACCACCAGGCACTGCTATCTATGATAGGAGAGCCCCCATTCCGGAGGTAAGCAGAGCACGCTAAGTGGACGCGTACGGGAGCATACTGAAGCGCGTCTTTGTCAATGAGGCGAATGTTGGTCGCAGATCACCCCTCGCATCAAATCTTACAGAACGCAGCGACAACACAATAAAACATAACAAGGAACGCAAGTACAGCGTGTACGGGTATGTGTCCACAAGTATATATGTGAAATATCTACGTCCACGTGAATGCGTAGACGGTAGTTTGCACTTCTGGCGAGACCCGTATGTACGCTTGCAGGGGAAAGACAGCAAACACACAATTATACACAAGCATTCATATGCGCACGTATTCGTCGTCTCCAGGTTGCACGCATTCCTGCTTGAATGCACTTACTTATCTGTGCAGACCCAGTTGTACTATTATGCATGAATGCGTCTCCACGTATAGTTCAGTGTAGACAGATACGCTTTTTATGTATAGTGCACGTATGCACGCGAGCGCCTGCAGCGTCGTGCGTATGCAGGCCCAACATTGGATTGTAGGTCTACACATAATAGTGCGGAGGCGTTTAGCACATACATGCCAGCGGAGACGGCCAGCGTTCTCGTAGGCGTATGGATACGTACAAACATAGTGTTGCGCTTTTCAGTCGCAGGTTGTATACGACGCACAAGTTATCGTATCAACCGTGAACAAGAGGAGCACTAGAATCCCTGACAATTCCTCGAGTCAGAAAAAAGCGCTACAGATGAAGGTGCAGTGGGAGGTTTTGCACTGTGGCAGAGCAGCTCCAGCGTCAGCGTGAACGCACGACGCCTGTGCACCTTGTTTTCCTGCCGCTAGTCTGCGGCGACAGGCGCGTAGTATAGTAGGGGAGAATGAGGACAGCATGGAAGCCTGCAGCTGCAAGAAGTGCAAAGTGAACAGCAGAGTGGCATGTAGCTTTTCCAACGATACATATTTCTTTATGTAAAGTTTGAATCGCTTTTCTTCCTGCATGACAGAAAGGACTGCACACATCGCATTCAGCCTATCGTTTTTCGCGGCAAGAAGACCGGTAGCGGCACAGCAATCGCAGCTGGATGGTTGCCAGCAGCATATAAGGAACGCCGTACCATTAGGTGGAGACTCGGCTTTTCGTGAAGGATTGTTTTCGACCACGTAAACCTCTCTCGTCGACAGCGACCACACCGATTCGAAGATAGGACGACATTCGGAGATGAAAATTCTGTCACAAACGAGTCGTAGTACGCACACTCTGTAAGGCGACGGCTGCCAAGTTGCGCCGTGCATCATTTCAGCGGAGGTGGCACCTCGTAATACAACTACTTTTATTGCAAACACATACGCGCGGGCTCCAACCTCTTCTTATCGTGCGTGTCCTCACTGTATCGGATTGTGTCGGGTTGGACGTGATGGCTCCCTGCCATATGACGCTGCCCAACGTGTATGTTTGGTACGCAAGAACGTAATACGTATAGGGTGTGTACGCATTTTGAGGCCTGTACGCCTGTGTACAGTGTGTGTTGCGCTGCATTTCGGTCTCGCGTGTGCCGATCAACATGTACACACACGCGTGTCCGCACACACAAACGCATTTACATGTGTCCGCACACACAAACGCATTTATACTTCAGACGGTTGTACGGGTAGGTGTATGCACATAAGTACACGTGGGCGCATTGCGTCCGTCTTCGAAGGTTCGCTGAATCGTTGTAGTCGCGCATTCGATGCACAAGCTGTTACTACATACACGGCTTTGTTTTTGACTTTATCGATTGATGTCATGGGTCCCGCGTTTTGACTGCGTACTTGTCTTGCCCGCAGTACTTTTATTGCTGCCAGAGCGCTTCTGCTCTCATCTGTTTTATTTGTCCTTTGTTACTACTTTTCATATGCTTGTCTGCGAATGTCGCGCTTTTGTGGCTGGCGTCTGGCGTTTCCTCTGTCCTGTTGCTGCAGCCTGGCTACTGTTGTGCAGCCATGCTTCTTATATTGTACCACCGTTCCTGCGCAAGTTTTCTCTACCTGTCGTAAGTTTAGCTGTCCATTCGACAACCTACTTTCGTTACGCTGTGCGTCTTTTAGGGTTACTTTGCTATCCTTTGCTTTGTTGTTGTCGCCTCGTTGCCCTGCTGCTACTCTGGGGGTGGTGTCGCTCAAGAATGCCGCAGACGCTGATATTTTAAAGCACACCTGCACTGAAAGAAGGCCTTTGCCGAAATTAATCGTTTTGACGTCACGTGTATCTGTTTCGTGTCTTGTTCAGGGTGGTGAACGCTTACCAGGCACTACCGGTGCCGCGCACGAAGACTGCTGCAGAACTGAGTGTGCTGGATGATCTACTTGAGGAGTTGTTGACGAAGAGTGAAAGTCTCATGCACCAAAGCCGCGTTCATCCTCGCTTGACCGCGCAAGTGAAGGCCGTTACAATGAAACTCATTTACCACTGCTCACTTCAACTCAGAAGATTGACGCATTACTTGACCTGCAGTGATCGTTTCCACCGAAACAGGATCGAATTTTTTCTTCTCGTGCAGCAGGTCGTACCGCGGGTGATGAAGCTAGTGTTGGTGTATTTTAGGATGATAAAATACATGCAGAACCGCGTGGAGCCTCCTGAACACATACGTAGGCGATATAAGGCTTTTTTGTTATCATCGCAAGACTTGTCCGCAAGTGTACAGCATCTCGTGTGCGCCGTCCACGGTATTGCGCACGGCTGTCTCCACGGTGCGTCGTCGGAATTTCAAAGTCGGTTCGGCGACGCTCTCTCAGACTTCACTGACGGATTACCCGTCCTCAAGGCTTTCAGCCAATTTCTTCGACCACCCGAGGAGGCGCGTCGTCCACGGGTAAAGACACAACAGGATGGCGAGCAGCAGCTTCCTGACAAAGTGGGCGGAGAGGTGCTGCGGCAGACCCGGCAGCACTCACCGAAGCAGGAAAACGGCGGAAATACGACCCGAGAGAACGAACCGCAGCAGCGCCTCGGTGTAGCAGGGTCTAGAGAAACAGCTTCCTATAGTGAAAGTTGGGTGCACGAACCAGAATTACCCTTGCTGGATGCCACTTTTTACCTTAGGACCGTGGTAGAGCACCTGCAAAAGATACAGCGTCTAGACGTGGACTGTAGAGGCATGATGAGCATGTACATGGGCGAGAACTCTATGGCATATGCAATGGACGCCGTGCAACATGCCTTATGTGTGGGCGTCAGCACTGCTTTATCAAAGTACACATTCGAACATACAGCAACACATGGTGGTCCTTCTGTTGGTGTCTCACCTGTCTCCGCTGCACGGAGGAGTGATGAGGTCATGAGCGGCTCTGTGGTTTTTTCGGCTCCTGGCGCTTCTCTTGGAAACTGTTTTAACCCTACGCCCGGTGCCTCCGTCGCTCCTGCGGCTGGCGCCGCTTCGGCTGCCGGCGGTGCTGCTGTCGATGAAGCTCCCGTCAGGGGCGACCCAGACGATGTGTGTTTGGCTTTCCGCATGCTAAGAACAAATGCGACGCACAGAGAGACTCAAGACAACTCATCTGAGAGCAAAGCAGACGTGCAAAGCACGCATGCCAATTCACCAGAGAACTAAGAAGTTAGGCAGAGAAGGCAGGGCAACCCAGCTGACGGCGACGCAGACAGGCGAACAGCTTGAGCCGTCGCTATTCTGGCACAGGAAATAAAGCTAAGTGGATTTATAGCCTCCACGTTTGTAGGTCTCGCCCTCGAGGAAAACGAGAGAGCATTTGATAGCAGTATTGTTCGGTCGGGCGAGGACGGGCGAGAAGGGAGATTTACCCGTTGTGTCTTAATGGAGGAGAAACGCAGGGTCACACCTAAGGTGAAGGAGCAAGTCTGCGCATATCTGCGTATTCGTATGTGTACTCGTCGGTGTCATGTACCCAGCGAACGAATACGGTCAGCCGCATGTTATTGTATAAGCGTAGATGTCCAGCGCGTTTTGAGGTCGCATAAGGCGATGTCGGACCAACTTAACAGGGTCGAAGAGGCACCAAGAGTGCCAACGCGAAGGTTCTGCTATATGTGGTTGTGTCTGCAGGGGGGGCAGCGATACGGCCTAAAAAGGACGTAAAAGTGTTACGTCACTGCAGAAAATTTCACGCGGGCAGTTTTATCCACACAGATTCCTTGGTGGCTGCGCAGGAAACGGTGGTGTGCCTCGCTGTTAACGCATGCATAGGACTGCGTCTTTTGGAGATGTGTTTTGACTGAAATGTGGATGGGATTGAGGAGAGGGTTTTATTTTCTGTCCTTTTTGCGGACTGGGTCAGTTGCTCAAGTGCGAAGGTGTTGGCGGTTTGCCTGCTAAGTGCGGCGCGCTGAACTCGGTTTTCCTTGGAGAGCGTTAATCAGAACTTCATCATCCCGCTACATTTGTTGGGAAGGCCGCTGTGAAAAATGAACCGTATGTGTATGTACGCTTGAGCACGCCTCTGCCCGGAGCTCAAGGCCGTGTCACTATGTTACTTCGGTGTGGAAAAAGGATGCGTTTCCTTTTTACCAACGCAAGGCACCGCATTGGTTTCGAGCGTACGTATGTCAGCGAAGAGACCCAGTCTCCCGTCGTCTTCTGCTGGACCGTACCGGGGAAAACCCGCATGCGCTGCATCACAACTTTGAGCACCGGCGTCGCAGCCGTATTCGTAAAACGTCTGCAGCGATTCTAGATGTCCAGCATGGAAAGTATATGCGGGCTGCTGAATCGCAACTGGGTGTGCTTCACCAATGTGTGTAAGTCAGGATGTCTAGGAATGGCCGGCCAGTCTCTCACCTGGTTTGTGCAATTTATGCGCATGCGTAGGGACGATCTGGTGACACACACACCTTCAGCCATGTACAATCGATTCGCTGAATCATCACCACCTCCTACGGTATCTCACAGGAAGTAGACGCGAATGGCAGCTCCGCTTCGGTCCACGAGTAGAAACAAAAGATACGTGCACATAACGGGACGCGGATGCGCATGCAGGTTGTTACAAAACTAGGCAGCAACGCACACGATGAAGTGCCCGGACAGTGGCACTCACGTAGAACCGACGCAATTGCCGACAAGATACACGTGCCGACGAGAACACTTCACATTTGCAAAGAATCCTAAACCACGGGAGACGCATCCGAAAGCAAGGACAGCGCATCTTCCCACCGTGACCGTATCATGTATACACATACACATATATAGAAACGCATAGCTACGCACAAGCAGAAGGCATGCCACAGGCCGCACAATCAGAGTTAATAGACTTAATTCATACATGATAGTTGTTACCTATCTGGACAACATAGAATTTCCAGCACAGACGTGAGCATATACTGACAACCACGGAAACATAATTATGGTCCTCAATGAGCTGGGAAGCACGCAGGTCTTTGACGTCCCCTCAGCTGCCTTGTACTGAATAGTAACAGGATTTATAGATTGGGCCATGTCCTCACTTTTTTTCAAATGCCCCCCGCGGCAGTGTACGGTATCGAGGCAATCGAATATGTGTACACGCCAAATCTGCTTAGACTGGACAACGCGGCTCCGCCTGGAATCATCGACGTTTGTAAACGAGATTGTTACAGTCGGTAGGTTAGGACGGCAGACTGGTAACTTCGCAGGACCTCGAAGAGCTTTTTCCTGATGCCAAGCACTGTATGCGTATCCAAATATGGAAGTATAGACTGAAGCACGCGTCAGGCTGATATGTACATCCACTGTATCAACCTTGGCGCATAGGGTGGTGAATGGAGAGCGCCTGACACAGAGCGTCGCGAGCATGCCTGCTTACTGTACAGACAAGGCCTCCTCCAGTAAGTGCCACAGAGGAGAACAACATGCATACACACGTTTGTCTTTTGCCTCCCAACGCAAATATATCTAGGGACTGTGCCACCTGTTCTGTTACCCAGTGCATTTCACGATGAGAGACCTGCGCTTCTCTGAAGGCCGCAGGTCTTTTTTAAACTCCTCGTCTTCTTGTTCTTCTACAGCATAGCATACGAGTTTCTTCGGTCGTATCACCCTTCTTCGCGGTATCCTTCAATTATCTTCAGCCGCCAACACGTCAGCCAGTGTTTCCATAGGGCAGCTTGGTTGTATTAATCTCAGTACAGCGAACTTATTTTCGCGCAATTCTGTCCACGTTGTAGAGGATGGTGTCGGGAAAAAACGCATATTTCTGCACCACTAGAGTTTGCTGCGTGCGGAATGCCCAGTTACTTTAGCGCCTGATGATCAAGTCATTTGGAGGATTAAGCTTTCTGGGCGCGGACATATGACCTCATCAACGCACAAAGTACATCAAGTGTCAACCGCGAGAGGAGGCTGCCTCTCGCGTTGCTGCCTGTATTCCTACAGCGACGAGTTTACACTCACCGATGCGTCCGCAGAGAGTAACAGAATAGCGGGTACTATGCATTTTCTTCCTTTGAAGTGGGCCACCCGAAGTGTACACGGAAAAGTGGATATACCTCATGAGAAAGGAGAGCAGAAATGTTGTGCCGTTCCAGACGCTAGCAGCCCACGCAATGTCCATTGAGAACTTAGAACTTATATGTAGAACTAATCCTGCAGAAATTTTTGTTTTCCAGTGCTCTACTAAGGAAATCGTGGCGTTTTTATCAGCGTAGAGAAATTTTATTCCGAATAGACAAGCCCCACGACTTTTTCGCAGGCACGTGCGTCCTACTGCTTCGCTGCAGATCAGGACAGAGAGCGGAGCCTTCAAGGCCTCGCGCGCACACTGTGTAGCAAGAAACGTTCTGGCCAATAAGACTAGGGGCAATGGTTACGCGGGAAACGATGGAAGTGCTGAAGCTTAGTTGAACATGCATTATATGAGAGGGCTACACACACTTGTCCCACTTCGCGGTCGACTACATCTAAGACTCAATCTTTCCCCATCATCGTCGTGAATCGAGACGCACGATTCCTGTTGGAGTTTCAAGGGAATTTTTTAGAGACTCCAACTCCTATTCGAGACAGGCAGAACCAACGGCTAAACGCATTCAGGTCTCTCTACTTCCGATCAATTCTCTGCTGGATATCCCTGCGGTAGACTCACGTAGCGTATACGTCACACCTCTGTGTAATACCAAAGAAGCGGCCCAGATGATATCACCCCGTACGAAGGGGTCCTCCCCAAGCAGTGGCTACCGGCGTCACCCTCGCTGCTACGACATTATGTTTGTACTTGTTTGCGAGCACACACGCCTGCCGCACCACCGCCCACAGGCAAGTGACAGTATGTGAATCGGAAATCAAGAAAAGTTCTCTGTCTCCTGTGCAAGAAGTCAGCGAGTTGTTGTTTGTATATTGACGTGCCACGTAGTAGTGGGCGATATTTGCAGAATCAACGAAGAGAGCAAGAGAACAAAGTCTAACGTGCGCCCAAAAAAGTTGGGAGACCGCCAGCGGTGTGCGTAAACAAATGACGTTCTTCACTCGTGAATGGTTTACGTGATGCACTGCACGCCGTAACGGAAGCAGCTGGAATTCCTTGAGACCCCGAGGAGGACATATGAACAACGTCGGTCTCCTTAGCAGGATAGACGATGCCGACGAAGGAGTAGAGGGACTGTATAGAAAGAGCGGTGAATAGCAGAGCAGAATACACGCATTAGCTCATTATAATAAATCTGAGGACATGAGACCGGAAGCACGATTCACACGAAGTAAAATGGTAAGCCCTATCTCTACACGCAATCACTGTCGTTTACGTGATGACGTAGTGGTGCAGCCTTCGCCAGCCACCTTCAACTGATGTAATCTTGTTCCAGAGTGTTCAGTACTGAGAATTCCTGGACATCCCATCGTTACACGCATATATGAATCGTTGTGTTGTTCGCTATCTCACTCAATAGTAAGTGTTCGGTAGGGACACCTGCGCAGACGTGAACCACACGGCGTAGCATGACACGGACGTACATGTGTCGTCTTAAAGGTAAGACGTCCTTTTCAACCAAGTCTCCATTCCTCGTGCGTCGAGGTATCCGCCTGGAAAATTAAGTCCTCCCTGACGCACAAAGAATGCCTCCACGGGCACATGTCGCAAAATTTGATCCATCCATTCGACTGCGTTCTATATCGGCATATGTTGTTTCCTACATTTGCCCACTTTTCAGCGCCTTCCATGTGTAGTGCTTCCTTCCTTAGCAAGTCTTGAAGTGACTACAGCCTTGCCGTTCGAGGAATATGCCATTTCCGGAGTTCAACTGTTGTCTTCTACGATGCTGTTTCCGATCATCGCAACCCATTTCAATGGTCAAGGGCGGATGTGTATATGCGGGACATTGAATGAAGAGGCTCTTTCACATGTGCGTCTATTGCAGCGTCCGTGGTGTGTTCCCGTGTAGGTGAACCTCATCCGTGCAAATTATTTCGCACTATCGACTGCGTCCTTAGGCAGAAACACACAGTTACATTCACCACTATAGTCCGTCACTGTTATAAACTTCGCTTATAAACAGCGTGAACAACGTGTATTGCATACTTGCAGTATACCCGGTGCAGATAAGTAAGCCTGTCTCGAAAGTACGTCGCGGCATCCGCCGTTGTCTGCATTCACAAAAACTGTTCCAGTTCCGTTTAGAAGCGCCGATGTACACTTTTGTTCATCTTTCCACACGCGTCTGTACATGAAGGCAGAGAACACATAATGAACTATTACTCCACAGATGCGCTACACGAGTGTGGGTTCATATGTGCATGCGAATACCTCAAGTCATAGTCACACTTCTGCCACAAATGCGGCCTGTGCCTTCTATCTTCTGGTTTGTACTCTCCCGTTTCATCTTGTTGCCTGTATCCTGCCTTCACTGCTTTCTTCGCCTATTTATCTTTCCCGTATTTCCCTCTCCTCCTGCATGCACACTGCCGTTCCAGCGTTTCTCACTGTCTGCAGTTCCCTCTGCGCCCTACTTTTGATTTTACTCTTCAAGGTTTTTACTCTTCGATGTAGCACCTGCCGCCCTGGGTAGTCTACTTGGTGTGATTCCTCTTTGAAACTACGCCTTTCCCACTTTTCCTTTCTTTATTTTGTTGGATGTCCCTTCAAGGACAACACATCATCTGGGCAACAACTACAATATCCTACGAATGTGCACATGAAGGAGAGTTGACGAAGAAGCCCTTAGACACTTGCCGGTGATACAGTTACCGGTACAAGAATAAATACAGTTTACCTCCCTTGGCTCGACATCAGAACACGGTGCTAAAAGAGAACCTGTTCCTCGCATACCTTACAAAATGTAGTCCATCTTTGTTACATCTTCAGCTCCGAGTTCCTTCTAGTTAGCTCTTCCTCATCAAGAGCGTGACAGCCCTCTGGTGATTTGTCGCAGACCTTCTCTAAACCACCGCTGAATAGTACATCACGAAATTGTCTCTCACAGGAACGGTAACTGAAGGGAGACTGAATAATTACACATTCACACTGCGTATGCATTCCTTCAACAGCAACTCGGGACGCACTTGCTCCTGCAGGCAGCCACTTCCACGTTGCACACGGTTGAACACGCTGCCGAGTTCCCGCTCCAGCGACTGTGACGCAGGACGGACTGACAGGGAGGCAGTTGCCGCATCTGATTACCTGCGTGCCACCCACCTGTCTAGACGTCTGCCACTGCAGAAGACTGCTACTCCTGTTCAGTAACGGAGGTTTGCTATACTCTTCCGGAAGACCTGCCGCTTGCGTGCATCATTGGTGTGGTTTTCGCTTACAAAAAGGAGCCCCCCAACGAATGCCGCCGCTTCCGCCTTGAGATGCACGTCATTACAGAGAAGGAAAGATAATTCCGTACGTAATGCTTCGCGTGTTCCTCCCTTGAGTATGCCGTCTTCTTGTTAATCGCTGGTGAATAATAACCATGTGTACACATGTAAATTGAAAGTTGCCAGAGTTTCCAGCTGCGCTATTGCCTCCCCGATCACGCAGAGGAGTACGGGCACTCTGCCGCCGTATTATGGTGAACAATTATGAGGCGTTTATGATTACAAACCAGCGGGTGAACACTCTATACTATCTGCCAGACCACCGAGGAACGGACCTCTGTTTGATGTTGTCAACGCCATAATCTTGTGCAGCGGCAGATTGTTTCTGCGCGCTCTTTGGCGTGCTTGGCTTGTGGTGTTCCTCCTGCTAGTTGACAAGGGATGTTTGCCGTAGCCTTGAGGAGTTCTTCCAGCTTCTAGAACGCTTGAGCAGCTGGACTGTAAGTCTGATTCCTCACCATAAACAGACGGAAGTCGCAGAAATACGCAGTGCTAATTGCTGTGCTGCGGTGGAGACACTCGCTGGTCACAACCTTCAAATACAGAAGTACTAAATGCGTAAGGTCCTGTTCCTTAGCAAGAGACCAACGTTGGGAAAATTCCAGCGCATACGCCGCGGATTTTTTTACAATTTGAACTGGCGAGTCGACACCTCGCACGGACGCAGACCTAGGCTCACGTGCATTCTCTCTGCGTGTAACACCGGAGCACCTTCTGCATAAGCAGGTACACCCGAACGCAATGAAAACTGTCGTATGAAAGACCGCTCCTTGGTGATACCTGCTGCACAGCGTCATATTCGCGACCTTACTTGTTAAGAGAAATGCCTACTAGAGGATAGTAGAACTGCGAAGGAAGGGGCCATGCTTTCGAGTAAACTTCGTCTAACTGAAGGGAGCACGGCAACGAGAATGCAGATTCTCGTTTTTGACTTCGTCGTTTACAGCTTCTTGTAACCAGAAGCGGTAACGTGTGACCTCGTCATTGATAGCTTCGCAACGCCCATTACGGCTGATAATCTGTTTTCGTACGATCTAGGCGTGGTGCACGCAGCTGTCCTGCAGACACGCCTAACCAGACGATTTTTAAGGCTAAGGTGCCGCTACACCGACGTGTGACAGCGGACGGCCTACCCTCGTAGTCCCAAATAATTGTTGCGGTGCTGACCGGACAGCGACGAACCAGAGATCACCCAACTGGCAACGCTGAAAATACCACAGTCACCCGCAACTTCCCATATTAGTGGGACTCTACACGCTGCTTCTCTGAGTTGTGCCATCCTCAGCCGTAATGGGCGTTGCGAAGCTATCAATGACGAGGTCACACGGTACCGCTTCTGGTTACAAGAAGCTGTAAACGACGAAGTCAAAAACGAGAATCTGCATTCTCGTTGCCGTGCTCCCTTCAGTTAGACGAAGTTTACTCGAAAGCATGGCCCCTTCCTTCGCAGTTCTACTATCCTCTACCGTACCGAGAATGTTCACTCGGGCATCCAACGAGAGGGGCTCGTGTTTCAGCACAAAAAAAGAAACTTCTACACGCTTACACTTATGTACACGTGTATGTCTACGTGAGTCTGCGTGTGCGGCCAGGGTATACTGCAGTGTAGAGGCGGATGCTCAAGGACGGTACCTCAGGATATTCCAAGCAGACAGACCTCGATACGCAAAAAGCTTCTCAGCGTATAAGCATTCCAGAATAGAAACATCCACCTCAATCTCCATTGAGTTTAGATGCGCCAAAAGAAAAAACTTATGCTTTACCTGTACGAAACCCGTCCTTCAGCTACGTTGTTTACGTCGTTCTGATAGCCGCGGCCTTTGGACTTTACAGGGATTGTGCGTCGGACGATGTCGACATCGATCCAAATTAAAACTGCCTTTGACAAAAGTACAACTGTCAGGATACACGCATGCGTATACACGTGGCAGCACGCTGGATCCCCGGGCTTCTGCAGATTCCACTGTTGAGTGCGAAAAGTCTATAACCTGGGCACAGCACTGCAGTCGGGGTCACCTCTTGAAGCCCTGCCTCGCGCCATACATCGTCACTGCAGGTAAACAGACGTCTGCTCAAATTCTGGGTCCACGCGCTCACTTGCGGACAAATCTGCGTAACTCAAATGTGGAGTCAAACACACATACTGCCTAGATATGGCCAGAGGAGCACAGACTTGTAAACCGCTAAAATGCGTGTGTAGAGATTGAAAAAAGCGTACACTCGGACAAGCGGACACGTGTTAGCAGCCACGCGTACTTCACTTGCCGCAGTACTTGTGTATACCTGGAGGGGTGCGTTCTGACTCTCTTGCGTGTGTTTGCGCAGTCCTCTTTCAATAATGGCCGGACGAGTTGTATCTAATCACTGACAAGAAAATATGTAGATGGTTAGCTCCAACGATGCCTAGCAGAGGTGCTTACAGGAGGAAAGATGCCTCGCTTCGAAGATTTCGCGAATGCTAAGGTGCACACATACATACAGAGCCCTATAATGTGTGCATGTTCTGCACTCGCCTCAATCCTCCGTTAAAATGTCCGCACAGGCTACTGTACAGATAGTGCGATATAGTACTCCACGTACTCGTACACGAGCTTTCTTACGTTATTTTGTGGACACACACATGCTACGCCTAAAGGCACGTAAACTTCTCTAGGTAGAAGCCGCCGCATACATAGGTACATACATAGGTATAGACACACCTATGTAATGTCTCACTAATTCAGAGAACCAACTTGGCAGAGTAAGTGTGCCACCTAGTCCTGAATATTCCGGTTTCTAAGTGTAGCTCTTCATTCAGGTATACACTGTGGGTACGGTAGAATATAAGCGATTCATGTATATCGGTGTAAATTTGCGTGCGCAAAAAGCATGGACGGCGGAGGGTTCACTACCTCAGTTATAACTACATTCCCTGAGAAAAAGTCTGGGCACATATGCAGAGAGTGCACAATCGGAAGGCGACAACAAATATCTAAACAAAAGCAGGGAGGATAGGATCTGTAATCGAGCGTCCAGCAACGGAGGAATACGATGTGTTTTGAGTCCTGCGTTTCGCACTCTCCCAACATAAATTTTACTCTGTCTGCCTTCGTCGTCTAGGAATTTGTGCGTCTTCTTCCTTTACCGTGGTCACTGAACACACTACGGGACGAGAGCAGCTGTACTACACCCGTGTATTGCTGGTGCTTGTCTACTCTCTGCTATTCTTCCCCAGCCCACCACACCCACCGACACTACGTGACCTCCTCTATTAAGTCCACCTAGCCGCTTCAAGGCCGGTGCTTGCTGCGGAATCGCGTTTCCCGCTTGCTGCATCCACGAATACCGGGGACTGACTGATGTCCAACCATTTCTCTCGTGTCCGTCCTCTGGTATAATTGCAACTGCTGATTGCAACTGCTGCTTGCCACTAGTCTCGTGAAAATTCTTATAACCGCTCGTCACGCTCCCCAAGAGCGCGTCGTTGTATCCGCTGTAGAGGTTGATTTGACGTCTCTACCCGTGCCTTGCCGCAGATGGTGCCATTCACCGTAATCATTCTTCGTTGATCCTTCTTGATTGGCGTAGCTTCTATCTGGACTATTAACGTTTGCATGCTCTATTCCAGGCAGCTCCCTTTGCAAGCTCCCCCGCTGAGACTGGTGTTTCCCAGTATGAACGCTAGCTTCTGCGCTTCTGTAGCCTACAGGGCTGCTGCTCCGGTCGTCGACACGCGGATCTGTAGGAAACACTGAACCGGGGTCTATCCTTCCTTCATGATTCCAACTGTCCGACTCTGCGTCTGAAGAAGCATCACTGCCGCCCTTTTGTCTTCGGAGGCGCTGCGGTAGAGCACCATCTGTCGCCGGCCTTCTATACTGCAGACCTACATCTAGGGAGTCGCGACGAGTGCTTCTGTTTCCGCTTTCCTCTTTCTTGCCGCTGCCTTCGCTGTTGTCCGTGTGCTGCGTTTCAAATGTGGTACCTTGTGGTGAACGTACGAAATCTTTCGGCAAGCCTCTCTTTGAATCTGCGTTAGCCAAGGATGAAGCGAGATAGTCTGGATCTGTCAGCTCTGCGAAGGATAGCTTGCCACTCTTATTGTGACCCCCATCTAGGGCAAGCTGCTCATTTCCGTCGTGGTCTGGAGAAGGGCTGCTCGGTTCCTTTTTCAGCTGCGTATCTGGCGGTGCTTCTCTGACTCCCTCCCCCCTCCTCCTACTATGAGAGTTCTCTGGGTACGTCTTGCTATATCCACGGTGCTGTTGAATCCAGAGAATTCGAGAGCGATGTGTTGGGTATCTGTGCAGGTATTCTATTCCCTGTTTCTCTGCATCAGATGGTAGAACTGTAGTGGAGGAATCGGAGGGAAAATCTGAATTCAGGAAAACAGCACCACAAATTGGGCGGCCGAAAAAATTGTAGCGATACCGTGGTAGGTGGAAGGCGAATAATTTTTACGGGTGACAGAGTGTTATTTTCGAAAGTACCAAGCAGAAACATCTTGTACGTAGCCGGTAAAGTCCGTGGGAGGAAGGCGCGGCGTAAAGCACAAGTTAATTGTACAAGTGCAAAAGCGAAAGGCAACATGATTGTGTAGTACCCAGTGTACATATGCACGAAATGCGCTTCATACGGCCATATACGAACCACACACGCATATCATTCGTGATGAAAAAACTCATGTGTTTGCATCTTCTTTCGATCGATATAGTGCACAAGCCGGACGCACGCGCCTACAGTGTAGCCTGCAATACGTTGACGCACACCCTTATAGCAGGACGAAGGCTTCTTTTGTTGTGCAGCTGTAGTCAGGAATACGGCAACCCTCGGAAGGCTGAGCATGTCAGAGCGTGGGTGAGGGGGGGCGGGGGAAAAGTAGTTGGTGAGAACAACATTCTTATGTAGGAAACAATAAAGAACTACGCTACTTAACGAAATTTCCGTTCGACAGCCGTGCGGGATTTGTGTGACTCAGCTTTTGCTGATGCGCAGCCACGTCCACCTGAGCCTGCAGTCGCATCTAGTACCTGTATCACTACTCACGGCGAGAGACCATAACTCAATACATCCTATCGTCCCCCGCTTTGCGTACTTTTTTGCCCCTTACCGACTGGTTCTTGCGCTCCAGTCTTTATAGCCAATGGAGCTGTTGACCTGGTACGAGCCACTGGCGCAGCCATCGTCAACAACAGAGGAACGCAGAGGTGAAACAGGATTGGTACAGCCAAAGTAGCCATTCTACGTCGCGGAAAAGGAAATGTGTTAGGTGGCAACAAGCACGGATTCGCACACTTTTGACGAAAGACACTACTGAAAAGACGGAGGTGACCAAATAAAATGTCTCGGATGTGCCTCTTGAAGAGCTCACCAAGAGCCTGGCTTGCTATTTGAGTCCCCGTAACGACGAGATAATTTAGAGGTTGTCACATGGATGCTTCGCTAGCCAGTCCTGCACCACACGCTCGACAGTGCACACCGTTCACCGAGTGCTGGATACCCTACCACGAAGTAGACGCATGGGGTTTCTGAAAGATTCAACGACGCGAAGATCCTACACACGTGCAGAGACTGTGGTATCAAAGGATTATCATCTGAGGATTCGGAGCGTTGTGCGCTGTGGGTGTGTGATAAGCGATACGGGGAGCTCTGGGAGCGGGACTTTACGCCCTCCCCACAGGATTTTGCATCGGCTTGTTTCAGTGGGTAGATATTCTAGAGCTTCTTCACTAGTGGGAAATTCGACTTTTTGTCTGCCTCACTTACCAGCACACAGCGCTACTTGGTTCCCCTGCAGCCAGAAATGGTTGGAGCCTTTGCAGCTCTCTATGCAGACATACGGACTTGCGTGTATCTGATAGCACACGTCCTACGGAAGACGCAAAATAACAAGCGAAACTACGTGATTACGTGTACAGTTGAAGCACATGCTTTTGCGCACATCAGTGCGTGGCTGGAAGTCAGCATGAAGACCTTAGAAAAACAGCGCGAGGACGGCAGTTATCCGCGTTTTACACACTGGTTGCGCGTGCTACAACAGACTGTCGCTCCACAGGATAGCAGCGACCGATCATGTTTTGGAGGGTGTCTCGTATGGAGAACCACACCTGCAGCAGGCCGACCTGCTTTCCGCAAATAGACCGGCGCTTACAGGGTCACCCACTCTGGCCGGAAGAAGCTGAGCTCGTCACGCCCTCAAACAGCAAAGATCTGCGTTTTGCAGTTATACCCACTATAATTGAAATGAGGTGATCTCGTTACTCTCCCAGGAAGGACTGCTTTCAGCACTAAGTTGCTTCCGCCGCGTATGTTGCAGCAGCACTCTACGAGATGGGTCGTCCGGGCTGTGGGCGACTCACACAAATTCAGTGTGTGTCTGTACCAGCTTCGAAACTACTCTACAAAAGAATTCACCAGTTCCGAAGCAGAACAGTGCCGAATACGACTACTATACGTTTTCTCAAATGCCCCTGTGTGTGCGTGAAGAGAGACGCATCCTGCTCTGTGAATTCACACAAAGGCAAGTGCATCAGTTCACGCGTATGCACGCGTTAAGTATTATAACACGAGGGGAGGCGAGATATTACTTGTGTGTGGAACTCCGGACGCCAGCACTCAGAGTCATGCCCTTATGTTTCAGTCAACGTATACGCACGGTGTGTCCGTCTCAACGTGTAGCGAACGCATCCGCATGGAATTACGCAAGCATAAGCGCATCGACAACATTAACGCATCCTGATTGTCAGACAGATCCGTGCCGACTTAAAAACCATAGTCAGCGGGCAGGAGCAGTTTCAACCGCCTATCACTACAGAAGGATGTGCTGACCGAGATCAACAGAACATTGGCGGTTTTTCAAATGAGTGTCCCTTCGGGGCATACTTTATCGGCTCTTGTAGAAAGCCCGGCTCCGGTCGAGCAGACTGGGGTGGTGGTACAGTGGCCGGGCGCACATGCGAATATGCGTGTATATGACGTTACAATGACTCTGCAGTATGTGTCAACTACGGAGTCGAGACCGATGCCGATGGTGGCTCTTGTTGTCAGGAAGTTAAAAGAGTTTCGTCACATCGCTGCCACTTGTTGCTCGACGGACTCGTGGACGCACAGGGGACAGCCTGTCGCTTAAGATTTAGTGATGAGGCTGCCGTCGTATGGCGCTTCCTGTGGAAAACGTTTGCCGAGTCTGTCGCTGAAGTCCTACAAAGTGCACCTAGGATGCGGAAGCCAGCTGTTTCGTTCGGATCGTCATAAGTCTCAGGGAGGCTGAAGCTGTTCGGCAAGCGAGAAACGTGGCCTGTGCGCTTGTACTGACGCAGATCGACCTGCGTGCATTCGTGTTCTGTCTGCAGGTAATGGTACAACCAAATGCAGCCGCACCTAGAGTGCGCGGCAACACCCCACACGATGTGGCAGTGGGCACTACTTCGATGTCGCAGTGCCGACTGTCGCTGTGTTGCGGCTACACAGTGCATGTCCTAGCGGCAATGGTGCAACTGCTTAAGTTGTGGGCACTGCCGACGGACACTCCCAACACCGTGAGAGCGGAATTTGTGAGCCTGACGTAGGGTGAAATTGATCGCAGTACTCCATTTAAACCACCTTCGTCGTGCGTGTAGGCCGGAATTTGCGGCATGTGTACGATATTGTGATCACGGCCTACCGTATCCCTTTTCAACTTGTAAGCGCGTCTTCTAAGGAGCCGGCGGTAGCCCTTTCCTGGAGACAGCTGATTTGTTGTGGGGCGCGGTTTTTTTAAATACTTCCTAACTTGTGAACCAGGTTTACTCACTGTTTCCGACTTGGTCTAACTACGTAAACTCTCTCCTTTCGGGGAGACCGCTGTGTGTCTCTCGAGTTCGTCTCCGTTCAGGCGTACTGTCTCACGGAGTTTGACTCGACCAGGCTGGAGAACGCCGCAGGCAGCCCCCTGTCGCCACTTAAATTGCACATGTTGGAGTGCGCGTCAAATACTGAGGCAGCGGCAGGCGCTCCTGCGCCATCATGATCAGAGTCTTTAGTTACCTGCGGTGATTGCACCCTCGAGATGCCGTAGCATCAGCCCAGTTCCCGCACTACAGCCGCAGCTTCGGCGGCGTCGGCACAGGAGGGGCTGCAACATCGGACTGTTCTGCAACAACGGAGCAGCACTAGCGCTGTAAGACGACCAGGGGGAACACGTGACGAGGCGAGCGGCGCTTCCCTGCATGGTTGACGTATCATCTAATTGCTGCAGTGGCAAAGTAGCTGCCGTGCTTCCAGTTTCACCTTTTCGACTCTCGACTTCAAAGCTGTCTTGTGTCTGCATACATGGATTTTCAAATGCGCACTTGGTAACGCCGCTCTTTGTCGCTGCGTCAATACGAGAGGCAAATATCCGCGTGTGTCTTCTCGACCTCTTCGCTGGAGTTGGAAAACCCAAGGCGAAGTTTCTGGATCTACATACGTCTACGACATACGCTTCTTAGGTGACGAAGCCTGTGCGGTGGGGGAGCTGTTTCGCCTACCGCGGCATCAACGTGTTAAACACGGTCTTCCGTTGTGCAACACATACGATGGGGACCCCTTCTGCAATACTGCATCCCGCTGGGGACAAGGAAGGCGACAATCGTCGATGTGTGGCAAGGTCGGCGCCTCCTGCGTCTGTCGGGCGGGCGCCTGCTTGCCGCGTTGTAAGTGTGCGTACGCTTCCCTTTTGTACTGCTACCAAGTGGCGATGCTGCGATCACCGCGCTCTCCAGTGGAAGCGATGGCCCTGTGTGTTGGCACTCTTCTGCCTTCTGGGAGTGCCCATGACACCGACGCCTCTGCTGTACACACCATGGAGTACGTTTACAGCATACAGAACTAGCGACAGGACCAGTGACAGCGCGTGCAAATTCGCGGTTACCTGGGCCGTGCAAGCATCAGAGCAAACTCTGAAACAATCAGGAGAGGAAGCATATGAACCACCTGCATCGAAACAAGAAGTGGCGGATGTTTTCAACCGGCTATCTCACCTGAGACTCCCGGAAGGCCTAACAGAGGGCTTGCAGAGTGTGGACTGGGGTGCACTAATAAGCACTGGTGCTGCGGGACTGGAGGTCGCCGTTTCTGAAGGTCGCCAGTTTGCCAAAGAGTTGATGCAGAGTGGGCAGGTGCAGCATTTCCTACGGACTCTGCAAGTCGAAAAAGTGGAAGAGGGCCTACAGTCGCTCGTCGAGGAGCTAGGCTTCAAGGAAAAGCTGCCCGCACAGCTGCTACGCGAGCGCAGGACGCTAGAAATATCTTTTGTACCAATTTTCGTATTTGCACGAGAGCGTGTGTTGGAGAGAAGCCGAGATGAAGAGGAAGCTGCACTGAAAATCGCTCTAGGCGACCACCAACTGAAGGCGTAAGCAGGAAAAAGAAACAACCGCCATGAAGTGAACGCACGAAAAGAGCACAGAAGGCGCGACCGAGAAGTAGCGGACCACCGGTCAGCAGCATGTCCTCACGTACACCGTTTGATACATAGTGTAGGCCACCTGAGAAGGGTAAAGAAGGGTTATAGTACTGCAGCCGGCGAGTGATGAGTGTGCGCCACGTCGTATTACTACCAGACGTGGTAGCCGCAGCACGTAAGGAAAAATCGTTCTTCTGACCCCTTTCGTACCTTGTAGAACAGCAACATGTCAAACGGTGCATCGGGCGAACGCGTTCCACAGCTGAGGGAGTTTCAAGCCACGGCATAGACATCCGACGTAGTTACCTTATAGTTATTGTACTGTTCAAAAGGTGTGTCACGGTGCGGTAAAGGAGGCAGCAGAGAAGGCCCAGAGTCCCTGGCGGTACACAGTTGTCAGCGTGGAAGTGAAATCGGAGATGCGGAAGACATCACTCAAAAGTACATCACATCAAGTGTAACGATTGCATAGCGAGTTAACACCGACAATGTTCTACAGCGTCCTGCATAACGAGCAGCGAGAAAGAAGAATCAACGATACCTGCGGTAACAGCCGCAGCCGGCTGTGCTCACAGAAACAATTGCATGTGCGGCAGCCAGGAAGAACCAGGAAGCCGGCCGCTTCAACCAATCTGACTCGACCTTTTGCGAGCATTGACGCTTTTGTCGTTAGCAAGGATCCACGTCTCACGCAGGCACGAGAACGTCTATTGCGTAGGGTGTATGGGGTTGTGCTCAAAGTATCGAAATGCTGATGAACCGCGTGTCTGTGTCAAACCACACACAATGTCGCCAAACAAGTGAGTAATACGCTAGGCACCCGGGGCGTTAGTATTTTTTTCATGCCCCCATTATAATCTTGACGTAGTTGGAAATGAAAGTCCGTAAATATGGTGGTATGTAGGCGAACTGCGCTGTCGGGATGCCTCTGCAAGAGACAGCGTCAAAGAGCTGCCCGTCGCTCGTAGTGTTGTGTAAATCTCTGTAGCGAGGTCGCGCAGGGGTTACAGATTATGTGTGACGTAGTAACTGCGTTGTCCCGCCCTGGTAAGTTGCCCAGTCAATGTCGTGGAGCGTGTTTGTGTGAGTGTAAATGTGCGCATATTCATGTGTACAAGTGCAAGTCCGTGAGCACTTCAAGCGTGTGCTTACCACCTGACGCACCATGCACGTGTAGAGAAGCAACCTATCCACGTTTGCGTGCATGACACGCTCAAAAATGCAACGATTTCGTGTTGTTCGTCGATGCGCCGCACAGCTGTGGCTGCCGGCACTGATGGAATCGTAGATTCCTGAGTGTGTTCCTGTGTACAGGGTCTGCAACTTGACTAAAAGGAACCACTGCTTTGTTCGCCCTGCTCGGCATGAACTGTCTCCTGACTGCCGTATTATTGTCGCTTGTAACGCTTAAAACGTTTTACTGATGTCGAAATGGGACAGCTGCTAGTTGTGTGACCCGCTCACACAGCCCTACATCGCCTTTCGTCGCATCGTAAGAGTAGCTCTCTTTTAGGCTCTCCTATGGATTTTTTACTCTGCTTTTTGGCCAGTGTGCCTCGTTGCCAGTTCGCACAAACTCCCCCATCGCTATGACACGATAGTCAAGTTGCGTGTGGTGCTGCTCTCCTGTTGATGTGTCTCGCATGTGAAGACTCTGCTGCCGTGTTCTGGCCTGGTATTTTGGTTCTCCGTTGTTTTGAAACACCGGTCCAGCTGTTGTTGCCATAATTTGTGACTGCTCTTGCTTTTTTTCCATCTGGTAACTGCTCTTGGAACGGGCGCAGCTGATAAGCAAATGTTCCCTTTTACTCATTTCTGCGTCTTTGCCTGCGTCTTGTTGTTCAGCGTCGTGAAGCACTTCGAAGATGTACCGCCAGCGCGAAGCATGTCTATTGCGCCAAGTACGTTGGACGGGATGTATGAGAATTTAGTGAAGGTTACGACCGTCTTGATGAAGTCCCGCCCAGTTGCTCTGTCTCTCGCGCTTCGCGTGGAGCTCTTGACGCGCGAGTTTGTCGAATATTGCCGGGCTGTGTTTAGCGCAGTCACACGCTACATAAGCTTTGTCAATCGATTCCACAACAACAGAAGAGCTCTGTTCTTTTTTGCCCAGCATACGCTCCCCCGTGTGATCAAAATTCTGCTGCTGCTAAATCGACTGGAAGACCACCTTTTGTACCGAGCACGGTCAGAATTTGCTGAAAACGCCCAACACGCTGGTGCACTGCAAAAAGAGGCCAGGCAGCTTTCCGCCCACACAACTGATCTGGTGTCTTTTCTTGGAAGCATCGCTCATGGTTGTCTCGCTGCAACGTCACCGCAGTTTCAGGTCGACTTCGCCCGCGCATTGTCTGCCTACGACCACGGGGAAGACCCTACCACTGCCTTCGAGTCATTCGTGGAAATACCGAAAGACCTACTCCAGCAGGCGGAAAGCCTGCCGCAGGGGTGGCAGCAGGAACACGGTCATGTGTGCGGCAAACTACTACGAGGGACGCGGCCGCAGACCACGAAGCAGCAGGGGAGCAGAAGGAGGAGGCCAGATGCTGAATCCCCAGACCGACGAGGAAATGCCGGGTCGGAAGGAACTGAACAGGGTAACGGTGAACCATCGGGTAAGGAAGAAAAACGTCAAGACATCTCCGGACTAGAAGCCACCGAATACAATGAAATGATGCGCGCTCACCTGAACGAGCTGAGGGAGGCGCGCCGGAGTTACACAGGCGAGACCACCGCAACCCCACACATCAAGCAGGCGCAAGTCGCCGCGGTTCGCGGCATTTTATCAGGTGACCACGGTGATCTGCCGAAGACCCCGCTCCAGGCTTCACGCGCGGCGACAGACGCAGGAGCTCTTGGAGCTGGTGTGCCACTTGAAGCTTTCTTGACTTCTCCACCAAGGCTCTTCATTGTCCCGTCAGCCGCTACTGGTGAAACAAAAGCCGCTGCAGCACGTTCGTCTACTTATACGTACCCCGCTGGTCCTACGGTTGATGCCACTTCTGTGGCTGCTCCACCTCTTAAGGCAGCACCTGTTGACGGTGCAACCGGCAGTGCTCACGCCGACACTGGTGGACACACTGTCGTTCACGGTGCTGGTGTTACGGAACCAAGGGACGATTGAAAGTGATAAAGGCAATTGGTGCTCGTTATCCTGCAACTAGATCGGTGGAAGGCAACGTTACTTCTGTGTTCTTTTTCCCGCTTGCCTTTAGACCACGGAGTCGACAAAACACGTTGCTGCTTGGGCGTCCCTAAACACTGCAAAAGAGAGCCGTGCAGTTTCTTAGCTGCGTGTACTGTATTAGCGAGAGATGCTAACACATCTCTAGGTAGAAACAGTGTGTACGGATACCGACCTGCCTACGTATATATATATATATACGTATATGTAAATATGCATGTATCTGCACAGGTAGCTCGATGAGTGCATGCGCAGGGGACACACTTTCTGAGTTTCTTCTCTACGGCTGTTTTGGCTTCGAAGGTACAAGGACATGACGTACGTGAAGACCGGTGTTAGTGTCCCGCTTGACTTGCAGCGGGACAATACCGTGCGCAGTTCTCTGTACTCGTACGTGTGTCTGCCCCACATTTCCTGTAATTTCTAAGAAAATCTGACTGATGTTGGAGGTTACGCACGCATGCTCACAACACACATGGAAGCAAACGTACAAATAAAGACGTAAAATAAAATTCAATGGCGCTTTCTGTCAGAAGTAATGCGTACTGGACGCATCTGCACGGGAGCGTGGGAGAGTGAAAAGTGTGAGTAACTGGAAGCATTGCCTGAGCACGAAAGCGTTTTTGAGGAGCTCACACAACGGCAAAATAGAAGCAGAGCGTCTGAAACTTTTCCAAACATTAAATGCGCTTTCCCCAAATCATTGACATCAGTCCTTCGCTCAGGGGCTGATGCACCGCGAGTGCATCTCCTGACTTACTCTTATCGGATTGTTCGATCAAGCCGAACGATGCGACTCCATTCACTGACATGTAGCCTGTAAATGGGAGCTGTCGTCGCCGCTGTCGGCTGGCGGTGGTAGTGTAACCTGCGCAGGTGTCTGTCCGTTGGTGCACTCCGGAACAATGGTGACAACTGTAAAGTATTCGAAAAGTAGACGAGGATGCACACACACAGAGGTTTTACTGACAACTCTAAACTACTCGAAAAGTAGATGAGGATACACACAGAGATTCTGCCGACAACTGTAAAGTATTCGAAAAGTAGATGAGGATACACACACAGAGATTTTACAAGTTGATTACTGCACATGTTTAAACTTAGCGCCATCAGTGCATGTTCACCAGCATCTGTGCACAAGATATTCACCTAGTTTGTAGATGACTGTTTAATCATGCAACAGTAGCATGTTCAGAACTCCTTCGCAATTGAAAGGCACGCCGGCAGACTGCGCTGATGGGGAATTAAGAAGACTGCACGTCCGTTAGTGGCCTCGCGGTCGGGTTTACTGTGGCCGGTAGGTATTTCTGCAAGATTGTGTGAATGTACGCTGGAGAAACGATTGCTGTACCACAACCTTGATATCAAATGTACTAACTAGCAATCTGATAAGGAATTATTCCGGGTGCGTGGCGTGGTAACCCACTACGACTAAAGAGAACAGTACGCCCTTCACGGCAAGGCGCAGGAGACGCGTCCTGCATGAGAAATCGGTACACTCTACACGAAACATGCGGAAATCCAACCGCACGCATATTTAAGGTCAAGAATAGCTGGCATGCCACTCTTGTAAGGGGTTAACTTGATTCGAACGTGCAACAGGTTCGAGCAACCAGAAACCACTCATGTCCGATTTTGAAAATATTTTTATTAGATCAGTGCTGGATGTATGAGTGACCCCTAATGGTAAGAAGTTCACGGCGCGGCGCACACCAACGACGAGGATAATTATTTGTACGCAAGTGCATTGCGGCCGGAAGCAATGCGACTGAGAACCTTTGCAAGAGGCTAGGGCTTCAGTTACGTAGACATGTCTGGACAGTTGCACGTGTGTGTGACAGTTCGCGCACATTCGTCAGTTCCCTATTGAGCACACGAATGTGTGAAGCGATGTATTACAACGCAGCGACGAGTGTGTGCCTCATCGCTAGTGCCACACACTGGGGTTGCATGCTAAAACCCCGACGCACTGCGGTCTCCCATCCATAGTGTTTGCTAATAGAAATGATTGGAAAAGTAGACTCGTGAAAGCGGTCAGTGACACGTGTATAACTCAACAAAGTGCGCGATTGCTTTTCCGATAACACCCGTTGTAGAGACTGGGGAGCGTGCAAGTCACTTGAGGTGCTAATGCCCACAGGTCTCTGCAGAGCTTATGAAACTGCTAGTATGCACTGGTTAGTCAGCGTCATACGAGACAAACTGTGAATTTCTCTCTTGTTTAGACTGCGTCCCCTGTCACACTCCCTATCCGTGCAAAAGCGTCTCGGCGCACCTATGCGTAGGATGAACACTGTTGGCCCTCTTTCGTGCATTATTGTGTAGGAAAACTTACTCCTCAGTGTGGTTCTTGGCGAATAACGTGCATCACTTGAGGGCTACTATTTAGTTGTGCAACCCTGCCCGTTGTTGGTGCCTCCACTGCAGCGACATCCAGTGCAGCCGGTTGCACTCGTTCCGCTCGAGCGACCTGTTCAGCGGAAGGCAACTCTACAGAATCTGAGTGGTGAGCACATGCCCTGTAGCCACCTGTTTCGTACGTACAGCAGCCGAGCTTGAATAGCGTTGTGAGTTTTTCTTCTTCACCTGGCCACGCTACGTCACAACTACGTAACAAGGATACCTCAAGCAGACAGAAACACTCTACGGCCTCAGCTATAACGAACTGCTTCGAAGAGACACTGACTTGTGTCCGTGCCATGCCCTATAGTACAAACAAAAACGTGACTCATTCCTCCCACGGTCGTAGAGATGAAATCGTGAAGGTTGATCTTTGTGTGCGTACACACAACGGTGCCCCTTTTCACGGCAACTGGCACATAAGCGCTGGCGCTTGTGTATATCCTTCTCCAAATCGCTATAAGTCTACCCCGGTGTAACTCTTGCGTGCAATACACACGTTAGTACGTAAACGTGTCCTGCTATTGTATTGCTGTACTGCTACTGCATAACTGTATCGAAAATCAACAGGTAGCCTTCGTGGTTAACCTCGGCTGGACGCAGCAGCAACTTGCAGACGTGACTGTATGACGATTTGTGCGCACTGAGGTACACATCGATTTCTCTGTAGTTGCACTCTGAAGGGCACGCGGAGAAGCCGCACCGGTGAAGGGTACCAAAGCAGTCAGGGTGTACCCCACGTAGAATTGGTATGTGCATGAATGCATGATTGAAGTAGATGGGTGCCAGGCCGTGGATACGCTTGCCTATTCTGAAAAGGTGTTTTATACGCAAAACGTCAATAACAGTGTTCTGGTGTAGGAATGGCGACCAGCTGTATCACATGCAGTCCGCCCCACAAAAGTGAAAGTGTTTCTGTTTTTGTAGAGGACCACAGCGCATAAGAGAAGTGGTAGCACTTCAGCCGCCGCACGAGGAGCAGAGAGGTAAGGACTAGCACGTCGAATTTGGAAGCGGGTATGAAAAAGGTACACAACATCCCATCAACACGGTCACAAACTGCAGCGAGGAAGAAAGAGAATCGATACAAATCTCCCTAGCCGCGCGGAGCCTCGTGGGCCAGTGAGTGATTTGGGAAGTGCAACGCAGTGGTCTGGCTGCATCCTACGCTTCCCTAAGCTTTGCCTGCCGCCCTTTGTAGGGCTCACGATGCACTGATGCGTGGCTGTGGAATTGCAGGGCCTTTCTGTTGAATAGTGTACAAGGATTTGGGACACATATCAGTGTAGCTACTTCTGGCAAGTACGTGTTTCGTACGTAGAGATATTAGAATCCAAGGTGCGCCTGCATCTACAGAGTGCGACGTTCTGCTTTGTTTGCCCTGTTCGAATCATTCATACACAATATCGTGGGTATACAGCTACATCTGCACACGCAACATCCCGAGAGCTTCTTGGTTTATGCGTTTATGGGGAGAAAGCGGTTCAGGGATCGTCTTCAGGGTCGTATGAAAAGGTTTAAAAAGATAAATCTTCGACGGCGTATGGCACATCCTCCCGCCGCCACGTTCACGCCTGTGAGTGGTGCTACATTCCTTCGTTGTCCGAAGTCCCTGTTCGGTCGCTGTTCTATTCGCGAAATTGGAGAGAATCGAGCCTTCTGATTCAGGTACACAGTCTCCTATTAATCTGGAGGACGTGTATTCAGTCCCGTCGCATCTTTCTCCTGCTTCAATAAGCCAGAGGCCACCAAGTGCATCTACAGTTCATTTGGCGTGTGGCGCCTTAGAGGCTCTTGCCCCATGTTCCCCTCATCAGTCTCTCACAAGGCCACCACCTGTATCTAGTGGTGATCGGTGTTTATGGAGCTCTTTGCTCCTATTTCCTTATCAATGCCTAATTCGTCACCTCTGTGACTTTTTTGTGGTGTCCTTATTCATCCGCTTCTTGACTGCCTGTTGCTTTTTTGTGGTCCTTCCCGCTGATGGCTGCAAGTTTCTTTTTTTGACGGTCTTACTCAGCCTGACGGGTTCCCTCACTCCCTCTCTTCTGCCTTTTGTTTGGTCTCTACTTCGTTGCGCACTCTTTGATTCACGGTTTCTTCTTCTTGTCGCATATCTTCTGACACCACAGGATGGTGTCTTTCCTAGATGCAATCCCTCTTCCAGAAAGTCCATCTCAGCCCCAGCAAAAGAGACAAAACAGTCTCTCCGGCCCTCCTTCTACCTTTGCCGCCCATCCTTCTTCGTCACCGTCTCAGCCAGCTCCGTCTTACTCTTCTGATCCTCCGTCTGCTTCACGGTGGAAGTGGTTTCGTCCACTAATAGAGGGCCGTGCGCCATCCCCCAGAGGCGGACACACAGCAAACCTGATAGAAGATCGTCTACTGATTTTTGGTGGACACAAATACGGCGGTGGTAGCGTCGGGTTCGTCTATTACAATGACTTGCATGTGCTTCACTTACGAGCCAATAAGTGGGCAGACTTTAGGCACCGCGGCACGCCGCCTGCTCCGCGTTACGGGCATTCGGCTGCACTCGTGGGGAGGAAAATAATTTTTTTTGGCGGGAAGGGGAGGCAGCAGGTATATTTTAATGACTTGCACGCGCTCGAAGTAGACACATACACGTGGCTACAAGGTCCTCCTGCTTCTACGCAACCCGGCAGGCCTACTGCACGCTTCGGGCATTCTTGCAACGCCGATGAAGCATGCAGGCGTCTTTATTTATTTGGAGGCGTGCGGGACAAACAGTTGTTCAATGACTTGTATTGTTTCGACCTCGAAACCATGGGGTGGAGCTCTCCAGTGACGAAGGGAACTCCTCCTACACCACGCTTTGGTCATGCGGCCCTAGTTGTTAAGAACTATTTGCTCATCGCTGGGGGCATGCACCGTGTACAGGTGAGGGTAAATCTGTGCAAAAGTGAGGAATATAATCGTATTTGCAAAGCACGCATTCGAAGGAATACAAAGAGAAATACGTGTGTATATCTGGCGAGGGCTTGCACTCCCCGCACAGAGTATCTTGTGCGAACGAGCTGAACCGGAATCTGTCGTCTGCCACAGAACTATGAGCAGACACAGTGGTCGCACAAGTCCAGCGCTGCTAAGAAAGCAGCGGGAACATTCAATCGTCAAAGGCATATTTAGTCGTATGTGCTCACTAGAAGGTATGTGAAATGTCGCTCGATCACGAACGTGAGAACTTTTCTCTGTTCGTGTTGAAGTCTGCTTGCTCCTGGGTGTTACCTCAGCGTCAAACAATTATTCTGCGGTATAGAAGAGCCTTACATGCCACGTGCGTATCCGCCGCAGATATCGCCTGTGAAATACATGTGTAGCGTTAAACTACTTCTAACTATAAGTTGTACGCTCCAACCGAGTGACGTAACAAAATACGTGCGTGTGTCCACCTCTCTGTACACTTATTATTCACATTCTCTACACGGACAATCACCCGACCGCCGCGAAAGCGGTTCCGTACATTTCATTTGTATGTGTGAGACGTATAGGCATATACATATATCTATCTATCTATGTATATATATATATATACATACGCATCGGTGAAGCCGGGTGGACACGTTAACGTACGCGCCTGTGCATCTACTGCATATTTGTACATACACACGTGTTTCTGCGTGTATCTGTAACATTAGGCATGTGCTTAGAACATCGGTTATGCATTGTCTACATAGACGTACGTACGATAACAAAGCACTACCACGTTTGAGTTCACTGTCACTAGTTTGCGCGCTGCTTTGTACTGGACTTCCGTTATCTAGCAGCATCATCTCGTGCTTTTGCACCCATATCTACGCTCTCACTGATGACGACCTGCAGCTGGAAACTACCGAAAAACATACGCTTCTGCAAAACGTAGAACTGAAGGATTGGTACGCGATGGATTTAACAGCGTTACAGTTGGAAACTCTTACATGGCATCGCATACGGACACGAGGATCGCCTCCGCCCCCGCGTTTTGGTCATTCCCTTTCAGTTGTCAGCAAACACCTGGTAATCTTCGGAGGCTGGGCAGGCTCGAAAATGAACTACAACACGGTCACAAAAGATACCCATCCGAATACAAGACGCCGTAAGCCCCATACAAGTGTACGTCCTCTTCGGGATAGGGTCTCATATCTACACAACACGTTATCCGCATATGACATTAATTGTATACACAGGTACAGGAGTGCAGCGGTTGGTCTGCAGGGCGAGCCGGCAGCATCAAAACTTTCGTTGCAACTGCATGTGCTGCTAAAGTTGTAAGAGATATCGAGGCTTCCGAAAAGTAAATACGCTCTCCGTGACTAAAATCTATCTGCTTTTGTCTCACTTACGAAACACACGTTCATGTTGGCGTTAATGGATGCTGACACAAGTTAAGAGTGTCTGTTGTCTCCTGTTACGTGTCGGAAGCTGTGCCACTGCTCGCACGATACAAAAGTGTAAGAAACGTCTCTGAGTGTATACCCAGAGCACTGCTGTGAGACAGATTCGCACGTGTGAAAGCCCCTGAGGTGAGTGTGTATCTGCAGAAATTCCCAAGGCGTACAACTGTATAATGGTCCGACTATTCAGGGTGGTTTTCCGTGACTTCATGCGCCGACTGTTACATGTCTCACTGCGTGCTGGCCCGCGAAATTCAGCTGTCCCTGCTTTCTGTCTAGCCGCCGCACCTACTCGTACGCGTTGTTGTGTGCCTAAGCCAATACTATGAAGATGTAAATGCGTTCGTGGCGGAAGGCAGGCCGCCAAGCTCCCCCTGACACCGATTCATACTTCTCTGTGCTCCCTCGTACCCGTAGGCGCGTGCGTACACGAACCTGGATAAGCGTGCATCACTGGGCTGGCCACTGTCGG
This sequence comes from Sarcocystis neurona, assembly GCA_000727475.1. NCBI lineage: Eukaryota > Apicomplexa > Conoidasida > Eucoccidiorida > Sarcocystidae > Sarcocystis > Sarcocystis neurona. The sequence goes on along the minus strand of KL647319.1, from coordinate 325,466 downwards.
TGCCTAAGACAGAAAAGTGTATAACCAAATTCACAGAAAACGATCTCTATACGTGCACATACACATACACACGCGTATGCCCTGGAGTAGCTATGTGACCAAATATATACGTATCTCTACATACGTGCAGGTTTTCCAAATCTACTCGCATGCGCCTACCGCATTGCCTGCAGAGACAAAAGAAGCACTGGTTTTGCCGGACGAACCACAACTTCTTCCTTCCAGTTTACTCTCTTGCTTCAATACGGATAAGATGATGTGGGAGGCGTGCGTATCACTGGGTAACGCGCCCATGACCCGTTACGGCCACTCCTGTACAAGGATTGGATCGAAGTTGATCATTTTCGGAGGTTGGGATGCTACAATTTCGTTAAACGACGTGATAGTTCTCTCAGACTGTACTTCTAGCCAGAACGAAAAAGTCTCTGATCCATCGCTCGAACAGGACAGGAACCAAGTGAAAGCTGACGAAGTGCTCATTTCCGCGTGCTGAGACTAGGCACGCGTAGCTCAGACTACGCATTTAAGGACAAAAGTCTCTCTTCGCCTGGAACTACGGTACTATTCGCAAAGACGTATCCAAAAGCAGATTGAGTTTCGCCTTACACATGTAGGCGTGTGCATCTTCTGCACACCTGCGTGCATTTGCATCCTTTTTCCACCTTCCAGAGAAGCGCACAACATCTTGAAGATATCTGCACGTAGGAGTAGCTGCAGTTGTACACATTTGGGCATATGTTTGAATATACACATACAGATGCGCATATGTACACGCAGTCACAGACGACGGAGACTGGCTCCGCCCTTCCAGTGAAAGCTCTATTTTGTGTATGCGGAGGGGGGCCTGTCATACCTTCTCCGGTACTTTCAACACATGAGACCTGTATCGCCGGCGACACAAAAAGGTGCCGCCGGACCCTCCTAATTGAAAATCTTGTTAATGTGTTTACACTTGTGCGGATCCGTGTTCACGTGCCTCACGCGTCTTCATGTCTAGACCGATAGACCTCTTCGTAGAGGTCCACATGCGCAAAAGGACCGGGATACATGTTTACGCTCAAGGGTAGCACATGTAGATATTTGTGGAGCGAATGCTCCCTTGTGGAAAGACAGGATAGCCCCTGACTGCAATATTTCGAGACCCTACCACTTACAGACTGAGACGAATGTAAGGTACACACGTTGTACGCCTGCGTTAGCAGGGGATACCTAAGGGGTATGCGTGCGGACGCGTACGTGTATGTGTGGTACTTGTGATGCGTAACTTGCACGTGCGTGTAAGTAGCCGGAGGGGATACGCGTGTACGCATACACGTATACGCTACGTATGCGAAAGGTACTCCCATATTCATCAATGTATACTCACGTGCATGTATATTTAAGTAGACGTATATACATATACATATACGTAGTTTATGAGGCGCGTTTAGAAACCATATGTGCTCGAGTGCGATAGTACGGCCAGAGGCAGGACAGGCGCGTAGCAGTACGTGAAGTTGCGAAAGCTACGCACGCGCTTTCCCTTTTTGACTTCAGTTTTTACTTATCACGACTTCTGTGTCACACATGAGACGAGTTTCGGGAGGAGACTTGGAAGTAAGACGTTTAAGCAGACGCGCAAATGAGAAGTATAAAAATTCGCCACGGCTAATTAACTACGCGTTTTGCGGATTACGTTTGCGAGTGTGAGCGCATACCCTTGCGGCAACCCACAAATCCCTTTTCCCTGAAAGCGAGCGATCCACAGATTTCTTCGAGAAGGTGTCGAAATGAGAGTCAGAAAGAGGAGGAACGACAGATAAGGAAGTTTGAAGCGCACACGCCTGTCATAAATTTGTATGCTGCAGACAAATATTCCTGCACGAGAGAATTATGATGCAAGTGCGGATTTCCTCCTGCGTTGTACATGCGGTTGCTTGCGCCGAACATCTCGAAAAGAAACAGATCCGGAAATGAGTATGCAGGGGCACACGTGTCTACGCACACACGCGTGCACATCCAGGGATCTATATATGCTTGTGGATAGGGTCAGTATACGCGCACCTACTTAAGGGGACAAACGTGTATCGCGTAGAGTGCGGAAAAGCCTTTCCAACAGATGGGTGTGCAGTCCGCAATGTGCAAAATCAAACAAACACCGAAAAAGCATAATTAGTCCTCGGTGCACCATGCTTTGGGGAGCGCACACGCACCTACGGATGCAGAGTGTCTGCTGTACAGTCGCTTCGCTGTTAACACGAAAGAAAGTCGGGACGCACCACAGTGCCTCGTCATAATATCTTAAAGTATTCTCTCAAACGTAGAAGTGTAAGCATCTCTCAGGCGCACCTGCCTCTGGCGTAGTTCTGTATATCCTCGATCCTCCGCCGCACGGTGCAAGTGGGTGCCTGTCTCGTGTAGACGTCCTTCGCTGGTAGTACTTTATACATCCACAAAGATTCAAACACTTTGGGAGTCGTCAAACAAAAAACACTGATAAAGTGCATTCACCAGTTAGCTGCTCAGCGGCCTGGATTGCGCGCCTGACCGCAAGAATTTTGTTGACAATTGTGCACTTGAAACTACAGGCCTAAAGGCCCTTCATGAGCAGGAGCTCGATACCGCTACAGAGTTTGTAAGTAAACTGCAGAAAGTGAGGCACGCGCCTGTTCAGACAGGCAGAAGGGGCTTCATCGTTGTGTATGTAGCCCGGTCGTGGGGGAGAAGGGAACAAAGGAAGAGAGGGCTGGCAGCACACGTAGGCCAGTGAAGCAGAAACGAGTGAACAACCACGTCATTTTCAGCGGTGCAAATGGGGCGACAGGACGGTTCGCATGCAGCAGCAGTAGGACGACATCGTGGGTTGTGTGAAGGAGAGTGATTGTAACAGAATGATTGTAGAAGTAGCACAACACGATAAGATAACGGGACGAAATCAGAAAACGGCGCGCCGCATGAGGGAGAATGAGTGTACGTGTAGCACAAGAATAAAGAAAGGCCGCGACCACACGTTCTTGGCGTTCGACGCACAGGGCTACCGGGCCTGATCGCGACTTTGGACGACGGCGGCAGGATTCGAACCTGCGCAGGCAAAGCCTAACGGATTTCGAGTCCGTCTCCTTAACCACTCGGACACACCGCCTCTGAGGCACCCACCCAGTCCGCTAGTTCTTAAGGGTTAAACTGCTACAATGTACGATCGTGTGCCGAAAACTCTTTCCCCTTCAGCGTCAGCCGGCCATTTACGATTTTGGTGCCCCAGTCCGCTAGTTCTTAAGGGTTAAACTGCTACAATGTACGATCGTGTGCCGAAAACTCTTTCCCCTTCAGCGTCAGCCGGCCATTTACGATTTTGGTGCCCCATCCGGACGCGTCGTGCGTGTGAAGCCGTACCTGCCTTTCGCCGCCTCTAGACACGCATTACATCCTGGATGTTTAGCGGAAGGTACTTCCTTCGACACGTCGGCGTACCCTGTCGGTGACGCATGTATTACTGCTACCCTCTGTGGTCCTGTGCGTGCTACAAATGAAGAACTCTCATGGGATGGAGTGCGGCTTACGGCTGAAACTCAAATGCGTGAACGCGGTAATGTTAGTACTACTGCACTGACAAATTAAGCCTAAAATTCTACAGCATGTGAACGTGGACGACGCAATGATGTCAGTGCAACTGCACTGACTCTCCCATGAGCTCTATGACGCTCACCTGGAAGGGGAAATAAAGGTTTCAAACTGGTGGGTGCGCCGCAGAACTTGTAGGGGGCAGTGTTTCATGAAGCCACCTTGCCCTGCGCGGACGCTCTTGGGCGTGCTACACACACACACACACACACACACACACACGATAGCGGCGTTTTCGGCAGTCGCTTTCCAGTACTGCGCTTTCATGCGGTGTAGTAGTTTTATGGAACGCTGTCACGCAATGCGTCTGCTCGAGAAATCCTCCAATTAAAACGGCTTCGTAACGGTCAAAGATTGGAGCTCTTTTTTTTTAAATGCCGACCATGGCTGTCTCACTTCCCCCTCAGGTGGAATCTCCATGTGCTCCTACTCTATTTCACCGTATACGCCCACAGCAGGACGCCACTATTGTTCACCAGAATCAACATTTGCAAAACCTTTACCACTGTCGAATTTGATTGCCATCGCCTGTTTGCCAGTCTGCGCAGCGATAATTTACTACGCGTGAACAAGATGTTCAGCTTGATGCGACCATCTTGAAAGTCCAGTACCAGTGAACCGTAATTTTGGTACGATTCAGAATTGTGTGTTAACGGTGATATCTTTTGACTGCGTAAAATGGGCAGCGCGCTAAAGTCGTGCTGGGAGACTCATCGCGCACCAACAGACGTTCACATGCACAACGAACAGTTTGCACCGACTTTGAGTCAGGTCAAATACCGCCTTCCACAGCACTTGTGCTGCCATGGAATCTATCGAGTACACCGTGTACTGTTGGAGACATGTGCAAACACGTATACGGATTTTCGCAAAGTGCTGCAGCTTGTGTATTTGTTGGGACCGAATGTCACACAAAGACAGGGTTTTCTACATTTTTTTACGTAGACATAGGAATAGGCACACACGCGTACACAGCTGCGTACAGGGCAGAACAGTAGTTAATATAAGTCTTTTATGATTAAATCACGTGACGACCCTGTACCGTAAAAGGTCGACCAGGTAGATCAGCGGAAGAACCCGCAGACACTGCAGATTGAGTGGTCCATTTTAGCCTCAGGCTTCAGTTGCAGATCAGGCCTACACGTAAAGCTGAACGGTCGCTCATACTCGTGACCTGGGTTCACTCCCCCAGACGGGAAGTGTGCCACAACGCCATAACTTGCAGTCTTGTACAAGGAAGGCATCCAGCACTAGTTTTTAACGGCGTCTCCACAGCGATGTACGCAAAGCTTTTGAAACCCCGAGAACTTGGTACTAAAGAACGTAAAAAACTCCAGCCTTCTGCTTGGAATTATATGCAGGAGACACTGCAGGCCGAGCTCACCGTACATGCGTAGTTCGTCGTGCCTGCCGAGTTCACCGTCCGCACCAACACAGGATTATTATAGCATGACGAAACTGCAGGAGCGTCTCGAACGTCACAAGAGACGTGTATGTTTCCGGTTTGCTGCTCCTGCGGAGCGCAGTGCAAATTGGCTGTTATCTTCTCATTGTTGCCAAGAGGAAAGCCGGTTCTGCAGTTTCTGCGCTTTTCATGAGTTGATTCTATGCCGTCATCTTCCAAGGCTTAGAACAGCATCAGCATTTCCACGGCAAAACATTGTGAGTTCTGCATTGCCTTCTGCAGAACCGGCTGTCCTCTGCCAATCCAGATTGCCCGTGTAGAGTATAGTAGCATTCCTTATGTTCCTTGCCTTTAGTGAGTTAATTCCGACCCTCACCGTTGTCCTAGTACGTCTCTGCGTATTGATCCCGAAATGGCACGGTCGTACGCTGGTGTGCTCCTGCTTCAGTACATGTTGAGTCATGCGTGTATGTGTACGGATGCCTGGCAGCACAGGTACAGTTTATGTCAAATTCGTTCTGAAAACGAAACGCCCTATTATAATCACACGTCACAAGACACGCTTGTGATTACACCGTGCCGTGAACGGTTTTAGAAACCGACTCCACACTCAAGATTGTGATGAAAAACAATTGAGAATTCCATAGTGGTGCTCTCAATACCACCGCCCCACAAAGGTAGATCTACTTTGCCTCGCTCACTATTATCCGAGGCTCGTTCCTCACTGAAACAAAGCTGTCTTTTCAAGGGGACTCCGCACGCTCACTGCGACGTACACGCAGTGGTACAAGTCAGATGACAGGTCTCAAGTGCCACTTCTATCAGAAGACTTCCACGGACATTATTTTACGAAGATAAAGAATTTGCCTTGTCCCAGAATTCCCGAGTCTCGTTCCGTACTGAAACGCAGCTCTCTTTTGATAGAGAATTCATCCGCTGTGTTCCGTCTACACGTGTGGAAAACAGGAGCGGCTGAAAAAGTATATTCGTGCACTTTCTCCCTCCACATTAAAGATCCGCGTAAGTAAGCCGTCGACACTCCTCTCACGTGTGTGCTCAAGCGTAGCACTTTGTAGACGTCCTGCTACGGCTGGTGAGTTCCGTAAGTCAGATAGTTGCCGGCTGTGGAAGAGAAACATATCGTGTGTGTAATCACTCGTGTGTCGGTGCGACAGGCTCTACTCCTCCTCGCTGTCAAGCTGCCAAGAATGTGTCATATGTCCCGCGTGCGCCCCCTTGCAGGCCATGAAAGCGTTCACGACTTTCTGACTGCTTCGCCCGACACTTGTCACCCGGGCTCAAAAGGTTAATAATTTGCGTAGTGCTTTCCAGAGACAATCATCAGACACTGTATTTTATATGTAAAAGGGGAAGATAGTCGCGCTACCTCCAGAAGGCTCAAGATTTCATGTTTAGCTGTAGAGAAAATGAACAGTGAACTGCCGTTGTTGCAGCAACAGCAGAGATGATATCTCTCCCAAGAAACCTCATTCAGTGTCTTTAAAACACTTCCGTGACGGGTGACAGTGTTTGTCGTAGCGATGCTCCGACCCCTTCCCTCAAAAACGACTTTCAACTGGTGTGCAAATACAGTTCGCTGCCACAAAGTAATTACCTGAATTCTCAGCCGCAGATGTTTAGCCAAGGCTTCCTGCAGAGTTGTGTTTGCATGTCAAATGGGTGTGAACGCGCTGGTGCACGTGGAAGTGCGATGGTGCACGTACATGTCCTTCGAGTTGAGTATCGTACTCTAGTTGCTCCTATTCCTGTTTCTTGCCTTACTCAGAAAAGCAGCTCTGCCGAAGTCGTCGCGTACCTCGTACTGACGCAACAGAAAGTAGCTCTCGCTTTATCTGAATGAGGGAAGAACAGCTACAACCCAAGATTGTTTTCCGGGAAGTGGTGAGCCCTAAACTGCAGAGCGACTATTCTCATGTGATTTCGGAACGGTAATCAAAAGATTAACTCACTCCATGAAAGACGCTTTGAAGTGCTTCCATTTCGCGTGTCACACACGCGTTGTCTCGTTAACTGCGCTTGCTTGTAAGAGCACGACCCTACAGGACAGCCAATCCAGGTGCAAGCACGTGCGAAATACTCAAGCCAAAACAGTTCCTTCAAATTGGTGAGACGCTCCTAGTAGCAGTACTTCATCACTTTACAGACGTGTCACGTAACGCCCTCTTTCTTCGTGATTGACACGCAGCATCAGTAAGAGCTACGTGCATGCGAGGCATGTACGTTAATCCGTCGAGCTTGAAGCCACGAATCGAAAGCGAATAGTAGATACCTGAAGATGTACCTGTTCGACACTCCTCACCCGTGTGCTTCATCTGCTTCCCTCAGGTGGATATGGCGTAGCTGTGCTGTCGCAAACGGTTCTCTACGAAGGATTTAAAGTCGGCTTTTGGCGTGACAGGCGCACGGTGTTTCTGGTATCGCAGTATGGTCGCTCTCTCCCTGCAGTCCACGCTTACCAGAGGAGGTCAACTTAATGCGAGCAACAGTTGCCTTTCGTTTGACGTGCTTTTTCTAAAGCGTGGCCTCGTACATGCCACGCACTTACCTAGAGATTGCAGCCGCAGAGAGCAGGGGGTGAGGCAGCAGCTGAATATGCGCTGGAGCACTTCGGAAGCTACTGATACAATCTCGAATGCCTGTGCGCCCAGGGCAAGTAAATGCATACTGGGCCTGAAGCTATTTTGTTGCATCGTAGCGGCAGTGCAATTGCCAGACCAGGACGGCACTGATGGCAACTCTCGAAGAAAGGAGGGAGAGCTCCACCGAAGCACACAACATAGCAGCACCGGTAAGGTAACAAGAACACGGAAAAACTGGTGCAGTGAGACCAGCTTCTTTCGCGTGAGGCGTGCCCACCTCTAGTAGTGGTCGTGGCCGTCCGTAGGTCGCTGTCCTGTCCCATGGCATTTTTTTGCAGCACACACTTTCTTTGAAAAGTACAAGAACGTGTTGTACACATGCAGGTGGGCGCAGCCGGACTCCGCTCAGGATCGCCCCCCCAGTGCTTGTCATCTTAGGACTCTGTGCGGACACCCGTTACATTTTGAACGTGCATTCATTCGCAGCAGCCTGCGCAGGGCGGCAGTCAAGAGCAGTCGGCACCCGTGACGCTTGACACCGTACTGTGAAACCCACGCAGATACACGATTCAAAAACCTTCCTATTTATTTGTCCCTGGGACTCGTTGCAGACAAGGACTTGAAGAATTCCAAGTGCCGGAATCTGTGTGCCTGTCCCCGGCGTCGTCATGCCCCCGTTTGTCAGACACGGAGTGTATTCTGATGGCATGGAAAGGAGCAACATGCTGAGCAGTACTACGTTTTGTACACCTGATCATGACCTGGACCATGCTTCTGCTGTTTTCGCCCTGCTAAGTTGCTGAAACGTGACGGTCTCGCGCGATGCGGTGCTGCAGTTGATGTTGCGTCCCTTGGGAGTCCTGTTGTTCGTACAGCTTACTTTGCTTGCAAGGCCCGCATCCAGTGAAGAGCAAAGCTTTGTCGATGAAAAAGTCTGTGCCTGCTGGCACTCTTGGGCGTCTTCGGACTGTCGCTGCCTGGGAGATCGTCGCCGTTCATCCTGGCGACCAAGAATCTTGATAGCGACGCCCGGTGTCACATTCTCCGTGTGTGAGATTTCAATTCGCGTGTGCAGAGAAAGCCTTTGAAGAGCGTTCGGCAAATTTTGTCAAAGGGCTGCAGGTGGGAAGCAGAAGATGCTGCCGCTCGTCCCGATTTCATCGAGACCTGTCCTTTGCATTCTGACTGTTCAGGAAACACGATCGCGGATTTAGTCCTTCCATTTTAGGAGTGCTAATCACTAGTCTGCAGACGCATTGACTGTGGGGTAAATCGAGGTCCACACACTCAATCTATCAGCGGCAGCAGTGTCTTCGCGGCATCTAGCTTCATTTTCTTGCTCTCGGTAGTACTGCATTCTACCCCAGTCAGTCGTTTTCGCTTTAGGGCTGCGAAGCTGATGGTGTCACGCATAATCTTCTGTCAGCGCGGCCGCCGTCCCCCTAACGGCGTCTACCCACTTTCGTTTTGATGAATCCGCATAGCAGGTAGCGGTCTGGTGTCCGACAGCCCCCAGGCACAGCTCCCATCAGTCCTGCCGATATTTTCCTCGTCATCTTCAGCCGACTCCTCTCCCCCTCAAGTCTTCCACTGCCCATCTCGCAGAGACGCCATTCTGAACTGGTTTTAGAGCTTGTTATTAACTCGCCGTTCCGTCATGGCGCTGCTGATGTGACTTGGATCCCATTGTAGGATTTTGCGTTGCCCTTCTTGAAGGACCACTTTGTAACGCGGTATTTTGTGTTGTCGGTTTGCTGATCTCTTATATCCTCAGCGCGGCTGCATCTCTACCGCAGCTGAATTCACGTCGTTGCAAAATGACTTTGACACGGTAGCCAAGCAAACGATTCGTGTTCTTCTGCGTACTCGCGCCTTGTTCTTCACCGGTTTGATGGGGCTTCTGTTCTGTTGCAACCTCATTTCAGTCGTTTTTTAAGTGCGTATGGACCTTGCAGGAAAAACCTTAACTCGCTTGACAGGAATCTCAATCATAACGGAGTTCTCAGCAGCTGTCCACGTCGCTTTGAGGAGTCGAAAGTAGGCGCAAAAAGGCGGCAGAAGTGGAAGAAGGAGCGAGCTGCGGCAGTCGGACAGGAGGGAAATAAAGCAGGTGAAGGAATTCACAGCACTATCAAGTAACAATGGCAACAACGTGAGCAGTTGTTTAATTCGCAGCAGCTGCATCACCGACCTTTACTCGTACCCCAACACCGTGTAGCAGGGTGACTCAGTACTTGTACCACGTCTCGGAGAGCCACGGTAGAGGTAATCCAGGTGTAACTTAAGACAGGGGTCTGTTGACCAGTGCGTATTTTTGCTTTGCTCTCTTTCAGCTCACGGGGCGTAGATAGGGGAGATAGCGGTACCTTTTGTGACCGGTCTCCACGCCAGAGCTTCCCCGCCTCTTCATCATCAAATGTCGTTCACGAGTGTTCCCACATGGTAATTGTCCTACTGCTGCTAGTACTTCTGTAGCCGACGCACTTGCCGTGGGTGTCACTGGTGATGCTCTCTGGGATGATTCTGTACCAGATAGTACCGACGATGATGATCATACGAGTATGGAAACGTTCGACTGTCTGGAACGTGAGAGTGGCTGTACTACGATATCTGCAGCGACGCAAACGACAAGGACCCAGAATCGGTATATGACTACTCAGTCTTCACTGTGGGAAGGTAAAAGTGGGGAAATTACTACGGTAGATGCCTGCTACATGCAGTGAGGAAGCCAGAGCCGCAGTACCTTCCAGTTCTACTAGCGGTAGAATGAGCAGAGTGAAATTCTAATGTTGTTTTCGGAATGGACCATTGCAGACAAGTGTGCGTAAGGTGGTGCGTATATACAAACCCCTGGAGGCGCTTGTAAGACGGCTGCGCTGAGAAGCACTTGTGTGCGGGACACTGGTACGCCTGCGAACGTAGATCCAGGACAGCGGGTGAAAGCGGATGTAGACGTCTTAAGCATTACTGAAGGCGCACGACCAGGATTACTGACCTGCAGTCAACTCTGGGCATTCCGACAGACGTCCACTCAGTACGCATCAATATTCACATCAGCGGCATTTGGTGGAATTCTGCACGTCTATCCACGACTGCAGAATGACTACAGCCAACACACATATACGTATATCGGTCTAACGGATGTACTGGGGTGGTGCTAGTGTGACTGTTCTGTCGTCAGGATGTCTCCTTTCACTTTAGGTATATATGATGTGTTTCACCGAAAGAAGATCGAACGGGCGTTAATATCAAAGTCGTTGTACTCAAGTGGAGACTTATGAAGAGTGTAGTCAGGTTTTCGAGAATTGTGCCAGGGATAGAGTGAGGCTCGAACTCCACGCGCTCCAAATGCTTGGGCAAGTTAGTAGTTAGTCATGGGCTTCAATTGCAGTTTCCGACCGTCTTCCCCAACACGTCATAGTTTGAGGATGCATATATACCTACGTGTTCTGTTTGAAGACGAGCCCGAAACAGTTGCTCTTGAGGTCAGAAAGTAAGCACTTTGTTTCCGTGTCGATCGTCTTCATTCCTTGGTGTGCTAGGTAGCAAATACGAATGCACCTATTTTGAAGACAGGAGAATAAACTATACCTTGAAGGGGACACACTTCCGTGAACGTCTACGCAGTTGTCAGAAGAAGCCCCCGGTTCTGCGTTCCTGATGGCCGCCTGTTTATCACTATATGGCACTTCATTACAGAGATGGACTGCTGATGGTATGCTGCAAGCTGCAAGAGGGAAGGTTTCCCTTATTGTGCGCGTGAAGACGTGACCTGCCGAAAGTTCCACTTTTTCGTAGGCGACATCCTCATTCAAATATTCGCCACGCACAAGTCCTTCTTGAAGTTCACCTGCTGATCAGTGACCTGGAGAATAGCTCAGGATTAAAATCCCTAATGTGCGGTGTGCTCTGCGCTCACGCGGATGCCCGAACTGACACTTCCCTCTAGTAGGCTGTGCTGATCTGTCGGTCTCTACGGTAAGTAGTAATCGCCCATCAAAGGTTCCGACCAGGGCGGTCGTTCTAGAAGGTGGTGTAATACGTATATCTCCGTAACTTTGAGCCTTCTTTCCACCAACTACAAGGTTGGGGATTGTTGACCACACACTAGCACGTAGAGACTTGTTCGTATACTTGATAGATGCGCGTCCGTGCAGCTCTGAGCAGGCCTGCGACTTTTCAGTGTCGTTTCCAAGTTAATAAATACCTCATACCACATGACTGAGCATGTTCTCTCGGTGTCTGTATTCTCTGACACAATCCTTGTAGTACGCAGCGAAGGTGTCTGCGCACCCCCTATGCTGCACGCTGCACCTGAGATGCCCAGCTGCTGCACAACGAATCAATGGAACTTCAGTGCATTACGCTTATGCAACAGCAAATAGATTCCCCTTGGACCCTCCTCCGGTGTCCAAAGTCGCTCCGTAGAACACTGGCTGCAGAGGTCAAGTGCGTTTTACGTAGTATGTGCGACCGACGCGCTTCCCTTTCTTCTTAAATATGCATACGACTGTGCACGTATGTAAGACACTTATGTGCATAATTTTGCGTACAGTTATACGCCAAAATGGTTGCAGAGGCTCGTTCGTCGCAGCGTAGAAAAAGCACACCCCACCTTTGACAAAAGAGTCAACTCCAGTTACCCGAATCTCCGCGTAACAGAGAGGCAAGCAGGCGATAATATGTAAGCTCCGTGGTGAAAAGGCGCAGGTGGATATTGGAGTGCGCTTCGAATAGCGAGGTCCCTAGCGTGCGAAATCTTTGAGTTAACACGTAAGCCAGATTTCGCATATTGAATGGCACCATAATACGCAAGTTGCAACATCTAGAATGCTTATCGCTCTCTGCTTTTATGAGCCAGTGGCGGAGCGAGCACGCTGCAAAGGTGCAAGTGATATGGAAACACATGAGGTCACAGCTACTTTGAATCAACGCAAAGCCCTAGTAGCGTCACGTCGTTACGTAGCGAGTACCAAGGCCACGTGATGTACATTCTGTGGCTCCGGGAATGATCGCAGCATGCCGACACCAGGAGTGATGCACATTCTCAGGCTGCACAGCTGCTCCTGCTGCAGTTCACATTTCCTTTTGCTTCTTTTTTTCGACGGAACTGAATAAATCCAAATGACCTCTCCTTGTACGAAGTGGGTGCAGCGTGAGAAATTGTCGTGTGTTCTCGGTGCCACCGCAATGCTTGTTTGTCCTCAAAAGTGTGTACGGCCGTCTACGATTTTTCACGCGGACACCTCCCCGCAGAAGCCGCACTTGAACAGGATGTTAGGGTCAGAAAAGATCTTCACATTATTTTGTCGTTTGTGATACCTGCGCAGGTCATTTCATCTTTTGAATTGACAAGAAGAGCTTGTGTTCCCCCTGCACGCGTACTCGCGCTCCCGGAACTGAGGTGCACCCGCACCTGAAGAGAGGATTGAGTTTCTCGAAAGACGCAGTCACAGAAGCAACTTCTCAGTTGGTACACGTTATTCTGCGCGTAGCAAAATTCATTACGCGAAGATTTGCGCAGTACGCGACGGATAGCTGTGCCTGCCTGCTTTGCGTATTTTGGTGTGCGGCAGTCGTACGTGGTTGTATGGAGTAATCACCGCAAACGATTGGACTACTGCGTTTTGCAGTCTTGCCAGGAATGTAAGAAACACAACCGTGGGCCGCTTCCCTTTTCAGCAGATGGCCTTGTGTCCCTCCTGGTGTCTCCGCGTTCGGCCCTGCGGACTGATTTCGCCTATCAGTGCCAGTGTGCCCGTAGCTGTGCACGCACTGATTCTTTCCGATACTTCGTTGGCTTAGCTTTAACTTCTTGTTCCGCCTTTCGGCACAGATGCAGTCTGGATCACTCTTGCGCATCAGTAGACGTCGCACAGCCAAGTCTACGCGTTTTGCCGCGGTTAGCCGTACCTGCTTCCTGCCCCAGACTGCGCAAGTGCGTTCGCCGGGCTCAGGGGCGAGCCCAGAGCCCGGCACCAGAAATGTAGAAGCAAGATGCGTTGTTAAGAAAAACAACGCAAAGCGACCACGACGAAAGCCGCGGAAGCGCAGCCCTGCGCGAACCCACGCTTTCTCTGTAAAAATACCGTGACTGAAAACTCTGTCGCACATAAGCCATCACAGTGTGTATCATCCTGTGGAGTGTCGGTCGAGGGCACAGCACTGGCTTAAAGTACAATGTTGTCTTTCGTTCGCAACAAAAGCGGACGTTTAAACGACTGCGTCCTCCAGCCGCCTTTACCACGTCTGGTTATATCGACCAAGCACCTTCCGTGCGAGAAGAAAACCATGCGAACAGCCATGTGCATGTGGTTTCAGCACATATTGGCCGTACAGTAGCGTCTCGGTATCCCACGTGGACAGTAATCTCTGTGTAAATAGAAGCAAGCACCAGCACACCATAGATACACATCAAGAGATAGGCCGTATTCGCACATCAAGAATAAGCATATTATACGAAGAATGCGCAGGTAATCTTCGACACCGCAAACAGCCAAACCGCGTGAAGATCCGTAAAATATCGTACCTTCTTAACTGTGTCGCATTCCTGTTCAAGCCCAGCTGGGATCCCCAGCACGTTGGAAACGTGCTGTAGAGGCAAGGATGTGGCCTTTCTGGATCAATCACACGTAAAACGGTTTTTGGGGGCGAACTGCCGCAGTTACCCAGGACAAGGCATGCGATTGCAGAGCAACAGGTTCATGCACCCCAGAGTGGAGCTTTACAAAAGTGGCTACCTGAACACACCTAAGATATAGTGGACTCTTTTCTCCTCTTTCTACGTTGTAAAATTGTTAAATTTTCCGTTACAATCACAAACTTCAGGAGAGCGCTTACTTAAACAGAGTCGCCACAAGTGCTCTACCGGAGAAAGGAGCCAGACAATCAGACAACTGCTTGCAAAATACAATAAAGCAATTCACTACTTGATTAAGAGCAGTTCTGCAACAACGTAAGGTTTAGCAGCACCTATCGGAATACCAAGAACGGCAATTAATTCAGCGGAAGGCGCGACTGCATGTTCAGCCACCGTACGTAAAATAGTTGAACATGCAGGAACAGCAAACACACGAGCGCAGTAAGCTGCCGGAGGAGATGGGTCCCGACCAAAGCGGCAGGACGCGGTGGATTGGAAATCGAGGTGCATCCCAGCAGCAGCAGCAGAATCAAACCTCGAGTGCAACCTCGATCGGAAGTTCTCTCACTAGTAGGAGGCCGTCTGGAAAACCTGCAGAACACCAGCGAGGTGACAGCAAGCGATTGTCTCTCGCAAAAAGTGCAGCAGATGCAGCAACATCGGGCGCTGCAGAATGCCGTACTAAGCAAGCACAAGAGCAGCTGCAGCGGGCGCTGGAAAATCAAAACATCCTCGAGGCGGAGAAATTCGAGTGGGAGCTAAAGCCACAGAAAGTTCCGTATCACCAACAAGGTAAATCTTCACCTTCCGGCAGAGCACATGCGTGCTTCTATCTCCATGTGATTTAGCATGCGTATGCATCAGCGGAGCCTACAACGACTAACTTGCACAGTTGTTCAGTTGTAGAGAGGACCTCCACACGCGACAGCTAATCTGCAGCTGGTCCTTCACGCAGAGACCGTACCACCTGACGGAAGTCTCTACACTTTACCAGCTGCGATCCAAAATTATATTTACACCTATGCACATGCGTACTTGTAGCAGCGTTTACGAAGTCACCTATTCTCTTGTACGCAGGTATACGTGTGTAGCTCTCCTGAGATGTAGCGATCGCCTTCTTAGCGTGGTGGAGTCAAAGCGTTGTTTGTCGCCACGCCTGTGGTGTGATTCTGTTTTTTTTAAAGAGGAATTTGGGAAGGCAGTCCATGCGCTTTACTGTAGTAAAGTTGCATGGAGAAGATGAATATTTGCGTTTCTGCATCTCCGTGTCACCACAGTAATCGCTTGCACCCACAAAGTGCGCTTTCGTTCACCGCAGCAGTGAGACCTCAAAGGCAGCCTCTCCTAAGGCCACTCTGGAAGTGAAACAAGCTGCACAGGTGTATCAGCCAGTTCACAACTGACAGTATGCGCGATGCACGACGCGGCGTCTTCCGAGCATATCCATCGTACAACAAGATACACCGTGGCTACAAAGGAGGCGCAGAGAACTTTATCCGTATGTACGCGACGTGTACATACGTAGTGATTTGTTTAATTGTGTTTACAGATTGGTAGGCTGACAGATAGTCATACCGATCCTGCGTACCTCATTTGTTGCTAAGGTGGTTATGCGAACGGATGCGGCCACTGTTCCTAAACTGCTTGTCACCACCAACTTTCTTATTATGCAGCGCCCATACGTGGACGTAAAATCATTCACACAGCATTAATGCTGACAGAAGAGGCAATTCTTCTTAAACACGGACTATGCACGGCAGAGATTACTACTGAGCCCTTGATCACGCAGTGTTTTCTCACCTCAAGCGACACGTACACACCAGTGATGTAACCTGTTGGAAAAGGCGTAATATGGGCGCGGAAAAATGTAAGGGTTGTACAGGGAGTGCAGGTACTATGCGCAGTACAGAGCTCTAGGGAGCTGTTCTTGATCGTCAGATGGAGACACACTGACGCGTATCCAGCACGAACAAAAATGCGCCACAGTCCACCCACCCACCTATACATACCGTTTGTAGTGCACGTCCAGCCAGCCCTTCGTCACGTAGCATAGCGTAGCACTAAGTAGTGCTTTACCCAGCATTCGTCACAGAAGCCGTGTGCGTTCCTGTTGGGGTGAATTGCACCTGAGATATTAGTCGAACGCAAACACTGAAAAGGTGTTGCGTCAGGTGGCGTTCATGTTTCACGTACAATAACAGACCACGGCACACAAGGAACGTTGAGCACCTCTAAGTGAGCAACAGAAGGGAACAAACAATACCCGATACTTCACATCTTTGCTGGTGCACTATGCCCACAGCCACGTGATTTCTTCTGGTGAGCACGCCGTCACAGACCTCACACGGTCGAGGACTGCCAATCTTGAAAGTCTTACATGGCAGTTTACATCACGTGTCATTTGCATCTTTACAGCGTGGGCTGCTGATTTATGAGCTGGTCGCGTGTGTCGGTCTGTGCGCGCGCAAATGAGTGCTTGAATCAAAGGCAGCAGATAAGGACCTCTGCACCCATAGCAGAGGGTATATGAAACTGCAGTCCTTCACTGTCATGCCGTTTGTTTTCACTTAAAGGCAATCCCAAGTTCGATCGTCCGGAGCAACTGCGTGCCCGGCAACAACTAAAAACGCACCCAATAGTGCAGCGGACGCTCGCGGACCTCTGGCAGCTATTCAAGAAAGATAAAAACGACACGGTTTCGAGAGAGGACTACACAAACGTGAGCCACAGGACAAGAGGGAGAGATCAACCTGCGTGCACGTCGCTTTGCGCATTCGCTTGCATACGCACTGGCCAGCAAGCAGGCACCGTTATTTGCCAGAAAGTCTGGTAGACTAAAACTGTGCAAGACTTCCATGAAACCAGTACGTTTGATGTTCTCAGGTTGTGTCTTGTGCGGTGCGTTCCACAAAGGCAAGGCAAGCACATACACAGAGGGAAGGTAAGTGAAAACATCGGCTCTGTTACCTCGCTGCAACATGAGACACACATCTGATAAGCTTTCAGTAGACCTGCTCCACCACTTGCGTGTAGTCGCTTTAAGTAGTAGACGTCAGACGGCTTCGAGATAGGCCTCGACAGGTCGACAAGTGACCTCACCTATTTCTTGGAATGAATGCCAGAGAAATTAATTCCGTGCAGCGAGGCCTACGGGCGCCCAGGGAGCACCTAAACTCAACTCTCCCGCTGCATTGTGGACGCGCTTCTTAGAAAAGTGCACACACCTGATTAATTGTGTAACACGGACAATCTGGCTTTGCTACGCTCGTGTGGGCTCCGCCAGGCGGCCACAACTGCTTGAAACTCGCGCAGGTCTTCCTGAGCAGCGCCTTATCTGCCTTTCCCCTGCACGGGCTACGTGTGTACGCCTACACATGCCACTTACGTGGCTACGTTGAAATTGCACACATGCACGCTAGAGGCGTTCCTCGCAACTGTCTGCACTTGACTGCCACTCTGATCGTATTTCAGATAGCTGCGTGGCGACATTTCTACTTTTTCTTGCTATATGTGTTGTTCTGGTCTAGAACCCCTACGCAGCCCGCGTGCTGCCATAGTGTAGACTTGGGATGTTGGAACCAAAGCGTCCGCGTTTTCGGTCTGTGCGCGTACACGGGCGATCCATAGGTGTAAGCTTTTGACTAGTAATAAGCGTTTGCATGCAGGCGTATCACACGGCTCCAGACAACCTCCTCAGACGTACAGAAACACTCTGTGGTGATCTCAGTGGCACAAATAAAGGCATACGGGTAAATTTATGTCCATGCTTCTGTATGCGTACTTTTGACGGGAGACCGTGTGAATTTTTCCGAGACCCCGTCTGTCGGCCCTTCTATGCGTAAGCAAATTCAGTGTGGTTCTGCGCCAACTTTAGTGAACTACTTGACGCGGGCTCAGTATCCACAGTATTCTGCCGTCTTCACGTCAGTGCGTCTTACCTACTCTGCATAATTATAGGTGCTAGAACTCCTTGCTACTTCCCTACACGCTCTACTACTGCTGAAGAGGCTGATGCTGCCGCCACTGTGCCTCTTGATGCGGGCTCTTCTTCTACTGAGCGGCACCACGTTGACGCGACTTGCACTGTCCACTGAGTCCCTGGACTTGTATTCACCTGCGGCGGCTGCTGGTGCAGGTGCTCCTGCGCATCTGTTTGGTTCTTCTCCCGTCAATGCCTTCGGAAAGTGCATTAAGTATCATTGATAACGACTGGCAGAGAGACTCGGGAGGCAGCCCTTCTCTTACCTACGAGCTTTTCTATGAAGCTTTTTTCGAGTTGGCTGATCTGTGGACGCCTGTGGTTGACGGCAAAGCTTACGCGGAGTTTCTCTCGAAGCTCTTCAAGCGCATTACAGTCACGCAGCTCTCCAAAAGAAGTGGGAAAAGGGAGGAGAAAGTGCGCATTGTCCCACGTATCCTCGTGAGATTCCTCAACAGAAAGGAAGCGGTAAGTGCTGGTACGGTACCTCATATAAGAAAACCACGTGGTGGTGGAGTGTCATCTCTAGCGACAGTGCGCCGCTTCTGTGCAGTTCTGGGACGCAATTATTTTTTTCCGACGTTCCTCGCAAGTTCCACAAGGAGACCCGATATCTCATTCCTCCGGTGCACGATCAAAGGAAAGCCGGTCCTTCAGGTGCACCGCCGTGTGCCGAGGTAGCATAGCTCACAAGCTTTGACTGCGATCATTTGCGTTTGCATTCACTAGACAGAAATGTTGTCAAATTTACGGCAGTGGAGGGACGAAATAGCCACTTGGAATTCAGTTTCTCATAGTAAGGAGAGTGAGACTTACGGCGGTGTACTGAACACGCAAGACTGTCGACTCCTGAGAGTTGTGTTCCTGCAGGCACGTTGTCCTTTTTCGCGCTTGAGTTTATCCGTCTTTCCGCTTAATCTAAATCAGCAACCGCTGGAAGAAACTGCAACAATAGTGCTAGAGCCTGACTCTCCTTGCTGGACTGTTTGGCGTGCACCCGTAGCCGGTGGAAATCTTCCGTTCTGTTGGTTTGTCTCGTAGACAACACTCTGCAGGGGTACGCGCACAGTTGCCGTTAAGCCTCAAAATATGCAGTGGAACCTCTTAGCGGTCCTGTAGTGTGCGACTTTTTGTGGGAGGACCTCGCTACAGCCGCACACGTCAACCACACAATATAGCGTGTGGGGACCTTGATTACTGGTTTATTTTGGTATTTTTGTCTAGACACAGTACCACCAAAGATTTTAAAAATAGTAGACACTGCTTGCGCAACCTCTGTCTTCGCATTTTGTAGAAGGCTTAGAAAGGGCTGCGTTGCCAGACTCTGTGTTTGACAGAAAGGAGGAGAAGAAGGTATTTGTCTGGTATCCTCCGTTTAACTAAAGGAGAAGCACGCCGCAACAAGGAACTCTCCTCGTTCACGAAAACACGACGTCTGAAGCCGTGAACTGCCGTAGCAGGCCTAGATACATGTGTATTCATGTGCTTGTGCATATATCTAAAGCATGTGTGCATAGGTGTAGGGGACTGCAACATCCTGAAGAGGTTTTTCAACCGAGCAGTGTGCGTGTGGAAATATATATACTGTAAAAGGGCACGTGTGGCCCTACGGCCACAGACGCGGGTGTAAGAGAAGCTCGTGATGCGACGACTAACGTGTGTGCTGTTCCGTGCATTCAACTTCTATCGGTTATAATTTCCAAGGAACGGATGATTTCTGCATCTATTTGTACAGGTGTATAGAGGCCTGTGAACGAGCGTTAACAGCAGTAAAGGCAGCGTGAGTATGTGAGAGACACACGCACACTTCAGCCAATGTCCCAATGTTTCGACGCCTCGTTAGGCAGTTTACTGGTACGTGGGTGCAAAAAAGGTCGTTTTTCTTTGTGGTCACCGCTGGACGCGCCTGTCGACGTCTCGATCAGTCGGTAGCGTTCCACTTCTTTAAATTATGGGACCCAGGCTTGCAGGCGTCAACTGCACCTCTTTTGTCCTCGTGTTTTGCAAGGAGAAATCGAGGATCGAAGCCGCAGGCCTACGAGCACAGGGCTCACGAACGTACACGGTTACATAAGAGTGCGGCAGATCTATGGAGTGGTTTTCCTACGGGCAGGCTTTCCTAGAAAGGAGCGGCAAAGCCGTCGCTCTACTTCATTCGCGACATTAATCAATGCGCCCCCACCGGATGCGCAGAGTAGACGGCGGACAGCGAATGAGCACGCGGGCAACTACGAGCGTCTAATTACGCTGAACACACCGAAAAATGCAATGTTGAAAAGGCCACCCCATTGAAGAGAGGACGGGGTCGCCGCTCGTGTACGCGTGTGTAGGATCACTAAAAGCAGACGTGATATACTGCAGCCACGAGACCACACCGCCGACAACAGGCCCTCTCATTTCATAGACAACACAGCAGCACCTGTGCAAATAAACCTATGTGTACACACGCAGAGACGCCCCCTGTGTAGAAGTTGCAGAGCGACGGGTACAAAAGCACACATTTACAGTATCCACCTGCAGGTGGCTATGAGGCATTCATCGCGATGCATGCGTGCACGTCTTGTGGATGTTGTAAAGCGGAGAAAGTAGAATGCAGGTGCGCGTGCGCGAGAATACAAAGAGGGAGTGGAATGCGCCTTTGGCTCCAGAAGATGATCATCCGTGGACGTGTTGAGTGTTGCTAACCTTCCACACCTGCATGCCTCCGCATGCGGAAGTTCGTAGGTAGCCCTCCCCGCCGCTGAGTATGAGAATTCGTCGCGTCTACCTCCTCGGTGAATGCTGCATCGGAATCTTCATGAGATTCTTCCGGAAGAAAGCCTCTCCAGAGGCGCAGACGTGTTTGCGTACGTGGACTGCCTGCCAGGATTTGTTTGCAAGAAATGGGTCGTAGAAGATGTTGTTATTTTCCGCGGTTTTGTGCAGAAAGTAGCGGGACAGGAACATGGAGAAGGTGGGAGAGGGAAGCCCGCCTATTCTTCTGCGGCAGAGGAGCCGGCTGCAGTTGACGGGTCAACTCCTTCTGCAGCAGAGCCGCCGTCTGCCACTCCTGCGGGAGACTATCCCGATGAAACACCTCCTTCTGGGAGGCATCCAGGGGAGGAACCTGCTGTCGCTTCAGAGAAAGAGGAGGAAGAAAACGCCACTGTCGCCGTGCAGCTCGTACGCTCTGCCGATGAGGAAGAGGCGTGCATGGTCGCGGAGTGGAAAGTGAAGGACTCAGAGGCGCTGCAGGCAGCCCTGGTGCAGCGCCAGCAGACGACGGGAGGCCCTGCGGAGGCTCTCGCATTTACAGAAGAGGTGCAGCAGGAGGAGCTCCCACCGCTGCCACCCGATATCACAGCAACGACAGTGTGGGCAGAAAAGACAGAAATCGCTCCCTTCGGAGCAGCAGCACAGGCCATGGTTGACGATGCGCTGCGGCGGGTATTGGAGCGTGGCGGCAGCAACGGCAGTAGCGTCGCAAGCGAGGAGGTGGATAAGAGAGAAATCGTCGACGGCAACGCTGCGGCAACAGCTGCGGCTACTGGACAGCAGCAGCCGTCCCCTCCGCAGCCTTGGGTCTTCCCTCTGAAGCCTGTCTCGCTCCAGGGGCGGCCAGCTTCTGCCGCGGTGAAATGTTCACGTCCAGCTGGGGTTGTGGCGCTGCCTCGCCGTACAGCCAGTGCTTTCGGGACGTACTATGCGTGGCAAATGTCTGCGTCGGGAGGAGTACCAGGAACAGTCTCAGATGGCGCGGCAGTGGCAGCTGCAGCAGCTAAAGCAGCTGCGGCAGCCGCAGCAACGCCAGCAGCAGGAGGGGAAGGGACAGCGGCAGGGGGAGCGTTGGACGTCGCGCGGAGACTCGCAGGGGCTGCAGCGCTTGAAGCCGCGCTGGCGGCTATAACCGAAACAGGCGGCACCGAAGCGCAGAAAAAGAAGAGGTTGAGAGAGGCTGTGTTTACTGATGCATGGCCAGCGAGAAACTCGGCTTTTTTTCGCACTGGACACCCGCCCGGGGCCGAGAGTCTGGAGGAGCTGGCAGAGCGAGAACGGCAGAAGCGAGAGCGAGAAGAACGCGAGTGGCAGCAGCAGGAAGAGCGCAACCGACAACGGGAGGAGGAGAAGGTGCACGCCGGACAGCGTGCGAAGCAAGAAAAGACAGATAACACCGTCG
The DNA here is from genome assembly GCA_000727475.1 of Sarcocystis neurona. Taxonomy (NCBI): domain Eukaryota; phylum Apicomplexa; class Conoidasida; order Eucoccidiorida; family Sarcocystidae; genus Sarcocystis; species Sarcocystis neurona. Next base: position 303,086 of record KL647319.1, on the reverse strand, counting down.
CCGCCGCTGAAGACTCAGCCGAAGACGCGAAGAAGAAGGCCCACCAGCGGGAAGACTGTGAGCCGGCCCACGCGTTTCCCTCTTCTATTTCTTTCACCGTCAATCTTGCGACGGTTCCAAAACTCATCCGGATGGAAAACTTAGAGAATTTACTGACGCCTGAAGAAGGGATAGAAGGCGGAGAGGCTCCGTCCTCTGCAACAGAGGAAGGCGATAGGCGCCTCGAGCGAGAGACGAGTTTGGGTACGCGGGAGCAGCAGCAGCAGCAAGACGAACCGCAGGCGGAAAAGCAGCCGCAGCACCCGCAGGATATCGAACAGCAGGAGGACAGGGATAAGCAGGAGAGGCAGCGAAACCAGCGGGCACAGCGACTGCGCCAAGAAGAGCTGCTGCAGCGCTTCCGCATTTCAAGCGGAAGGAGAGGAAAACCCGAGGACCCAGAAGACAAGCGCGCAGCAAGAACTCCAGCAGCAGAAAAACCGACGACGTCGAAGACGACCGCGGAGGCGTCGGGCTCAGAGTCCACGCAGGCGGAACCGGAGGCACCCGGAACGAGCTTGCCCGTACTGCGCATCTTATTCCGTAAAGGCAGAAGCTTCCCAGTCGTGTTGGGAAGAAAGAAGGAAGGAGCCGCCGGGCCGGCACAAGGCGGAATCCTCCACTGGCTGGCCTGTGGCTCCACGCACGTGGGGAACGCAGGAACGGTGGCCAGGCGCACAGCAGATTCTCTCAAAGGTAGACCCAGACACTTGTTGCTGGCCTTCTGGACAGTAACACAGACAAATAGGCACCTGTTTTTACCCTTTCCGTCAACGTCACATCTGTGCGACCCGGAAAACTCGTGTGCTACTCCGTAGGACTGCCGTGGAGACGGACGCTGCGCAGTGTCTACAAACCGCCGAGAAATCCACTTTTCACAGAGACCCAAACGAGGAGGACCTCGTCGTCTTTGCTACGGAGAAGCCATGCAGTGCAAGAAAGTTCTCTCTTCTCGACGCCGCCCGTATATATGTGACTCACGCGTATACACACCTATATACCCGCACGCGGATATACAGATGCATTTTACTGCAATATGCACACACATATATATACACACATATATAGATATACGTGTATCTACACATGCGTCTTACTTGCTGTACATATATATATATATATATACACATATATGTACGTATACGTATATATACATGTGCGTCCTGTAGGCAACAGCACGTTTAGGTTCGTAGGTTTATTTGCAGTCCCGGAAGGAGAAAGAATGCCTGCGGCATTTTAAAGAAGTCGCTTTTCTCGCTATTGACAAATTTTGTCACAAGACCCTCTCCAGCGCGCTGGCCAGCACCCCCGCCGCCACCACGTAGAGGCGGGGGTTTGTCGCGAAGCTGCGCGTGTGTGCTTCTCTCTCCTCGAGCGTTCTTTGCACCACGTTTTTCTTCTCTTCAGAAGAAAAGTGCGTGCTACGACTCACGTCACAGAAAATTCACTCTTCTCGAACGGATACATGGGAAAAGCTCTCCCTTCGTGGGTGGCTACACCGCTTTCTTATCCGTCCCAGGAAGTAACTTCGTACGTACACACGTACATAAACAGGCACCCAAGTGTCAACACTGCCACATGCGGCGTAGTCTCAGTTCCACACCTGCTGCTGTTGCAGGTGTCTTTTGAGTGCCGCGGTGGTTAATGGAGACGTCAAATTTCTACAATCCCGGAAATATGCTCCTCAAACCTCATCCCCTCACTCCTGCTGCTGCGACCACGACTGTCTCTACTACTACTAGTTTTACTACTACTACTACTACTAGTACTATACTATTACTACTCTTACTAGTGTGGCTACTCTTACTACTCTATTCCTACCACTCTTACAACAACTACTGCTGCCATTACTACTCCAATTCCTAGAAGTACTCCTTCTTCCACTAGTACTACTACTACTACTACAACTACAAACACAACTACTCTGAGTAGAATCCTTAGTTTTACAACTATCTAGAAAACTCTTTCTACTACTAGTCAGCTACTGTTAATACGACTTTCTACTATCAGTAGAGCTGCTTAGACGACTACTAGTACAACCGCTTCTACTTCAGCCACCACTCCTGCTACTACTACTACTACTGCTACTACTACTACTACTGCTACTACTACTACTACAACACTGACTATTACTACTACTACTACTCTTACTACAACTACTACGACTACTATTATTTTTCTACTACTACTACTACTGCCGCTACCTCTACTGATACTACTACTACTACTACTACTACTACCACTACTACTACTACGCCCACTACTACTACTACTACTGCTACTACTACTATTAGTACAACAACAACTACTAGTAGTCGTACTCGTACTCTTAGTACCGCTACTACTACTAAGTAGTACTAATACGACTGCCGGTATTACCCGTGTCCCTTTCCACTTGAACTGGCGTGCTTCACTGCCTCCTGGACGCTTCGCGTCTTTTTTCCTTCCCTGTCTTTTTCTCTCTGTCTCTTCCTCTTTCTTTTCCACTCTCTTGCTCTCTCTTCGTCCTTTTTCTGCTTGAGAAAAGAATGTTGTTCGACAAGAAAAAGATCAACCTGTGCTTCCTTGTTTGCTGCTGCTGCTGCTCGCCCTGCTGCTGGATCAGGACTTATTTGCAGCTCGGTGCTCTCTACAACCCCTCGCGACAGTGTCGTCTCGGCCGATGCTGCCGCTGAACTTGCAGCAGGTACGCGTCACATTTCCACTACTTTAACACTTGTCTATTTGTCCGTTGCCGCGCACTTTAGTTGTGCGCTTGACAGTTCTCCTCCATAATGAATATATGTACACAAGAGGATGTGTACGTGCGTATGCGTGTGGAAACGCTTTCATGCGTGCATATGTATAGATGTGTATATACACATACGGACATGTGTCTGGGTATCTATCTATCTATCTATCTACCTATCTATCTATCTATCTATCTATATACGTATACATCTATATATATGCTTGTCTGTACGTGTACGTGCATATACACATCTATACATCTATATGAACATATATGCCCGCTGAACTCGCAGCGGAGACGCGCAACCCTTCCTCTACTTTAACATTTCTCTTTTTGTACGTTCCACCGTCTGTCATTTATGCGATTGGCATAGAGGCACGTGAGAATACGTGTATCTGTGTATGTGCGTGGAAAGCGCTTTTTTGTGTCCGTGTGTGTAGATATGTATATACACATATGTATATCTACCTGTGTATCTATCTATCTACACATATATACACATCTGTATGTGTGTCTACATATACATACATCCATGTATGTGTCTGTGATTATGTGTACGTGTGTATACGCACATATATACGAATGTGTGTATCGATATCCATCTATATGACGTACATATATATGTGAAGATATATATGTCTATGTGTGAGTGTATGTTTACACGTACATGTGTATATGTATATATATCTACTGCGAGCAGTGAATGGACAGGTGCAAGTTATACAACGCTGGAGGAAATTCCTTGTAAGATGGTGTTGCTTCAAGTGGGGTCACGAGAAAAGGAAAACTTCCTCTTTCGCTTCTTGTTTTTGTCACATGTGAAAATCTCCGTTCCCCCTGCGCGTGGGCGTAGCCAATATAGGAGAATCTTTGTGTGTCCACGTCTGCCTAGGCCCTCACCAGAAGAGAGTATATATATATATGTATGTAAATATGCTCGTACTATCTATATGTGCCTATAGATCTTCGAGAGGGTAGCCCCTTGACTAGGAGTAATATCTACGAAAGATAAGTGGGCGTTTGGCTTGACCGGACTGGCCTAAGCACTGGGGACAGAGAAACGTATGTACGCGCAGGCGTACGGTCATGTGACCCTGCACCACCGTCCACCTGCTGCTCACTTCTTTTATAAATACGCCATTGCAGCGGTAAACGCAAAGAGTCTCTTCCTTCTAGCGTCGAGGATCCAGGGAGGCAGCAGCCGGTACTGTTGCCGCACGGCTAGCCGAGAAATTTCTGTCTGTACACGCTGCGTCAAGCAGGCTGAGGAGTTGACTTGAAAACTTGCTTTTTTTCTGTCTTCTGCTGCCGTGCTGCATCTGCTGTTGCGCCAGAGGCAGCGCTGTCTGCCCGGCAGCAGACGGAAGATGAAGCGCCGCAGGAGGAGCAGCCCGCGAAGGAGGAAGAAAAAGAAGAGGTGTACGTACACCAGACTCCCCCGCAGGTGGAAGACGTCCCCGCGGCAATAGCCAAAGACGTCGTGCATCTCGCTGCCACACCCAAACAGGCCATTCTTATCACCGGCCCCAGCGTCCCAGGTAAACTTTTGTCTGCTGCGGCAGAAGAGGCAGCAGCGCCCCGAGGGGCAGAAGCCGCGTGTACAAAAAAAGAGCTAGACAGCAGCAGCAGAAATTGCGAGAGAACAAAGTCGCCGAACAGCCTGGCAGAAGCAGGAATTACACCAGGAGCGGGATCCACACCAGTCCTAGCAGCAGCAGCCGTGCGCCAACAGCTCCTGCAGTATAGCCGCACAAGCACCAGCAACAAAGCAGCTGAAGCAGCGGGATAGAAAAAGAGAGAGAAGCACACAAGACGGCGGTCACCGTGGAAGCTACAAGACGCGCCTTCTCGGCAGCATCACGGCCACATGTATAGTTGCTGCAGTAGACACTCTGCTCGTAATTTCTTCCTTGGGCCAGGGGTTGCTGACTCCGCTACTTGTGTGACTCGCAATGCTTGACTCCCCCTCGCGGGCCTGGGCACGTGTGCGGCTTCAAACTGCTTCAACATAATGTGTGCGCCTCTCTACTGGCGGCTGCTGCCTCCAGCGGCTGTCGTCTCGTTTGGCTGCTGTTTTTTCCCCTGCTGCTGTTCTCTGCTTCGCCGCGCCGTGCTCGCTGCTTGGTGTGTGCTGCTCACTGCGTCCGCCTGAAGACTCCTGCGCTTGCGCTGACTTCACGCGGCTATTAGCATGCCCGTGAAACTGCTGCGGTTATCTCTTGAAATCTCTTGCTTTTTTCCCGTCTAGTCCGCGGACGAAGTGTGTGTACACCTGCAGAGAAGTCTTCTGCGCCTTTTCTTCCTCCCTACCTGCCTTCTGCTGCTGTTGCTGTCGTGTACCCAGACAACTCAAGGGGAAAGTTATCTGTACCGGGTTGTGCGCGTGCTTCCTTTCGACAGAAAAAAGCGAGCTCGCCTACAAACTGGCGAAGAAATTGGGCTTGGAGTGGCTCCAGCCGGAATACCTGCTGCAGGCTCTAGGGCGCCTCAGCAAGGCGTTGCTTTCTCCTTTAGCGAAAAGGTAGGCCACGTGCTTCTTCTTTCTTGACGGGGGCTGTTGCTGCTGCTGTTGTCACGGCGACTTCTCCACAGGGCGAAGGAAGTCGCACAAGTGTCGCGGAGTGCAACAGCTTCTCGTACCCTCGTTGACCCGCGGTTCTACGCTGCAGCAGTCTCGTAGAGAGTAGACTGACAAACTTTTTTCTTAGAGAAGGAAGACTCACCAGGTGCAGGCACACACCTCGGGACGTGAAGTGGAAACGAAGAAATGTTTGTACGTGCACCAACACGACATCGAAGAAAATAGCAGTGACGTCCATACGGCAGTGCTGTGGAAAGCAAAAAAGAGAGTGGGAGATATGCACCTTCGCCTGTGCTGCAGTAAATGTCTACATAGACCCTGTGTCGGGGGAGTTGCATATATCTATATATAAAAGTCTGTGAGCAGTGATATTATGCGTATCTCTGTAGAGTACAGGAGAGAGGGACAGAGGCGGAGGGACGATTCTTCACTTATTTCACCCTCTCTCACGCAGACGCTGCTGCAGTTGTGCACACAGCTGCTGGCGTCTCGTCTCTACTGCTGTGCTGCACGAGCTCCCGCTGAAAAGAACAGCGGCTCTGAAGAGATTTCGGTGGCGCGGCTGCTGCTGGAAGGGCGGGTTTTGCCGCTGCCGTCTCAGCAGGGCGGCAGAAATGTTCTGCTGCTGCTTCTGCTGTTGAGGAAGCCGGAGAACGGCCGTGCTGCAGCAGCAGCTCCTGCCGCTGAATGCGCCGCGTTTCTTCGCTTCTGCGTGCTGCTTCACTTCTGCAACCACGGCGGCTGCTCCTCCGCAGCATCACTTCTCTCATGGACATCTACTACGTACAGCGGCTGCCATGTCTCACACATTTCTTCCTCCTCATACATGATAGAAATCGATAATAGGTCTAGCAAACTGCTAGGCCTAGGGCTGCTTCTTTTTGGACTTGACTTCTGGACATTTCTCTCTGTCTTTGTGTGGAGTCATTTGTGTACGCATACGTACCTGCAACTACAGCAGTACATACGTATATACACATATATATATATGTACATATATATACACACGCTTACGTATACGTATATACACATGTATATATGCATGCAAATGCATACAACGAGGTGCACGTATATACATATATAGACCCGTCCTTCTCTCTCTCTTTGTCTCTATGTATATACAAACGAATATCTAGTTATATGTCTAAATCCATATATATGTACTTTCTTTGACACCCACAGATATATATGTACACGTGTATGTGCGCAGGAGAGACTGGTCTTCACAGAAGGAAAGCGCGAAATGGGCTGCCGCTGCTGCTGTGTTCCTGTAGGGCTGTATGCTTCTGTGTTGCTGTGTTCGTAGGTGTTGCTGTTCTGTTCGACTGCGGGACGGAGGGGGAGCCTCCTCCTCCTTCAATGAGACCAGAAGTTGCTGGTCCTATTGTCTTTCTTGCTGCTGCTTCTTTTCTTTCATTTGGGACTTTCCACGTAAAATGGGCCTTCTGCCGTTCCCCGGTTTCTGCTTGTTTTTGTGCTTCCGGTAGATTCTACTTCTGCCGCTCCTTCGTCAGCGTTTCATGTGTCTCGTCAGCCTTCAACTGCAGGCACCACTTGCTTCTCCGGGTCCTGCCGCTGTTCTGTTGCTATTGCTTTCTTCGCCGCTGTTGCTGCTTTTGCTGCTGCTGCATCTGGTGCTGCTACTGCTTCTGCTGCCGCGCCTGCTGGTGCTACTGCATGTAATACTTCTCCTGTACCAGGTGCTGCTGCTGCGTGTGGTGTTGCTGCTGCTTCTGCTGCCGCTTCTGCTGGCGCTACTTCATGGGGTTTTTCTCCCGCACCCGATACTGTTTGTGTTTGTGGTGCCTCTGTTCCTGCTGCTGCATCTGGTCCTGCTGCTACTGCTTCTGGTGCTGCTGCTGCTTCTGCTGGTGCTGCGGCATCTGTTGCTTCTCCTGCAATGGTACTGCTGCTTCTTCTGGTGCTGCTGCTGCGTCTGGTCCTGCTGCTGTGCCTGCTGATTCTCCTGCGTCTGGTACTTCTCCTGCACCTGGTACTGCTGCCGCTTCGGCTGCTGCTGCTGATTTTGCTGACAGACTTCTCAAAAGGCTACGAGAGGGACGAGCGGTATCTACGTCTGACGCGCTGAGACTCTCTGCTGAATTTCTCTCTAGCAGAAGAAGCAGATCTGCTGGATATATCCTGGAGCTGCCGAACGAAGAACCCGAGGTAAGGGAGAACCGCAGAACAGCGACAGATAAGGCAGCGACACTACAGACAAAAGACACTGGGAGAAAAGGCAGCAGCAGTAACGACTTCCCCTGTTGCACCAGCAGTCGAGGCGTGTTGGTCTTATATTGGGTAGCTGGCGGGCCGAGCCTCACCCACTTGATTCTCCTTTGTCGAGAAGTACTCTCTTAACATGCGTGTCGCCTCTATCGCTGTCCCACTTTCTCCTTAAACCGTTCTATTCATCTTCCTAGCTATCTGCGCCAAATCACCTATCATGTGTGACTCGCTACAGATCTACCCTACAGCCTCTATATGTACACGGATATATATATATATATGTATATATATATGTGTGTGTATATCTGTCTCTGTCTCTCCGTGTATATTTGTATTGACGTACGCCTTGTGGACCTACGCCCTTCCTCAGTGAGGAGCTCTCCATCTGCGTTTCGGCAGAAAGGTTTAAAAGGCAGCACAGTGTCAGGTGTCTGTACACGCCAAACGTTTGAGGAAAAGAGTACGTGGAAGAAGGCAACATGCCAGTTGCGACTGCAGCAGGAGTGGGAATGGGGAAAGGCAACAAGAGTGAAGGAAGTTTAGGGGAGGTAGAAAAAGATGCGAAGTGTTGTACGAAGAGGCTGCAGCAGGAGAAGACACGGGCTGCCGACACGTGTAATTCGAGTGTACGTACCCCAGAGCTGCACACGAGATATCGTTGAGAAACCACCGCTCAAGACAGCCGTTCTTGCCCACGTATTCCAGGAATGCAGGGAACAACAGAGAGGAGACATCTAAGGAAGTGACAGGTGCAAAAGGCTGTCTGTAAGGGGCAGACAGCGAAAATGAACAGAAGACACAAAAAGACTCAGGCGTACGTACACTGCAGATGACACGGCTAGCGAGAGGAGAAAGCAGCCGGCCGCCTGCAGCTGGATGCAAGACAAAATGAACATTTGACTGCCAATTTCGCACTCGAGAAGCGTAGATCAAATTTGAGGACGGCAAGAGGAAAGTGAGGTGTATGTACACTGGCCACTTGGAGAGGAGGAAGGCGCACCCGGTGTCTGTACGCCCGAAAAGGCGACGCGAACAGCTGTTCTCGTGAAATGTAGTTACTCGAGGAGAACTGACACGTCAATAATTTAGGTTCAGGACGTCCAGCGTGACGCTGCTGTGAAGCCGGTAAATAAGGCGACACCACTTATTTACACTGCAGCTGTACATACACTGGAACAGAGTGACGTCGCTGGGACGAAAACGTCTTTCGGGTGTACGGACACCGCGAGAAAGACGGGTACTGCCTTTTGCAATGCTTTCAACCATGTTTAGCAAGTCGTAACAGGCGGTAGAGATCTTTATTTTGCTCTGTTATTTGACAAAAACTTCCCGACAACAGAAAGAATAGTCTGTGTCTCTTTGTGTATATATGTGTGTGTGTGTGTGCATCTATGTGTGTACCTATGTATGTATGTAAGTAAGCATATGTATGTATATATGTATATGTAGATACGTATACGTATGGATATATACGTATGTATGTACGTAAGTACGTAGGTGCCTATGTATATATGTGCATATGTATGTATGCATGTGTATAGGTGTATGTAGGCATATGTAGATATGTATACGTACGGATGTATACGTATGTATGCACGTGCGTATGTAGGTACGTATGTATATGTGTGAATGTATGTGTGAATGTATGAGGATGCTTGTATGTGGATGTTATGCATGTGTGTATGTATGTGTGAATGTATGTATATGTATGTACGTATGTGCGTATGTATGGATTCATGTGTGGGTGTATGTAGGTATGTATGTATATATTGGTACATGCGTCTGCCTGTGTATTGCTCCTACATGTTTGGAGCGAACAGTACAAATCCACATACTTCTTTTTACGTATTTGCTTGAGTCAAAATGGCAAGTCTCTGTCCTCTCTTTATACTCAGCTGCATACGACAGAAGACGGAAATTCATGTACTGGCTTCATATATTCCTCTTTGTGGATGAATAGACGCGAGTCCGCATGGGGAGGAGACACACTCCGACGTGTGTATACGCTCCGCTGATGTCTATCCGTCGAGAACCCTGGCAAAATTTTTCGTGTTGGGCAAAACGCATGCAGCAGTGTACAGACATATGTGTGCGCGTGGGTGCTGCTGTTTGTCATATACGTGTGTAGATATTTTTCGAACTTTGCGTCGCTATTTGCAGGAGCTTGGCGCCCACACACAGAGAACTCGCTGAGATTGAAAAAGTGTCTGCGACGTCTGTGTGGTGTAGGTACAAGCTTTCTTGGGGTGTCTTTGAGGTGTACAGACACAGGAAGATGAAGCTTTTCCAGTGCAAACTGTCACGACAGCCATGTGTCCCTTTTTTTGGTTCCTCAACTTCAGGCAGTCGCGAAGTTCTTGCAGAAAACACGCGAGTTGTCCGGCAGAAAGGAGATCAACTGGGAAGAATTTCTCGCTCGTCAAGCCCTAGAAGGTCTCGAAGAAGAGCGGCAACGCGAGACTGCCGCCGCGGCAGCTGCAGAGGCCGAAAAAGCAGCAGCCGCGGCAGCAGCAGCAACAACAGCAGCAGCAGCAACAACAGCAGCAGCAGCAACAACAGCAGCAGCAGCAACAACAGCAGCAGCCGCGGCAGCAACAACAGCAGCAGCAGCGGCAGCAGCAGCGGCAGCGGCAGCAGTAGTGAAAGAGAAGGCAAGTGGCTCATCCGGTGCAGCAGACGCATCAGAAGCAGCCGGGGAGGACTTTGGCCAACGGGAAGATGTGGAGGAGAGGGGAGCACCTGCTGAAGCCGAGCAGCAGGGGAAACGAGAGGAAACAAAGACAGACGCCTCGCCAACGGCAGACTCTGAGGAAGAACGCCTTCAGCAAAAGCCTTCGGACAACGGCGTCGCAACGACTGTCGAAGAGGAAGGCTCTGCGGCAACGGCAGAAGAAGAACGAACCGATGATGCCAGCAGAGGAGAACAGGTTTGTCTCGCAGTGATGCATGGGCAAAGGAGGCCACGGACGGGTAGCAGAAGCAGCAGAGACGCAGTTGTAGCAGCAGCAGCACCAGGAGGGGAGAAACAGTCGCAGCTACCACCCAGCGCCCAAGGTCGTCGTAACAGCAAGTTCTACATACCTGACTACACACACAAAAATTCGAAGAACTCAAAATTCAGAAGACTACCGGTATATATATATGTCTACATTGGTAATAGGTGGAAGGGTAGTTGAGGACACCCATAAAGCTACAGCGGCAGCTAAAGAGAGGCAGACAACTAGCTGCCGTTGGGGAAGTTCTTTGCGGCAGCAGCAGCAGCAGTGGGAGCAGAGGAAGAGCGGCAGTGTACCACCTACGAGAGGTCTATATGTAACTTAGGCTTGTGTAGGACTTGGTTGCTGAAGTGTGTATATGTCTATATCAACCTACAAAAGAACTATATGTGTATATGCTTCTCTTTCTCTCCCTACATATATATATATATATATATATATACAGATATGTAAACGCAGATCCACGTATGCTATCTATAACGTATACATATGTACAGATATATGTACGTACAATTACGTGTATACATATGCATACTATCGGATAGTCAGCCTTGGACGCTGAACAACTGGAATGCCTGTTCTTTTTGTCTCCCTCCCTGTTCCCGTATATTTATTTCTCAAGTTCCACCAGTAGAACTTGACGCAGCAACTGCCGGAAGTGTCTTTTGCCGTAGCGTTCTCCTGGTGGAGCTTGCGCCTACGTCCATCTTGGGTAGGGAACCTGTGTTTTCTCTGAGTATATATGTGTCTGCATGAACTCAGGAACCTTCTTCTATTTTACTGTCCCAGAACAGCAAAGATTTGAAGCAAGAAGGACTGCAGCGACTTTCCTCTTCGCTCCGCAGCAGCGGTGAACCTCTGCAGCAGGACCTGCGGAGCGGGGAAGAGGCACCGTTAGCTACACGTACACCGGAAACCCGTGCTGGAGACGGCCCAGCAGCAGATCCCGAAGCAGCAGCAGAGGACAAGGCAGCACCGACAGCAGCGGCGAAGGAAGAAACAGAAAGCGAGGACGGCAGCAAGAAGGGAGAAGAAGCACGAAAGAAGAGCAAACAGCAAGAAGAGCAGTCGAGCCCACCAGCAGCGGCAAACGACGAAGAGAAGAAGACTAAAAAGCAGCAAGGAAAGGAGGAAAGGGAGAAAAGCGTTGCCAACAAGAGTCCAGCAGCAGAGAAAGTAGAACAGAAGCCGAAGGAGGCGGGAGCTCCTGCAGTAGCAGAGCAGAGAGGGAAAAACGAGACTGCGAAGCCGGAACTGGGGAAGAGAGTCAGTCCTCAGCAGACGGGAAGAGAAAAGAAAGAAAAAGGTGATAAGAAGATGGCCGAAAAAGAAGACCAAGAGGCCGGAGACGAGCAAAAGAAGCAGCTGAACGAGGGGGGAACCGAGTCAACTGAAAAAAAAGGGAGAAGTTCGGGTGTACGTACACCGAAGAAAACAGACAGTCGCGCGAAGCGAGAAGGCGGAGGTGGACGAGAAGGAGGAGCAGAAGGAGAGGAAAAGGAAAAAACCCAAGCAGCGGGTCCAGAAGCTGCACTAAAAGCAGCAAATAAAGAAAAAGTCTTGCAGCCAGAAGAAAAAGAAGAGCAGAGCGCTGCAGCAGCAGCGGCAGAAGAAAAGGCAGAGAAAGGGCAGGAGATAGAGGAGGGAGAAAGGGAGACAGCAAGAAAGGAACCGGGGGTTCAAAAGGCGGAAGAAGAGAGTCCACACGCAGGGGCCAAAGCAGCAGAGATTGAAGAAGCAAAATCAGTCGCACCAGGCGAAGCAGCAGAAACTCCTGCAGCAGCGGAGGACGCGGAGGAGGCAGCAGCAGCAACGCCGACGGCAGCAGCAGCAGCAGAATCGCCAGAAGGAGGTGCAGTGGACACAGAAGAGAGACAAGCCGCAGCAGCAGCAGATGAAGGAGTCGACCCGGCAGAGGAAAACAAAGGAGAAGAACAAGAAGAGACACAACGAGAAGAAGACCAACACAAAGCAGGGGGACAAGAAGAACGAGTACGGAAAGAGGGGGAACACGAATTACGAGAAGAAGAAGGAGAAGAAGGAGAAGGGGAAGAAGAAGGGGGAGGAGAAGAAGAAAAAGAAGAGGGTAATGAAGAAGAAGACGAAGAAACCGACTCTGAAAGAGAAGCACAAGAAGCTCTGCAGAAAGCCTTGGCAAGCGGCACGACGATATCGAACCCGCTGATGGATATTTTCCCACGAGAGGCCGTTCTGGTGCAGCTGGGGGCCGAGGACGTAGACCTCGTCGCAAAGTCTATCGGGTACGGCTGCAGCCGAACACAAAGAAAAAAACTCCCGACTTGCTGCTGTTCCTGCTGCTGCTCGTGTCGCTCTTGCTGCAGCTGCTGCTACTCGTGCTGCTGTTGCTACTCGTGCTGCTGCTGCTGCTGCTCGTGCTGCTGTCGCTGTTGCTGATGCCGCTGTTGCTGTTGCTCTTGCTGATGCCGTTGGTGCTGCTGCTGCTACTCTTGCGGTTGCTACTGCTCTTGCGCTTGCTCTTGCTGTTAATGGACTTGCTGCTGCTGTTGCTGCTGTTGCCGTGACTCCTGTTCCTCCTGTTGTCTCTTCTGCTGCTCTTGCTGTTGCTGGACTTGCTGTTCCGGGTTTCGCTGTTGGTGTCATTGTACTAGCTTTGCTGTGTTGTTGCTGTTGCTGCTGTTGCTCTTGCCGCTCGTGTTGCTGGTGCTGCTCGTGTTGCTGTTACTGTTGCTCTTGCTGCTGGTGGTGCTGTTGCTGCTGCTCTGCTGTTGCTGTTCATACCTCTTGGGCTTCGCCTCCTCTCGCGTTTCTTCGGTTCTCTCCTGTTGCTGCTGCTTCTTCAGCTCCCACTCCTTGCTGTTTTCCCTGCTGCCGCTGCTGCACCTGTGTGTCGTCGACTCCCTGCGGCTCCTTTTGCTGCCACCGCTTCGGCGTCATTAGTCTCCTCCGTTCCGTCTTGCTGCTGCCTGCTGCTGCTTCTTCCTGCTGCTGCTGCTTCCTTCTACTGCTGCTGCTTCTTCCAGGCGCTGCTTCATGCTGGTGCTGCTCTTCCCTGCTGCTGCTTCTGCTGTTTCCTTGCGCTGCTCCTTGTTGCTGCTTCTGTTTCTTCCTGCCTCTGCTGCTACTGGGGCTGCATCTCGGTCCAGCTGGCTGCTGCTGCTTTTTCGTGCTGCTGCTTGCTGCTGCTGATGCTGCCGCGTGTGTGTTGCTGCTGCTGCTACTTGTTGTGTCGCAGGGTGGACGCGGAAAACGGAGGGCCGCTGCTGATGCTCCGTTCGACTTCCTCTGCTGCTTTTTCAAAACAAAGCAGCATCGCAGGGCCGCCGAAGCTCAAAAGAAGTGGTAGGGAAGGGTTGCCTTTTGTTCTTCTTTCTTCGTCCCACTTTATTTCCTTCACCCTCCTCTTCGTCTTCTCCTGTTCCCTTTCCGAAAAGGACTTCCTTTTCTTTATCGGCTTCTTTTTATTCTTTTTCTATCTCTATCTCTCCTTCTCCAACCCACTCTTCTTCCCTCTCTTCCTCTCTGCGCACGCAATTGCATGCGCGCATGCAAGTCCATGGGGAGAACAGTCCAACATACATAGACACACATATATGTACACAGAGAATACACATATATACATACACATGTATATACTGCTATTCATATATATATATACATATGTATATATGTATACGCATATATATATATATATCTATACATATATATATATATATACATATGTATATATGTCTGTACGTACATATATACATACATACATATCCATACATATATGTATGTATGTGTGTATATTTGTCTATACATAAAGGTATGTATATCGAGATCAAATATAAGTTATCCATCTCTCTAAATATATGGGGCAATATACAAAAATTCATATTTCCACAGAAGTGTTCATATACACATACACACAGACACATACACATATTCATGTATATCGTCTTCTCTTTGTCTCTCCCTCTCTCTTTCTTCAACCGTATCCATTTTCATACATATACGTACATACACATATATATATATATATATATATATAAACTCCTCCAGGCCTACACATCTACACACACACACACATACACTTGTATGTAGGTACACATATACACATATATGTATATATACATATATCTCTATATTCATATGGAGACAGAACATATCTATCTATCTCTCTATCTCTCTATCTATATATATATGTTTCAATGCTGCTGCGGTTCCTCGCTGACAGAAGAGTATTTCCTTCAGCGCTGCTATATTCTCTCCCCCACCCACTTGTGTGAATGTTTACAACCAGAAACCTCCTCCACATATATATGTTTCTACGTGTATGTGTATTTATTTGTAGAAACACACATGTGTGTATATCGGGAGAGTTTGGTTTTCTTCCCTTGTACGCAAGGAGGAAAAAGCAGAGCCGGTCTGTGTGCGTGTCCCTCTTCAAACATTTCTTGGCCTACAAGAAGCAGCCGCATACAAAAGTGCCACCGCAAATACATACATACATACCTACCCTATATATATATCCTCACATCCATATGTATAGATAGAACATATACATATATGTGAACACGTATGTATAAATGTTTCCATTCACACCCGTTGTCAGCAAGAAACATCTACGTAGAAAAGAAGATCGCTCATCACCCACACACGTAGACATATATACATATCTATACATATGGTCAATTGAATGTCCCTATATTGACATATTTTGCATATCTATACACACACACATATATATATGTATATTCAGTTCGTACGTAGACGCACAAGCGTTTGTGGATCTGCGGCTACATGTTCGGAGGACGGGGGGGGAGGTGTCTAGACACTTCGGCCGCGGTGGGTGGGTGGTAGAGACACGTGTGTGTCTACAGGAGAGAAAAAGAGAGGGGAGAAGAAGAGAGGGGAGAAAAAGAGAGGGGCACTTTCGTTGGAAGAGTTTGCCGGTTTTTGTGAAAGGGTGAATTCTGCAGATTCTTCGATAAGCGGAACTTCGCCCGACGACGAGGAGCCGCTGATGAGTCTCGAAGACGTGGACGTGGCAGAAGATCTTCTCGGTGTACGTACACAGCAAAAGCAAATCCTTTGCACTTTCCTTTCGCAAATTTTCTCTCCATCTACACACACAAATATACCACCATATGCGGAACTCTCCGTCTACATATATATATGTGCCTGTACATGCATATACGTATATACGTATGATTACGTATACTCAAAAGAGGGCCAAGTTTTGCTGCAGCATATATTTACTACAGAGGAACACACACACACACGCACTCATACCAGCAAATGGAGTATTGTCCATATACACATATATATACATATATATCTATCTACCTACGTATACATGTGCATATCTATACAAATGTATGTGCATATACATATGTATATACACACACTTAGAGCCACGTCAAGATTTCATGCAACATATATTAACTATAGACGAGTACACATGCATATACCAACAAATTAAAAAATACGTATATCCGCACATATATACATACATATATATATAGTTACGTATCTATACCTATATATGTATATGTACATAGAGTTACGTGTACACATACATATATATATATATATGTATATATAGTCGTAAGCACGTCAAGATTTGCTGCAAGAGGGTTAGCGCAACAGATGGCAATGTGGAAAGGAGAAGAATATACACGTGCAGTCGTCTCTCTAGCTCGCTATGGAAATGTGTATAGAGATCCTGTACCCACGCAAATCCTTCTGCAAACCCATTGATAGACGTGTGCCACTTCATAGAGATGCATGCAGAGCCACACTCGTAGGAACAGACACACACATGAACGGGAGATAAAACGTGGCGTTCCCCTCCATCGGAGAGGCGGGTGCTGGTGGGCAGCTGCCTCGCCAGAGAAAAACGAGAACCCACCGACGTGCTGAAACTCACACAAATCTGCTGCAAAGACGCAGGCAGGTGGAGGCCGCAGGAGCGTAGATGCCGAAGAAAAGGAGGTGTGCGAGGACTACACGGGATAGCGGCAGCAGTATACACGTGCAGAGACGCCGTCAAGCACACATATACACACACGTATACAGAGGAAGAAAAAATCGCGCGCCGCCATATACACAAACGCATGCACACGTATAAACATATATGTATACACATATCTGCACGCGTAAACACATATATATACACATGTGCATTCTCTCTACTTTTCTCTCATTATATATACAAACGCATGTACGCGTATACATCTATATATATATACACTTATCTGCACGTGTATCCATGTATATATAC
This sequence comes from Sarcocystis neurona, assembly GCA_000727475.1. Classification (NCBI taxonomy): domain Eukaryota; phylum Apicomplexa; class Conoidasida; order Eucoccidiorida; family Sarcocystidae; genus Sarcocystis; species Sarcocystis neurona. The sequence goes on along the minus strand of KL647319.1, from coordinate 286,263 downwards.
ATATATTTTCTCTCTGCTTTTCTCTGGTTATATATATAAGCGCATGCACGCGTATATGTATACACATACCTGCACACGTACACATATATATATATCTTCTCTCTTGATATTTCTCTCTGTCTTTGAATCCCTCTATTTGTTTAGAGAAGGATGTGTGGAGCTAGGAGATGCCAACTTGTGTTGTACACACGTAGGAGAGTCTCACACGCGCGCACGCATAGACGTCCTGCGAGCCTGTGAACATGGGGTGTACGTACAGCGCAGTTGCTGTTTCTCACGCTTCACGACTGTCCTCAAAAATTCACTTTTTCCCTCATGTAGAAAACTCCTGTGTCCCCCTGGGAGTCTGCGGATGCTCCTGCTGCTTCTTCTTCTTGTCTCTTGGTGCGGCTGCGGCTCCAAATTCTCTTTTTCAGCTGCCCTCCCTGCTGCTGCTGCTCTTTTGTCCGCGGTTCCTCTCTCTGCTGCTGTGGTTGCTGCCACTTTCTCCAGCCGTTCGCGGCCCCTGCTGCGGCAGCTGTCTGCTGTCTCTCTTGCTGCTGTTCCTGCTGCTCTTTGTAGCACTGCCGCGACGGCTACTCGGCTTCTGCTGCTGTCTCCGCTGCTGCAGCCTCTCTACTGCTGCTCCCTCGTCTGCTTTCGGGGACGCAGTCCTTTCCCCTGTTTCGCTCGAGGCCACTGCTGCCTGCATAACTTTTACTCTTCTGTCATTCATCTGTCGTTTCCTCTCTACTTGACAGACGCTGCTGCCGCCTTAGCTCTCTCGCCTTCTGCTGCAGCAGGTTCCGTAGCTGCTGTTCTCTTCCCGTTTCCTGGTAACCTGCCGTCTTCTGCTTTCTATCCCACCTCAACAGCAACTTCTCCTCTGCTATCAGCCCCCTCATTTATCGTCCTTCCTTTTCTTTCTCTTCTTCGCCGCCGTCCCCTTCTTCTTCTTCTACGTCTCTCTGTCACGCCAGTGTCTCTTCACTTCAGTACGTGTTGCTTGCTGTTTTCTTCGCAGGCCCTGAGGAGACTTTATCCGCCGGTGTTTGCCTGCCCAGCAAGTCCTCCAGGAAGAGCAGGGGAAAACAAAGAGGCGGCCGAAGAAGGAGGACTGTTTTGCAGTGTTATTACACCGGGATACCTCCGTGAGCAGCGGGCCGTCGCAAATGATGCGATCGCAGAACTTCTTCGGCAAGGCATCAGAGGATTAAAACTTTACTACGGTAACCTCTACAATTTCTCCCTTATCTTCTCCTGTTACTTTTGCCGCCTCTTTTTCCTCTCCTTTTTCTTCTTGTTCCCTTTTTTTCCGTCTATGCTTCTGCGTCTTCCTGTTCTCCATCTTTGTCGTTTCTCTGCTTTTCGCCGAGACCACCCAAGTTGTCTTCTTCTTCTCCCTTTTCTTCTGTCCTGCCGCTGTTGCGGGTGCGTGTTTGGCTGAAGCTGATCCTGTTGCTGTTACTGCTGCTGTTGTTGCTGCTGGTGTATCACTGCTGCTGCCTCTCCACTGCTGCTACAAAGTGACGCGCGCTGCTGCTGCTGCTGCTCAGTCAGCTGCAGCAGCACGTGTGAGGCTGCTGCTCTTGGTGGTGTTCGTGGTGCCGCTGCTGCCGGGATTCCTGCTGCTGTCGCAGTTGCTTCTGCTGCTGCTGTTGCACCTGCTCTTCTCATTAGCTGGATGCAAATCCCCGTAGGACGCGGGAAGTCGTCGTCACGGTCTTCCGGAGGGTTGCGCGTCTTCTTTTCCTCGCCAGCGGGCAGCATTCCTTCCTGCATCTTCTCTGCAGTTGCAGAGAGGCCTTAAGGAAGGCCCGTTTGTGCCCGTCTTTGACCCTGCCGAGTTTGGCTTCTTTATATTGCAGACTGCTGCCGACGCCTCGTCCAACACATACAAAGCACACACTGCTGCTGCTGCTCCTGCAGACGGCGACGTGCTGTCTCCTGGTCCGCACGCGATCTCTGCAAAATTCTGAGCGTTGTGTGGTGCTGCAGGCGAGACCTCAACCACGGCAATGACGGCTATTCTGGCGTCGAATATCAGCAAAATTCCTCCTGCTTCTCGAGCCGCCATTCCTGCATTTCTGCAAGCAGCAGCTCCCCTGGCCCAGCCTTTGTTCCCCGACGGATCCCCGCCGGAGGACGTAGAGCTGGGCGACCTGCTGCGCTGGGGCCTCGAGGAGCAGGTTGCCAGGGCGCGTCGAGAAGAAGAGGAAGAAGCTGCCCAGCAGCAGCAGGAGAATATCAGCAGCGACGAAGAGGGCGGCCCCGCCAGAGGACGAGGTCGAGCAGCAGGAAGGAAAAGGAGAAGCAGGAGAAAAGGAAGAGCCGGAGAGGACGGAGAGGAGGAGGAGGAAGAGAGGGGATCGGTTGGAGCGGCAAGAAGAAAGGCAAACGGAGGGAGCAGCGGGTCGCGCATGCACTCGAGAAGAAGCGACGAGGAAGCTCCTGCAGGAAGAGGAAGAAGCGCCGCCGAGCGTCTGTGGGGTGGCGGTGAGAGCACCGAAGAAGAGGAAGAAGAAGAGGAAGAGGAGGACGAAGACGCGGATGCAGCAGCAGAAGCAGAGGACGAAGGAAGTGATCCCCAGGGCGACGAAGAGCTGGGAGGGAGGGACGAAGCGGCGGCAGCAGGAACAGCAGCAGAGGTGGCATATACGCGCATATGGTCCGCGTGGAAGCAGTTTTGTCCGGTGACTCTTTTGGAAGAAGACCGCGTTGTAGCAGGCGACGTGGCCTTTGCTGCGGACTACGCGGGACGCCTTTTTTTGATGGAGACGGGGGAGAAAATGAAGAAATTCCTCGACGACCCCAAGAAGTATCTCTTCCGAGAGCCGCAGCTGCCAGAGTTCAAAACTTGCCGCGAAAAAGCCGGGGGCCAGAGGCGTGCCAAAAGTGAGAGGAAAGGTCAACAGGAGCAGCAAGAAGAAGAGGTCGATCCGCAGAGGGGACGGCATCAGAGGAGAAGAGAAGAGAGGGAGACGGAGGGAGAAAAAGAGGCGGAGACGGAGAAGCAGCTGCGACGAAGAGACGCAGAAGAAGAGGCGGAGGAACGGCAGCAACGTCGGACCCGAGCGACGGTAGGGAACTACGTTGCAGCAGCAGAAGAAGGAGTAAGAAGCAGCAGCCGACTGAATCTCGCCTTTGCAGAAACGGCAGACATTCAGCAAGCGAAGAAGCAAGCTGATTTACTGGCAGCAGCATACCAGCTGAGGCTCGTGGACGTGGAGCAGGAGCTGCAGCGGGCGAAGCAGGAGGCAGAGGAGCAGCGCGTGCGGCTGCTGCGGCTCGAAGCAGCTTCCACAGCCAGAGAAGGACGGAGAAAGGCCAGACAGGCGACCTTCGTGAAAGCGATGGACACGTTCAAGAAGAAAAGGAAGGACTACGAAAGGCTGCTGCAGGCCTCGAGACAAAGAAAGGAAGAGAGAGAACGTCGGCGACTGCAGCAGCTGCGAGAGCGGAAGCGCAGGCTGCTGCAGCAGAGGGCCACGGCAGCAGCAAAAGCCGCCGCAGCAGCAGCAGGAGAAGAGCTGCCGGAAGAAGAAGCTGCGGCGCTGCTGTTTCTTGACTTCACCGAAGAAGAGTATGCTGCCATAAGTGAGGAGGAACTCTTCGAGGCAGAAGAGAAGGCAAAGAACGCAGGGGAAGTTGAGAAGGAACTGAGCGGCGGAGCGCCTCCGTCGGCAGCAGCAGAAAGCGAGAGGACGCCGCCCTCGAAGTCAGCAGCAGGGGAGGCGGCGGCAGCAGACGGAACGACGGAAGGGGCAGCAGCAGCAGCAGACGAAGTCAAGAAGACGAAGAAGGGACCTTCGGAAGAAGAGAAAGAGGAGGACTTGCCAGAGGCCCCGGAACCTCCCGAAGCGCCGCAAGACAGCGACGAAGAAGCGTGGGAAGAGGAAGAGAAAACTGCAGCAGCAAACTATGAAGACAAAAGCAGCAGCATGCTAGACTTCGTCTTGACCGAAGAAGAGCTGCATGCGCTCGGCCAAGGAAAGCCCCTAGGTGAAGAACTTCGACAGTAGAACCGCAGCTCCACAACAGCCCCTCACAAAAAAAAAGCTCTGCTCTACTTTGTCAGTCCATAACGTCCGAACACATCACTTTGTTCAAATATGGACTCATACACATATCTACATCTACATATATATATATGCATGCATTTCCTCTGTCTTCTCTACCTCTCTCTACATATATGTACGCCTCTTTGATAATAAATATGCGTTGATACGTATATGGAAGTTGTAGGGGAATAGAGAGACATACCAATATATAAATGTTTATATGTATACATGTGTAAACCTTCACAAATAAACCGGTACATATATAGACACTGTGTAGAGTTACTCTAACATCTACACACACACACATATATATATATGTATGTAAGTAGCTATTTTTGTAGAGAGGAAGACAAATGTAAATATATATCTGTGTGTATATATACAGATAGATAGATAAACATAAAGATATACACATATATATATGTATGTATATATATATAAAGGAACACAGAGACAGACTTCGATCTCTCTCTGTATATATATGTGGATAGATATATACATAGAAGGATATACAAATGAATAGATATACAGATGGTATACAGATGGGTAGAGATATAGGTGGACGCGTATTGATATTGATAGACAGACATATATGTACACAAATAACCATAGAGAAAATGGTGATATATGCCATATATATATATAGATAGATTTAGATATGTGTACACATATATACAAATTGATACATATATATATATATATGTGGGGGCCGATCTACGGGAATTCAGACATATTCGTGGATAGAGAGAAAGACAGAAAAAGATACCTTCAAACCAAGCTCAGGAAGAACTGTATCTATGCATCTATAAGTATACGTAGTGATGGCCACAAATATATGTATATATATTTGGGCATTCATACAGATAGGTGAGTATAGAAATAGATAGATAGACGAATATATGTGGAGGAGGATAAATAGACTCGTAAATATAGCTGTGAATTCCTATAGACCTAGATGGTTATATATATACATATATATACATATATCCATATGTGGATATATATATATATATAGAGAGAGAGATATTGGGGGGATAGATATATAAACAAATATGTGGAGGATAACTACAGTGATAGACTTCGACGTATATTGTAACAGATGTACATAGATGGTTATACATATATATACTCGTACATAGGAGAAGATGTATATATGTATAAATACGTATATATGTACATATGCATATATATATGTATGGAAGTAGATAGATAAATTAAGAGATATGTAGAGGATATGTACAGAGATAAATATAAGCGTGTATTGTTATAGACGCACATGGGTAGATACATACGGGGAGACGTATATATACATATATATTTATATTTGGAAATAGATAAACATATAGAGACATACGTGGAGGATAAATAGAGAGATGAATATACGTGAATAAAGTATTTTTGTGGCTGGAAAGGATGTTTAAGAGATATAGAGGTAGACATTTTCCCAGGATACGCACCAGGCATTTGAAGGAAAGTCCACTCGATCAAAAAGAGAGCCGCTACGCCTGCCTCACGCAGACCACCAAATCTTCGCGTGTCTACTTTTTTCTGCACATTTACGTACGGAGGTTTACACGTCACCTTTGGCTGCTGTATAACCGGGAAATTCCTTCCCTTCTCTGTGGCTTCCTTCGATTTTCTCTTCCTCTCTTTCTCTTCATCTATCCCGCCTTCTCTTTCTGTCTTTCTGTGGTCCTCCTGCTGTCCTTCTGTAACTTCCTCCGGCTCTTTTTTCTCTTCTTTTCTCTGGCCCTTCCTTTTGACTTTCTTTTTCTCTGTTTATCTTCTCCGGCTCTCTCTCTTTTCCTCCTTTTGTCTTCCTGTCTCTTCATCACGCTGCCGGCCGCTTCCCGTTTTGCTGCTGCTGCTACTCGGCAGCGGGGGGAACTGTGTTCTGCTTTTTCTTCTCTGCTGCTGCTGGGGAGCGTCGCACGGATGCAGCAGCAACAGCTGCACCGGGAACAGCGGCAGCAGTAGCAAGGCTGCTGCAGTTTTCCGCTGCTGCTCTGCTTTTGGTGGGTCTGTGGGTCTTGGCTACGAGCTAGTAAAACGAAGAGAGCAGCAGCAACCCAGGCAGGAGCAGCAGCGGCGACGTCTCAGCAGCAGGCAGGACTTTCTGCTTCCTTCCTTTTGAGCCCCCTTAAGAGAGAATTTGTTAGTAGCTCGTTTTTTCATCCTTCCGTCTGTCCGTTCCCGTCTCTTGGACTTTCTCTTTTGTTGCTGTTTTTTCAACGTCTTCCTGCTGCAGCTGCTGCCTGCATTGCGCGAGCAGTTGCTGCGGCGGTGGGGCTGCAGAAGAACGTGAGGCTGGTGGCGGAACAGCAAAAAAGGGCCGGGGAGCAGACGCAGGAGCAGCAGCAAAGGCCCGTCGGCAGCAAAGAGACGGTGAGAGCGAAGAGCCGCAGCACCACTCCGCGGCCACCAGCAGCAGCTGCGGCACACAGGAAGAGGAGAAGCGCAGCAGCAGAAAGCAGAGCACCAGTGAAATGCGCAGGTTCAGCAGAACTTCGAAGAGTTTTCTACAGCTTTCTCGCGCAGATATATATGTGAAGCACCGCCCATGCGTCAATTTCTGCGGTGACTCCGGCGCATGCGTTTGTACCTCTGCCTGGGTTATACGAAGTGGCACAGATGTGCGTAGTTACGTCCCGTCCTTCACTGCTTCCGCACACGTATAAATTTCCCCCCCTCTCTGTATTTCTCCCCTTCTTCTTCTTCTTCGTCTTATCTCTCTATCTCGCCGTCTCTTGCTGCTGGTTTCTCTCCCCCCCTTTGGGCAGCTCCTTTTGCTTCTTCTGTGCTGCCTCTCCTTCTCTTCCGCTCTCGCCGGTCTCTCGCCTTCCGCAGGTGTATTTGCAGGCTTTTGCGTGGACTTCTGTGCATAATTCCACGCATCTTTGTATGGAGAGATATTTCTGTGATTTCGCCAAGTGAGAGATGCATGCATGCGTCTGTGATATATCTACGCACACAAAAAGAAACCTTGGCAGACACTAACGGGGAGAAAATGCTCTTTCTTCTCACTGTAAAAGAAGAATCTCTTCATTTTCCTTTATCTGCGTATTCTCCATCTATCTATATGTACGTTTTCCCTGTATATGTGTCTCAACACAGATATCGGTCTACATATGTAGATGTACTCTGTCCCTCTCCCACTCTCTGTCTACATACATGTACTCCTCTCTATATCTATACATACATATACAGATACGTACTTCTCTTCACTATTTGTATGTACTCTTTCTTATATGTATACCTGTACATATGTATACCTCTATATATAGATACTCTCTCTCTCTCTCTCCATGTACACACACATGCATATATATATATATATATCCATATATTAAATTTGTATACGCATACGTACTGTATGTGTACCCTACCTGTGTAACTGGACACGTACTTTCTCTATTTCTCTCCTTCGCTATATATATATGTAAATGTGTGTATACGTATATTTATCTCTATGTACATAAAGTACTCTATCTATGTATCTACACACCTATTTTCACTCTCGACCCCTTTCCCCAGATATAAATATATACACATATATATATATATATATATATGCATGCGTGCGCTATATCTCTCTTTGTGCCACATATATGTGTGAATGGGGCTTCCCTACTGGCCACTATATTACCTTCTGCCCACACATATAAATATATATTTTCTCCCTGGAATTCATCGTATCTGTTGCCCTGGCCGTCGTGAAAGTGGACCTCGGCAGGGACTCATTTTTTGTGAACGGGGCTCTCTTCGTTTCACGCCCGCCTTCCTTTTCAACTTCTTTTCGTGCTCGTAGAAGGAAGGGGAACACACGCGAGCTGCTGTGTATACGGCGGGCAGAAACAGGAAGTTCAAGAGAAGCTTTTGACTTCCCTTCCGTATGAAACTCTGAAGCTTTTCCGCAGTCTTCTACTTTCCTCCTTTCTTTGCCTTCTCTCTGTGGCTTCTTCGTCTTCTTCTAACCCTTCGTCCTTCTCGTACTCTTCTTCTTCTCCTTCTCTTTGAAGTTCTTCCTTCTGCTGCTGCTGCTTTTCTCTTCTTTTCCGGGCCCTCCCCTTCTTCGCCTTCTTTCCGGTCTTCTTCCCCGTCTCTGTCTCTGTTTTGTCTTCCGTCTTCGGGTCGTCCGGACAAAACCCTTCCTCTTCTTACTTTCGATCTTCTTCTGGAAAAAGCTGCTGCAGGAGATGTCTGTGCCAGCAGTGCTGTCCTCCCTGTCCTTCTCCTGAGGTGTCTGTACACCTCAGACGTCGGTCTTGTGCCTTCCACCGCCACATTTCGCCTTGGTCAAAAGTGGGAGGAATGGCACTCGGGCAAAGAAGGGGGCAAATCAAGAAGGGTAGAACAGCTGCTCTTCCACAGAAATACTCCTGCGGTTTACCAGCGAGAAGTTTGCTGAAATGAAGTTCCGCTGCTTTCTGCGGAGGAAAAGGGGGGGGGGCGGGGTCGTAACACCGGGGGTTTACTCCGTCCTTACTCCTCAAAAAGTCTCTTCTTCTTTCTGTGCTGCTCGTGCGCCCCTGCCTGCCCACGGCAAACAAGTTACCTGCTGTCTTCTCTGTTCTCCAGCGCCGGAAGTAAACCTACATACCAAAAGAGAAGAAACAGGAAAAGAGATACATCTATAGCAGCAGTGACTTACCTATACACGTACATATATATATATATATATATACATGTACAGACGCACGTAGGATCTACAGGACGTTTGTGCGAGACCTCTGTAGCGTCGAGCAACTATGGTTTTGCAGTTGGACACGCAAGGTCGATATATTCTTTTAGACTGGGAGGAGAAGAAGAAGCAGCAGCAGCTCAGAGGAAGCAGGAAGTCCGGCAAATATGCGGCCGTGGCTGGGGGAGTTGTCTGTTTGAGCGGCTGCTGTCCCGTCTTTCTGCTGACTTCTCTGCAGAGCTGTTCCTCTTCCTGCTGCTTTGTGCCTCCTGCTGCTATGTGCTGCTGCTGCTATGTGCTGCTGCTGCTGCTTCCCCGTGTATGCTGCCTGCCTGCGGCTGCTACTTCATTCCGGAGCCTCTGCCGTGCGCGCTGCCCTGCAGACGAGTTTTGCCTGCTGCTGCTGCTGCGACGCAGTGTACTGCTGCTGCTGCTGCTGGTGCTCCCCATTTTAGTCTGCGGCGTAGCTGTTGCTGCGGGGACGTGATGTTTCTCCTTCTCCTCCTCCTTCTCCGCTGCTGCTGCTGCGTTGCTGCTGGTGCGTTGCGCCGCTGCTACCGCTTTAATCCGCTTGGTCCACAGCTGCTGTCGCCGCTGAGCGAACGTGCTGCTGCTGCTACTGGCTGCTGCTGGTTGCTATTGGTGCTGTTGTTGCTGCTGCTGCTGGTTGCTATTGCTGCTGCCGTTGTTGCTGCTGCTGGTGCTGCTGTTGCAGCTGCTTGCTGGACTGCCTAGTCCTACTCTTGCTCTGCTGCTGCTGCTTCTGCTTCTCCTGCTGTGTGTGGCTTGCAACCGTTTGCGATGCAGGAAGAGGAGGAGGAAGAAGGGGCACCCGAGGCAGTTTCTGCTGGTGAAGAAGAAGGGAAAGTGGGCGACGGAAAAGAAGAAGAAGAACTGTCTCCGCCGTCTCGGCCGTTGTTGCAGCTGGAACAGCAGAAGGAAGGCTTCGTTATCGTCTTCTTGCAAAGAAGCGAAGAAGTGGAAGCAGCACTGCAGCAGTATGGGGTGTACGTACACCACTGGATCTACCTCATCGAAGAAGTTTCTGACGAAGAACGCAGGAAAGCCCAGCTTTTTGACATGTTGCAACAGGAGGCTGAAGAAGGTATCGAAAAAAGTAGAAAAGCCACCCCAGACCCGTCCTTGTACAAACAGAAGAGAAAAAGGGTTTCTCCTTTCTTCTCCCCAGCAGGGCAATGCTCAGGCACTACTCCCTACTCACGTAAACACATATATATATGTAAATGGATCTATTTGTGATCTTCTAGCAAATTTGTCCAGGTGAACAACAGCCGTATGCTCATGTTGGTTTCTTCTCACTGACTTCTCTTCTCCTCCCCTCGTGGCCGCGGGGAGACGTATCAAACAAAATTTCCACATATATATATATTTATTTATGTATCTCTCTACAGACACGTCCACACATGTACATACACATATGTATGTGTATGTATTCCCTTTTTTCAGCTCAATATACAAACCTGTAGAGAGGCACATACATATATGTACAGACGTGTTTGTTTCTCAGCCAAGTAGCGACTTCCATAGACTCGTTTGCATATGTGTGTGTCCCGAGCGATGATTATCCACACAGAGAGAAAGGCACTTTTCATCAGTCAAATAAAAATAACTCCGCATTTGTATGGGTTCTGGTAGACACGTTGCTCTCACTTATACATATGTATGAAGATATGTACATATGCGCACATGTATATATATATATGTATATGTGCGTATATACACAAAATATATGTATGTGTATACACACACATATATGGATGTATTGAATTCTTCTCACTCTCCAGGCTTCCCTATTTGTCGCTTTCTTCCTCTCTCTCTATATATGTATATAAAGATATGTATATGTATGTACATATATATGTATATGTATGTACATACACCACATATACGTATATATATATAGTGAATTATTCTGATCCCCCAGCCTTCTCTCTCTGTCCCTTTCTTCCTCTACATACGCGTTTACCTCTTCTTCTTCTTCTTTTAGCCTCTTTTCTCTACATACGTATGTGCCTCTACTTTCTATGTGCGTGTGTGTGCATGGGTATGTGTGTCTCTCTGTATCCACGTCTGTGTCTATAAAACGTAGGTATATGGAAAATTTCATCCCCGTAGGAGCTCCCCTTTCTCCTTCTCTGTCTTTCTGTATAAATAAATGTATGTCTGTGTTCGATTCTTCTCCGGGGGATGCCGCTGTCTCTGTTGGCATTGTGGTAGCGGTGGGGCTGGTGAATGTTTGCCATTGCATGCAGCTGCAGCGGAAAGTCGAAGATACGCGGAAAAACACCCGTTGCCGTGGCTGAGGAATTGCCAACCGGACCTCCGCCTTTCGCAAGACCTTCGTGACTTTTCTCAAGAAAAGGCCACAGCTCCTCTCGGTGGGGACAAGCACCCGCAGCAGCAGCAGCCACAGGGACAGAAGGAGCCGCTCGGTGGCAGCAGCAGGTGTCTGCGCTGCAAGAGCAAAAAATTTGCAGCAGCAGCACTCGCAGTAGCAGCTGCAGGAGCAATGGCAGCAGCAGCAACACCAGCAGCAACAGCAAGAAAGCGGCAGCAGCAGCAGCAAGAGCAGACGCGGGAGAGAGAGAGCCATACGAGCAGCAGCCGCGGCAGAAGCAGCGCCAGCCTCAGCAGCAGCAGCAACGGCAGCAACAGCACAGGCGGTAGCAAGGGCGATAGGAGCAGCACGTGCCGCAACAGGAAGGCCGCAGCAGGAAAGCCGCAGCAGGAAAGCCGCAGCAGGAAAGCCGCAGCATCAGCAGCCCTAGCAGCAGCAACAACAGCGGCAGCATCGAGAACAGCAGCAATAGCAACAGCAGCAGCAGTAGCGCAGACGGGAGCAAGAGAGATAGTAGCAGTATGTGCGGCAGCAAGGCACGCAGCAACAGCGGGAAAGCGGCAAGAGCAGCACCCGCAGGAGCAGCAGTAGCATCAGGACGACAAGGACTTGGCTGTGTGTCCCTCTCTTTTCAGAGAGAAAAAAAGTCCACCTGGGTGAAGAGTTCCTTTTGCTGCAACCGATAGCAGCATTTTCCCCGTAGCATTTTCTCTTTACTTTTTTGCTTGTTTGCTCTTTGCTGAGGGCGCTCCTGCACCCTCCTGCGGCGGCGGCTTCGGCTGCTGCTGCTGCTGCCAACAAGAGACTTTTACCCGGTCAACTCTTCTCCTTATCTCCGCCCTGCGGGCATTTGTTGCTGCCGCTGCTGCTTTCCAGAAAGCTGTTCCTACTAACTTTTCTACTGTGGCCGCTGCACCCTCCGCTGCTGCTGACGTTTCTCCTGTCGCTAGTGCAGCCTTTGCTGCTGTTGCTTTTCAAATGCGCGGGGTCGTTGCTGCTGTATCTGCTGTGGCTGTCGTCCGGGCCGCAAGTCCTGCTACTGTCGCACCTGCTGCTGTCTCTGCGCATACTGCTGCCGTTTCTGCTACGTAGGCCGCAGTTGCACCGCCGTACGGCTCTGCCCCCGTGCTGCTGCTTCGTCGCTGCGACTACTTCGTCGCTGCTGTGGCCTCATCGCTTCTGCCGTCTGCTGCTGTTTTTGTTTCTGTCCTCCCTGCGGCTCCGAAGGGTTCCGATATTTTGCTGCTGTTGCTGCTGCTTCTTCTCCGGGCGGCCCTCCCGCAGCCCGCCGTTTGCTACGTCCCTTTGCGGCTGGTGTACGTTGTTGCGGCTGTTGTTTCTTTTGCGGTGACATCTACAAAATCTGCTGCTGCTGCTGCTGCCATTGCGTGTGCCGCTGCTGTCTCGCGGTTGCAGTAGAAAAAGACGACGAAGTGGGCGGCGACAGGGCGAGAAACTTCCTCTCCCCAGCTGACGTCCCCATTTCTTCTTCTGAGAAGAAAAAGAACCTACCACCAAGCAGCAACACCAGCAGCAGCAACAGCAGCACGAGTGGCAGCAGCAACAGCAACGGCGTGGAGAGCCAGCTGAACACGGGAAGCAGCAGGAGCTGCAATGCCGCTGGCAGCAACGGCGTTGCTGAGAGTTCCAGCAGCAATAGCGACGAGGAGAGCAACAGCAAAAACTTGTCAAGACTTTGGGAAGTTCACTGCAGAGCAGTTGCTGCAGAGCAATTAAAGGCCCAAGAACAACAGAGACAGCAGCAGCAGGAGCAGCGGCTGCTTGAAAGTGCCGAAGTTAAACTCTTTCAAGACACAGAAGCTCTTCTTCGCGCTTCTCTCCTCTCTGTCCCTACCGACGGAACAATAAGTAAGTCCCTATTTCTCAGTCCCCTCTACCTACTATTACTCCCCATAAATATATATATATATATGTATATTCAAAGGGGGACGTACAGGGAGGAAGCTGGTGAGGAAGGTAGGGTCGTCTTGGGTTTCTCAATACGATGTACATATTAGAAATCCCTACATCCGTATACCTATATATATATATATATATATATATATGGACATCCATGTATATGTATATATATAAAAGTTTCCCACGTAAGGAAAAAAGTCTTGTAGATGGTAAGTAGGCGATTACTTCTTGATCTTCTTTACATAGAGTGCTTACCCACATACATAGATATATATGTATATATACATCTTCTCATATATATATATGTGTGCACACACATTTGTTTATATATATAGTACGCGTAAGGAAAGGGCCGTAGGCGATTTGTTTTGTATTCAGAGATGTAGTCTTCCGGAAGAAGAACGTACTTCCGCCTTGTCCTTCTTTATTTGGCACATATGAGAAATCTTCTGCTCTCTCCCTTTCTTCTTTTTCCTCTCTTTTGCAGCTTTCCCTCTTCTTCAAATCAAACAACTTCAAAAAGTGGTTCTCGTTTGATCAGTAAATGTGTCCCTATAACAGCGTCTCACGCTCTTGTGTGTGTGTATAGAAAATCATACATACATCCCTATGTATGTACGTATACATATGTATATTTATGAGTGGATGCCCACGCTGATTTTTTGGTGTGTCTTCGCTTGGTCGACAATCCCATACTCTTGTATTGAACTTTTCCTTCTCATTCTTTTTCAGTTGTCCACTACTTCTACAGATGTACACATCAATACATATAAGTCAACGTCCTCGTATATAAAAATAGGTGTATATATATATTTTAGACGTTTGTGTCCATTTACTCAACCACCTCTAGCTGTCCACAATTCCTGTCTCAGGAGTTCTTTGAAGGACGCCTTCTCTCATATATGAAGAACTAAATGTATATCTATATCTGTCTATATGTGTATCTCCCCCTCACTCTCTGTCTATATATGTATAGATAGATAGATATAGATGTCTGGACTCATATATGCGTCTCTAGGACATTGTTTCTTTGCCTCTAAATATGCATACAGATATGGATGACCAAATTGATATACATATATATATATATATATCTGTGTATCAGTATATATACGTTTGAATACATGCATATGTATATATATATATATATATGTATAAGTACATATAGGTTTTAATATATGTATGTATGTGTATATATATATGTATATATGTACGCGGATACATACATGTTTTTCCAGTCAGCCAGACATAGACGTTCTTAGATATAATATGTTAGGGTCTGCCTTCTTTTGCATGTATACTTATAAATAGCTCTGTGAGGACGGGTGGTGCGTGTTCAGTCGTTTGTACCCGTTCGTTTCGTCTGATTTGGGTGTACGTACACCCCAGTGTAGCTTCCGTATACACTTCAAGCTTTTCTTCTTGCAGAACAAATTTCCTCCCAATTCCTATCTCTTTTCGCCCAGTCTTTTTCGCGTCCCTTGCTATTTCTTCGTTAATTGCATTCATCTTCTGCTTTCCGGTCTCCCTTTTTTCTTGTGCCTTTGCTGCTTAAAGCACTTCCTCTTTTCACTGCGGTGTACGTACACCCCGTGCGTGTCGTACCCCGGGCTCAAAAGGACTTCCCTTCAATTTCGCTGCTTTCAACTCTCCCTTCGTTCTCTTCCTTCTGCTTCGCATTCCCTCTGTCTGCATTCTTCTCGCCCTCTCTTTGATCATTCCACGTCAACTTGCTTTTCTCTTCCTTGCACCGCTGCTGCGGTGTACAGACACTCCGTAACACACATTCGCCAACACCCTTAAGGCTGCAACGACTTCGAACTCTCTCTGCGTCAGTTATTTCGTTCTTTTTTCATTTTCCATCTGTCTGGCCGCTTTCACCAAGCCACTTTTTTTCCGTCCCCTTCTTTACTTTGGTATGCCTTCTCAGTTGCGGTGTACAGACACCTCAAGAACACCCCATCGTGATACCCGAAATGCACGTCCTGTGCAGGGAGTGTGCTCCGCCAGTTTCTTTCTCCTTTTTTCACACGCGGAGTCCTTGTGTTCCTCCTCTTTTGCTTTTCTGCAGCTTCTTTCTCTTCTGCTTTGCTCTGTGCCGTTTTCTTCTCTCTTCTCTTTTCCACAGTTGAGGTGTACAGACACTACAGTCCCATGGTGATACACTACAAAATTCGCGCCGCAGTCGATCCTTTCTTTATAACTCCTGACGACCCGTCGCTCGTCCCGCCCCCTCCCGATCTTTCTGAAGTATGTCCTGTTTTCTTCCTGGCGAACGGCAGCAGCAGTAGCAGCAGCCAGCAGCGGCGTTCTTATGTTTTTTCAGCAAAGACGCACACCTCCACAGCGACGCATAAAAGTCAGAACCGAGTACATTAATCTGCATCTCCTTCTATATGTAAATCCATAAAGCAGAAATTCTGGTGTGTATAACAAGGTGCCTGCCTATACGGAGGGGAGTCTGAGTATACACATATGTATGGATGCATGCAGGCCACTTGAAAAAAGTCAGGGCCCGTACGTTGGTCTGCGTGTGTTTTTATTCGTCAAATCTATATATGTAGTTTTCGCGTCTACATAGGTAGTTTTTGTCTATATAATAAGGTGCCTGTCTATGTAGAGGGAAATATCAATATACACATATATATACGTCAATATATATGTGGACAGATAATTGATGTACACGCATATATATATATACATATATATATATATATATGAAGATTGTCAGGGGATATAGAGGATATGGGAAAAGTTTCTAGAAGAGCACTGCTGAAGCGTGAGGAGAGACCAAAATAACATGGGTGGCACTTACTTGTTCTTTGTCCCTTCCTCTCCAGGGGAAGGCAGCACAGCAGCAACGTCGTACTCAAGCGAGTAGACCCCCCCCACACATACAAGTACTGATAACAGAACTTCTGCAAAGAATTACCCGCTTCAATATCTCCCACACATGCGTCTTCACCACGTGTGTCTCTACGTGGCTCCTATATTCTATTTATTCTCTTATCTGCCTGTCAACATACGTAAATACGCGTACTCGTAGATATATATGCCCATATGTGTAGATATGCGCGTGTAGCCGCATGCACAGATATTTCTGTGAGAGAGAGGGAAGCAGCGCAGCAGAAGGAGGAAGAGTAGCAAAAAGGAAAGTTTATATGGTCGAGTGCCGAGCAAACCCCTTAAGTCCGAGGAAATAAAAAGAGGAAAAAGCAGGGGAAGCCCCGGGGGTCGCGTCGCAGTATGCTGCGGCAGCAAAAACAGATTATGACCCCCTCTATCTCTCTTGCACTTTTTTCATGTCCAGTCCTTCCTAATCTATTTATTTCTCCCTTTCTTTCTCTATCTCTCTCTCTATATATGTCCTCCCTTGTACATGCACGTATATGTTAATGGACGCCCCAAATGGCTGCAGCCGGCCACGCAAAAAGGGTATCTTTAAAAGATTTTTCAAGCCACCTGTACATATGTCTCTGTCTCTGTATTTCTATCTCTCTACAGCCCTATCTTTGTGTTTGAATACCCATCTCTGCTTCTTCTACTTTTCCCCTCCCTCATGCTCGGACGTGCACGTATAGGTCTCTGTACTTCCATGTTGCTGCCGGTCAGGAGAAGTCCCGGTACGGCAGCAGGGGGCAGCAGACGCAGCGACGATTTTGCTGTTGCCAATTTTTGAGGGGGGAAAAAAAGCGGGGCCGTTTCACTTCTGCTAACGACGAAGGAATAGAAGAGCAAAAGTCACAGAGGCACAAAGAAACAGAGAGACAGAGAGGAGAAGGCCATAAATTTGTCCCTTTCATCGATTCATTCCTTGCGAGCAGCAGCACAGCCCCCCCCTCGTCTCCCTTAGTCCGGTTATATTATATAGAGCACATGGATTTCTTTTTTCCTTTTCCCTGTCTCTGTCCGTGTACGTACACACACACATACAAACGCATGCAGCGAAGGACGCACATACATGTATATATGTGCGAGTTTTTTGGCGAGTTCGTACTTCTTGTATGTGGAGAGAAAAAGAGGCACAAATATAAAAAGTGCCTGTTGCACACGTTTTGGTGTACATGTCTGCATGCGAGTGTATCTCTCCGCGTCTCTGGGTAGTGGGTATGTGTGTGTATCTCTGTTGATGTACACCTTTCCAGGTGTTCTTCTCTTTCTCTTTGTCTTTCATCAAATGCCGCGACCGCACAAATTGTCATCTGCTGCTTTCACTTTTGCCCTTTGCTTCTCTTCCTATGTATTTATATGAGTAAATAGACAGATACATACACACATATGTGTATATGTGGATATCCGTATATATCTACATACATAGGTGTGTGCATGCATGTATAGAGAAAGAAAGATAGAAAGCAGATAATACACTCGTATGCCGCAGTTTCACATGCATATAAGTACGTGTGTGTATATATCTACGCATATTCACACATATGTACATTCGTAGATATATATGTATACATACATGTAGATAAACGTGTATATCTATGTATGCCTACATTTATAGAGATGTATATGGCAAAGTAGAGAAAGGTAGACTATGGACACTGAAGTCACACGCCTAAACTCATATATATCTACGTGTATATATACATACATATATATATATATATACGTACATATCCATACATATGTATATATATATGTATAAATGTACATATAGATATACGTGCGTATCTACACATGTAGATTCGTATACGTTGCAAAAATATAGAGAGATAGAGAGTAGGCAGTGAACTAATGCGCCTGCAGTTATATATATACATATCTATATATATATGTCTATGCATATAGGTATACCTGTATATCTACACATCGGTATGTACTTATGTATGCATAACTAGAGTGAGAGAGATAGGGAGTAGATAATACACTCGTGAACCTCTGCTTTCACATACATATATATCTACGTATATTTATACATATATATACAGACACGCATATGGTAGACATCTATATATATATACAGAGAGAATAGAATCCTTGTATGCGTAAGCTTCGACTCTTAAGTGGAAACATGTAGAAAAAAGTGTGCAGAACTTGGTGAGAGCTTCATATCTCTTTGTTGTAGTGAGTTTAGCAAAAGACGAGACACTGCACGGAAAGCCATTTCCTCAGCAATCCTTGAAGACGCCCTTTTTATATATATATCTCTTTCTGATGATGTAAAAGATTGAAATTCACTACATTGAGACGATAGGGGAAATTCCTAGCTTTACACCTATATTGTGTCAAAAGGTGAACCTCTGAATTCTCTCTCCCTGCCTGTCTCTGTCCCTTTCTCTCTGTCTCTCTCTCTGTCTCCGTCTCCGTCTCTATCTGTCCATCTGTGTCCGTCCCCGTCTCCCTCTATGTCTCTCTCTGCCTCTGTCTCTCTGTTTGTTTCTCTGTCTGTTTCTCCCTCTCTGTCTCCGTCCCTCCCTGTCTCCCTTTCTGTCTGTCTCTCCCTGTCTCCCTCCATCTCTCTGTGTCTTCGTCTCCCTCTGTCTCTCTTTCTGTCTCCCTGTCTCTCCCTGTCCATCAGTCTCTCTCTCTGTCTCTGCCTCTCTCTCTATCTGTCCGTCTGTCTCTGTCTCTCTCTCTCTGCCTGTTCATCTCCGTGTCTCCGTCTCTCTCTCTCTGTCTCCCTCTCTGTCCCTCCCCCTGTCTCTCTTCCTGTCTGTCCACCTCTCTGTGTCTCTATCTGTCCATCTGTAGCTGTCTCCGCTTCTCTCTCTGTCTCTGCCTCTCTGTCTGTCTCCGTCTCCGTCTCTCCCTATGTCTCTATCTGTGCATCTGTCTCTCCATCTCCCTCTGTCTCTCTTTCTGCCTGTCTCCCCCTCTGTCCCTCTATCTCCCTCTCCGTCTCTATCTGTTCGCCTCTCTGTGTCTCTATCTGTCCATCTGTCTCCGTCTCTATCTGCCTTTCTTTCTATCTGTTCCCCTCTGTGTCTCTCTACCTGTCTCTCTCTGTGTCTGTCTCCCTGTCTTTTTCTCCCTCTCTGTCTCTCCCCCTGTCTCTTTGTGTCTCTCTTTCTTCCTGTCTCCCTCCCTGTCTCTGTCTCCCTCCATCTCTCTATCTGTCCATCTGTCCATCTGTCCATCTGTCTCTCTGTTCTTTTTGTGGAGCTTGGACTGCCGCAGAAGATAAGGAGGTGCATGTTTTGGGGACTTTATAGGGGAGAAGCGGCAGTGAAGAGAGAGCAGCGAGCTGCGGCAGAGTTGGGGGGAGTGGGGCTGCGTGAAGTGTACAGACACCGGGAGGGGGACAGCAGCACGAACCGACTTCTACAGCGGTGTAGAGAGAACATATCAGAGAATCGAAAGAAAGAACCGAACCTGCTCACAGCTTCTGAATTGTGAACAGCAAAGAATGTCTTCTGTTTGTTCCCCCTTCGTCTCTTCAATTTCCGCATGCCCTTGCTGCTGCATGCCCTTGCTGCTGCACGCAGGTCTTGTCTCTCGTGGAAGAGTGCGAGACGCTGCAGCGGGCTCCGGAAAGCCGACGAGGCCCGTCCTTTGCAAAGACATTTCCCTTTCTCCCTTCCCTTCCTCCTGTTATTTACGGTAATCAAAATAAATTTCATGAGTCTCACTCAAAACACATACACACTCCCCACCACACTTGCAGAGCTGCACGCGCAGCCGGTCTCCCCTCTGTCTCGCTGTCTTTCTTCCTGTCTCTCCCTCTTTCTGTCTCTCCGCCTTCCTCCGTGCTCGTCTCCGTCTCGCTGTCTCCCTCCGTCTCGCTGTCTCCCTCCGTCTCGCCGTCTCCCTCCGTCTCGCTCTGTGTCTGTTTTCTGTGTCTGCCCCTCGACGTATCTGTCTCCGGCCCACTCCGCCGCCCTCTGTCTCTCTCTATATGGCCGTTTTGCTTTCCCTCGCTTGCCCCCTCCCTCTGTCTCGTCTCCGTCCGTTTCTCTCGCGCTGTTGTCTCGTCTCTCTGCTGCTGTTGTCTCCCCGCGTTCTCCGAAGAAGAGGCCGAGCTCTCTACAACATATTCTTTACGTGGATTGGTTCAGCAGTGAAGCAGCTGCTTTTCTTTTCGTATCCGTCTTCTTATCGGTGTTCCTTTTCTTTGCAAAGGAAAAGGACACCTTTTCGCTTCTTTTGCTGTTTCTTCCTAGTTGGGCTCCACACAGCGTGGGGGCCCCAGGGCAGCCGTGAAGCAGGTCTCTGTTGCATGCGTGCCAAGACACGCGACAATTCCTTTTCTTTGCGGATCGACGGAATCGTCTTTTCCCCTTCCTTTCTTTTCGTCTTATACGTGCAGTAGTCCATCTAAAGACGTCCCCTCTCCTCTCTCTCTCTAGACGGATACACGGAAATGTATGAATATATGTATACATACATATTATAATGATATGTAACAGCAACGTGTTTGCCTATTTGTCTGTCTATCTATTTATATGCATCTTCGAGAATAGGTCCTCCATATTCTAGAGGGGAGATATAAATATATATGTTGGCGAGGGATTTCTTCGCATTTATCGAGTGTGCGTCAGTTTCTCTTCATCCACATCATATTTTGTCTCCGATCGTATCAACATTTGCCTACATTTATCCTTATCTGTGTGTGTACGCCTGCCTGCCTATATCTATCTGCCTCGATCTATTCATGTATATATTTGTGTGTATCTATCATTTTCTTTGTATATCGATCTGCGTATATCGTAGGTGTACATCTCCATCTATTTACTCCTGTATTTGGCCACTTAGATCCATATCTGTATAAGCATATATATATATATACAAAGTTGTGTATACAGTTGTATCTATGTCTATTTATATCTATTTATCTATACGTATCTGTTTATAAATTCCATATATATCTGCCTATTTCTATCCCTCTCTGTCTGTTTCCCTACCTCTATATCTACCCCTATGTTACCTATACATATTTATACCCACCTGTTCATCTGTAACTATATGTCTCTCCGTATCTATATACATATATATATATACATTTGCACGTGTATTCATATTTATATGTATCTTTACATCTGCATGTATATTTATATCTGCATCTATGTTTACATATATATTCATATCTATATATTGATATCTATACCTATATTTGCATGTATACCTGCACTGACGTGTACATTTTTATCTCTATATACACATATATTTACATCTCTATCTACATCTATATCTACATTTATATCTACATATACACCTACATTTGTGTCTACTTTTACACCTACATTTGTGTCTACTTTTACACCTACATTTGTATCTGTATTGATATATATGTATATATGTGTGTCTAGATTTACACCTATATTGATGCCTATACTTAGGGTCTCTTCAATTGTGTGTCTATTGGTGTCTACCTGTCTTTCTCTATCTATACCCATCTATATATCTCTCTTTTCTCTCCCTATGTATGCCCACGCATATCTCTTTATATCCTGCCTACTGACCTGTATTTGTGTACGTGTTCATTTGTCTATATATATCTATATCTATATATATCTATATCTATATCTATATATATCTATATATATCTATACCTATATATATCTATACCTATATATATCTATACCTATATATATCTATACCTATATATATCTATACCTATATATACTTATATCTATATATATATATCTATATCTATATCTATATCTATATCTATATATATCTATATATATCTATACCTATATATATCTATACCTATATATATCTATACCTATATATATCTATACCTATATATACTTATATCTATATATATATATATATCTATATCTATATCTATATCTATATATATCTCTCTCTATATATATCTATATCTCTATATACCTATATATATATATCTATATATATCTATATCTATATATATTTAATATGTGTCTACACGTATACATGCATATATACATATCTATCGATTCACATTTGTGTATACTATATTTGTTTATCTTCTTGTGTCTGTGTATACTTATACTTATCCGAATCTATCTATCTATCTCTACCTGTTCCCACCTGTCCACGTATGTATATATGGAAACTTTTCCCTATTTATTACCTGTATCTATACATCTGTATCTACCTCTCTACATCCGTCTATATGTATATCTATCGATTCCCATCTCTGTACATATTACTTCTCCTATGTTTATCTACATCTATAAGTATGTCTCTACCTGCGTATATCTCTTTATATCTACCTGTTGATTTATACGTTTGTATATATGAGTGTGTCTCTATTTGTCAACCTGATCGGTCTATCTATCCTTGTGTAAGTATGTTTGTAGAGTTCTATGTATCCGAACATGTAGGTTTATAATATATCTGCGAGAAAATACGTAGAGAAGTAGTAGACATGTAGACATGAACAAGTAGCTCCCTGACATACAACAGGAGTATAAACGAAGGAAGAAGACTGTGGAGATTTCTCTTCCCCACTCTTCAGGAGAGACGGGCCACTATTGCCCGGTCACCCTGCGTCGAGAGCAGTGGCTGCTTCCTGGTTCCCCTGCTGCGGCGGTCAACGTGAGGGGACAGGTGTACTGCTGCAGTGAGGAGAAGACGCTGCTGCTGTTCTCCACAAGACCGGCTGAGTTTATTCCTTCTCACTACTTAGAGGAAGAAGACGCAGCAGGAGGGGCAGCAGCAGGAGGGGCAGAAGCAGCAGGAGCGACAGCAGCAGAGCAGCGGGCGCCTGGCGGTCGACAACAGCAGCAGCTCTCCGACAACAGGAGCAGAAGGAGAAGCGGCAGCACCAGCAGCAGGCGGGACGGCTGCGACAGGGAGGAACGCTGCGGCGGTAACAGCAGCACGCGTCACGCCGAGAAGAAGAGAGCAGACGGAGGGAAACAAGAGGAGTACGGAAAGAGAGGAAAACAAACAGGCGCCTACGACGCGGAGGAGGAGGCCTTTCGCAAGCGCCTTGCTGCCGAAATATACGTACCACCTCCAAGGTACTAATCTCCTTGCTGTTGCAGTCCCTGCTCGTGGGAAGCCCACATGTGTATTGCTGCTGTTGCTGCGAATGCTTCTAGAAAACGTGTGCTGCTGCTACTGTGTCGCTGTTGCTGTTGCTGCTGCTGTGCTGCTGGTGCTACTATCCGGCTGTTGCTGTTGCTGTTGCTGCTGCGGTGCTACTGCTGCTGTGCTGTTGCTGTTGCTGCTGTTGTGCTGCTGCTGCTCCTGTTGCTGTTGATGCCACTGCTGCTGTGCTGTTGCTGTTGCTGCTGTGCTGCTGCTGTTGCTGCTGTGCAGTTGGTGTTGCAGCAGCTGCCGCTGCTAGTCCCACACCGCTGAGCACGAGCGTGGCGCCGCTGGCGTAGCTGCAGGTGGACTACCACCACCACATGCGGTGCGGTGCTGCCGTTGTCCTTGGTGCTGCAGCTTTCCTTCCTACATCTGAAAAGTCGTTTCAGCTGCTGCTGCTGTGGCTGTTGCTGCTGCTGATTCGTGTTCTGCTGCTGATTTCAGAATTGTCTTTCTAGGTCCGTCGGGCAGCAACGTCGAGCAGCACTTGGCTCTGTTCAACAGAGAGGCCTGTTTGCCGTCTTTTTACTTTGCCGAACGGTACAGCAGGGCGTTGATCAAGCTGCTGAAGAAGCAACAGCAGCAGCACAGACGACAGCAGCAACAAGAAGAGAGAGAGCAGCGGCGGGCTGCAGCTGCTGCCGAAGCCGCCGAACTCTCGGGGTCTGACACGCGCACCATCGCCTTCTCGGATGACGCCTCGCCTCGGTCACCTATTGCTGAAACAGCAGCAGGAGCAGGAACAGCAGCAGGAGCAGCAGCAGGAGCAGGGTCGGAGAAGAAAAGTCCAAGGGGAAAGGCCGTGGGTAGCAAGAAAGGTGGCCGCACGTCGATTTTGAGGAAGGCAGGGAGCAGCAGCAATAGCACCGCAGCAGAAGGAAGAGAAGGGAAAAGCGAGACAACGAGAGGGAAAAGATCCCTGCTGCAGGTGGCCGGGTCTAGAGCGAAAGGAGCAGAAGAGGGGGGAGAGGAAGAAGAGAGAAGAAGAAAGGCAGAAGCTGCTGCTGCGGAAAAGAAAGGAAGAGCAGTTGTTGCTGCTCCCTCTCGAGCGCTGCTGTCGCTTCTCGAAAAAGCAGATCTCTCCGACCCGGCCAGCAGCAGCAGCACCGACGAGGGCGGCAGCAGCAGCAGTGAAGAAACTGAAGCAGAGAGAGGGCAAAAAGCCAAAAAAGTAGAAAAGGAGAAGAAAGAGAAGTTGCAACAAGAGCTACTCCTTGCTGCGGCTCCCTCGACCGCCGACAGCGACTCAGACCGAAGACGCGAGGAGTCTTCTGCTGCTGCTGCTGCTGCGGGTGCTGACGCTGCTGCGGATGCCGACGCTGGCGCTGCTGCTGTGGGGGGGGGCGCGTGCTGCGGGTGCTGCTGCTGCTGCTACTGTTACGACGCCGGCGGCGGCTTCGGCTGTAACAGCAGTCGCTCGAATGAGGCAGATAGCGAAGCAGCTGAGCAAAGAGCCGAGAGCTGCTTCTGCTGCTGCAGCTGCTGCGGCGGCTGCTGGCAGGGGGGTGCGCTTCGCGTGTCAAGAGGAAAACAGAGAGACGCTGCTGCAGGAGCTGTGGGAAATTGGCTACGCGTCTGCTGCAGTGGAAGAAGCAGAAGAATTGCAAAAAGTGAAATTGAAGGCGGTCAGGAAAGTCATGCACAGCTTCATGGGACCCGCACTTATTGACGGTAAGGAAATTGGCAGCACCAACAGCAGCAGCAGCAACAGCAGCAGCGGCAGCAGCAGCAGCAACAGGACGGCAACAGCAGCGGCAAGAGAAGCAACAACAACTGCAGCAGCTACAGCAGCCGCAACAGCAACAGCAGCTACAGCAGCAGCAACAGCAACAGCAGCAGCAACAGCAGCAACGGCAACAGCAAGGGAATCAACAGTGACAGCGGCAGCAGCAGGAGAAAGAGTCTCAGCTCGCCGCAGCAGCAGATGTTCGTTGAAGTGAAAGCAGCAACTCCAACAGAAAACCACGCACGCATGCGATTTTTTTTGCAGACGCGGCAGCAACAGCAGCGTCGAATTCTTCAAAGTTCCCCATGCTACACGTGTCTTCCTAGCCTTCCTCATCATCCGCGCAGTCACCCTTCCTCGTACTAAACATGTGTACACGCATATGTATACACACGTGTATGTATATGTACACGTGTACGCTCGTGTATATGTATATATAGAGGTGCATATTATCCTTTTCTTCCTCTGTATCAACGGTGATATATGCGCATGTTCCCCCCCACATGTGCATGCGCGTACTTCTGTATACGCGCATGTATATTTTCGAACTAGGCACTTTTCGTGCTTTCCTTATTTCCTCTTTATTCACCACACATGAAATACGCTAGGTATATGTGTATACACACACGAGTGCATGCAACCACACAAATATAAAGAAGTACGCATATATGTATATGTATATATATATACACACACGTATAGATGTGTGCGACGTTGTATATGTGTGTGGGGAGGAGGAGGAGGCCCCCGCAATTGCGAGTTGACTTCTTTCACACAAAAACCTTCCCCTACAAGTGTAGCATTACTGCAGTAAATACATGAAGAAACACACATATATATCTAAATATGTTTGTACATATCCACGTGCTCTTAAGTCGGTCACTCTGTGTCTGTCTGTCCACCTATCTCTCTATCCCTCAATATATATGTACGTATCTTAGATATGGAAGTCTTCACGTATAAATATATACGTATATTTGTATGTATACATATGAGCCTCTTCATATATGCAGAGAGACAAGAATAGAGAAAGTTATGTTCGCCCCTCTTGTAGAAGGTGGACTGTGACAGTGGCGCATGCGTCGATATTTCTTCATACGCATGCAGGAACAGCAGGCCCCACTACCCCCCCACCCCCCCAACAGCCCCGTTTCTGTATAAATAGCAATATACGTGTATGTCTTTAACTGGATATTTTTACGTATAAAATATCCATTGATATATTTATATATGGATATACATGTACCTATATCAATATATATGTATAGATAGATAGGCAGGTGTGCGTATATATATATATGTGTATGGGTAAATAGGTAGGTGACTTTTCCCCCCCTATTGTTCGTATGAGTGTAGATCTGTCTCTCCTTTATTTCTTCCTCGGAAGCGCACTTGTGAAGGTTTGTCCACCTGCATTTTCGTTTTTCTTTTCTGTGCAACTTTGTAGAGAGTTTCCGGTGTACATACACCGGACGTCTACCAGGCACAAAGTCGGAGGAAAGACTCGCTGCCGGTGTCTGTCGATGTCCCCCTCTCCTCGTTTGTTTTCTTCCCTGACTTTGTCCTCCTTTTTCTTCTACTCCTTTTCTGCACCCTTTCTCTTCTGCTTTCTTTCTACGTATTTCCCCTCTTTTTCTCGTCCTTTTTTCTCTTGCCTTTCGTCTGTGTCTTCTCTTCTTCATCTCCTCCTTCTTCTGTCTCGTCTCCTTCTTCTCTGGTCCGACTTCTTCCTTATTCTTCGACCAGCCCCCCGCCTTCCATCCGCTCTTCTCCG
Source organism: Sarcocystis neurona (assembly GCA_000727475.1). Classification (NCBI taxonomy): domain Eukaryota; phylum Apicomplexa; class Conoidasida; order Eucoccidiorida; family Sarcocystidae; genus Sarcocystis; species Sarcocystis neurona. The sequence goes on along the minus strand of KL647319.1, from coordinate 259,791 downwards.
CAAGTAATTTTCGGCTCTTTTTTTTCCCTTGGCCCTGCAACAACAGGGAGCTTCTTTCTGACTCTCCCCCCCCCCCGGCGGCCCGTCGCAGCAGCAGCAGATAGCGAAGAGGAGGGCGAAAAGAGAGGAGAAGACGACGAAGAGAGAGAAGAAGAAGACGAAAGAGAAGAAGAAGAACAAGAAGAAGAGGAAGAAGAAGACGAAGAAGCTGCTGCTGCTCGGTCCATTGCAACGCTACTGCAGCGCGCCGCTCGTCTGCCCGACGCAGTAGTGGTCTTCACGTGAGACGGAGAGAGGGGCAAAAAGGAAGAAAGGAAGGAGGGAGGAAAGCGAAAATAAAGGGAAAGCATAAGAAGGCAACACGGGCAAGGCGACGCAGAAATTATGGGGAGATTTGGAGAAATGAAAAGAAGAACACAAGCAGAACAGGGAGAAGAAGAGAGTAGAGAGAAGCAGCCTAGCAAGAAGGGGAGAAAAGCAGAAGAAAGGACAGCAGAAGAAACTGCAAGAAAAGGGAAGTTCAAAAAAGAAGAAGAGTAGATGGTAGGCGAAGAAGAAGAAGTAGAAGGAAATGAGAAATAGAGAGGACGTAGAAGAGAAGGCAGCGAGGGGACGGTCCGCACAAGGAAAGCGGGAGGCACACGAGGAAACCAAAAGACGGAGACAAAAGCCGACCATACAGAGGAAGAATATAGAGAAGAGAGTAGAACTTCTAAACGAGAAATGAGTCATAGAGAGAGGAATTCGATGCAGAGAAGAAGAGACGGGGAAATGTGTCGGGGGGGAGAAGTGTCTCGAGGAAGCGAAGAGGAGGAGACGCGAGACGAAGAGGGAGAGGGTAAGACAGGAAGGAAGTAAACGGAGAAAGGGGGGCCCCTTAGTGCATGCAGAGACATTGACGCGGAGGCGGGGGAAGTAAATTTGTTTGCCGAAAAAAGAGGGGGACACCCCCAAAGACGCATGCGACAGTCGGGGAAGGTGGTTTGCCGGTGTAAAAAAGGGAAAACGAGGAGGAGAAAAAAAGAGAGAAAAGAAGGAGATAAAAAAGTAGAAGAATGGAAGGGAAAGGATAGGAAGGGAAGGGGAGGAATAGAAAGGGGAGGAATAGAAAGGGGAGGGATAGAAAGGGGAAAGGAAAGGAAGGGAAGGGATAGGAAGGGGAAGGGATAGGAAGGGGACGGATAGGAAGAAGGAGGAGAAGCGGAAGAAGGAGAAGAGAAGGGAGATGAAGAGAAAGGATAAGAAGAGAAAAGAGAAGAATAGAAAGGGAAGGAAGGATAAGAAGGGAAGGGAGAAGAAGCGAAGGGAGAAGGAACGGAAGAAGAAGAAGAGAAAGGATAAAAAGGAAAAGGATAAGAAGGGAAAGGATAAAAAGGGAAAGATGGGAAGGGAGACAAAGAGAGAGAAGACGAAAAGAGAGGAAGAAGAAGAGAAAGGAGAGGAAGGGAACGAATTGTTTTTTTTTTGAGTTTTCATTTTTTCATCCATGCGTGTGTGTGCAGTCGACTTCCCCCGCGTTTTTTCTTCGGACTTTCACTTCTCTCATCGGCAGCACCACTGCAGTGTCTCTCTCTCTCTCTGTCCGATTCTTGGGGACTTCTTCCTTTCCTTATTTTCTCTTTTCTTCTCCTTCTTCTTCCTGTCCCTCTTCTTTTTCTTCTTCCCCCCTTTCTTCCTCATTTCTTAGTGGCTCTTCTCCGGCAATCCACTTCCACCCCTCCTCGTTTCCTTCTGTCGCCCTCTCCGTGCTCCTTCCGTGTGAAACAGCAGCTGCCAAAAGAACTTCTCTCCTCCTTCTCTGCTGTTCTCCTCCTTCTCTGGAGAAGTTCTCCCCCCCTCCTTTTCTCTTCCCTTTCCTCTCCCTCTGTCTCTCTGTCTCTCTGTCTGTCTCCGTCTCTCTTCCTGTCTCCCTCCCCCCCTCCTTTCTTCTTCTCTGTCCCATTGTCTTTCCGTATTTCTTGTTTTCCCCCCCCCTTTCTTTTCCTGTCGCTTTGCCTCTCTTCGGCTTTATCACTCTCCCCCTTCCATCTTCCACTCTCACACCTGGTCTTTCTCTATCTGTCTCCGTCTCTTCCGTCTCCCTCCTGCTGGCTCTGTCTATTCCCTTTATCCTTCTTCTTCTCCTCTATTCTTTCTTCCTCTCCGTTTCCCGTTTTGTCTTACTTTCTTCTTTTGACGCCTTTCAAATTGTCTTGCAGCGAGCCACACATGGCAGTCTCTTCCGTCATGTCTTGAGTCCCCTGCGTCTCTATCTTCCCATCTACCTATACATACGTCTCTATATATCCACACTCCTTCGAGCAATTCTACAGATATTGTGGTATAGAGAAATCTCTCCCTTTTCCCGCAATGAACTTGCGTATCAGATGCTGCCCTTCTCCTAATATAGACATACACATGTATGGATAATAGGTACATACTTATGTATGTATATATGAGTATATATATTTTATGTGTATCTGCGTGCAGATGAGGTGGTGCGGCACATGCGAATATACGTGTATGGGAAAGTCGCTCTGTACAAAAAATATTTTTCTCCTTCTGTCTCTTTCTGTTGCTGTCTTCGGCTTTCTCGTCTCTCCCTTTCTTTGCAAGTAATAGCTAAGCTTCTCTCTTTTTACTTCCCTGCTACTTGAGCCTCTCCCTCTATCCACAAGTGGGCGCACACATACTTTTCTATTGGCGAGTCTATCTGTGTATCCCTCTCTATACACAATTATATGCGTATCTACTCGAAGTTCTCCTATTTTACATATACATACATATATATCTCTCTGTACCTGTTGCCAATACGTGACCCCGTTTCCCTCTCTCTCTATATATGTACATACGCATATATCGCCGAATGTATCTATTCATTTCTCTAAACGTATACACACATATCTGTCTAGGTAGCTGTGATTCTTCAGTTATCTATATATGGGAAGTTATCTGTACCCCTTGCTCAATAGTGGAACCTCTCTCTCTCTCTCTGTCTCCCTGTATACATATATATGTGTGTCGCCGAGTCTATCTATCGATTTGTCTAGACATATACATATATGTATATATGTGGATGAGATTCTACACATATATATATATATATATACAGAGAATTATTTGTAAGCGTTTATCAATGCTTGAGCCTGTTTTTCTCTTCCTTTCTTTCTCTTTTCTCTCTCTCTCTCGTAAGATGTGTATAGTCGAATCCTTCTACGTATCTCTCTATACATATACATACATATGTATATGTAAATGAGACTCTTCAGTTTTACATACATACATATATATGTGTAGGAGAGATTATCTGTACCCGTTGCTGAATGGCTAAAAAGCCTCTGTAACCATCTTTCTCTGTCTAAATATTTCACTTAAACAAATAGTTTATCCACACTTCATCTATATATGTATACGCATATGTATGTGTATATGTATGTGTGACCGAGGAGTTCCTTGCTATCGCTATTTATATACAAATTAAGACATACACAGGGACGTGGGTATAGAGAAGTGTACAGATACACCCGACCTCCCTTCTTCTCTGCCCCTTTCTGTCTATAAACAGGAAGTAGTTCTGCCATTTATTTTCCCTTCCTATTAGTGGCCCGTCGCGTTCTCTTCTTATCGCATTCCTTTCCTTTTTCTTCATCTTCTTCGCCTACGCCACCTCACGCCTTCCCTTCTTCCATCTCTAAAAGCGTACATATATACATATATATGCATATTTGTATATGTGTATGTATGTATGTATATGCATGTATGTATGTATATGTATGTATATGTATGTATGTATATGTATGTATGTATATGTATGTATGTATATGTATGTATGTATGTATGGTATGTATGTAAGGTAGGTAGGGTATGTATATATGGTATGTATGTCCATGTATATATATATATATACGTATATACATCTGTCTACCTATTTATCTATCTGTCTACTTATCTATCTACCTATCTACCTAGATATGTATAGATATATATACACACAAGTGTAGACGTATGTAGATATATACACATAGACATATATCTACATATACACATCTATCTACCCTATCTATCTGTCTCTCTACTTCTCTCTATATATACGTATGTAGACATATGTAGATATATACAAGCAGGTATATATCTACGTATATACATCTATCTGCCTGTCTATCTATTAATGTATATACATAGATATACGTATGTAGATGTATGTAGATATACACAAATAGACATATATGTATAAGGGTGTGAGTATGAATACACATATATGTAAATCTATATATATACATATATAAATGTGCCTGTATATACTGACATATGTATATATATGCACGTATGTGGACCTATGTAGATATATACACATAAATATCTGTATCCATGTACGTACGTACATATATATGTATATACATACACGTGTGTATGCGTACATAGATATACACACATAGATTCAAATATATATATAGACATATTCAGATTAATATATACTTGTGTATATTCAGACACACATATATATGGATATATACACACATGTATATCTGTATATATATACACACATAACTTCACATGTGCATATATATATATATATATATACGTACATCCCCATGTATCTCTCTCTCTATAGATATATATACACGTATTCAGATTAATATATACGTTTGTATATTCAGACACACATATATATAGATAAATATATACATCTGTGTGTATGTATATATGTATATATATATACACACATAACTTCACACGTGCATATATATATATATATATACACGTACATCCCCATATATATATGTATACGTAGATTTAGACACAAATATACGTATATATACGTGGGTCCACGCGTATGCATATATATATACACATATATGTATGCTTGCATATGTGTGTGTGTGTGTGTCTATATATGCAGGTACATTGTAGGACATACACACTTATATACGTCTTTGTAGAGAGTTCATCCGTTTTTTTCTTCTACGTATTTGTAGAGAGTTCATCCGTCCTCTTCTTTTTGCAGTTTTTTTTTGCGGAAGTCTGGAGTTGGCTTCTTCTCTTTGAATTTGTGAGCAGCTGCTCGGATGGTACGGCAGCAGAACGCGTGCTGGGGAAGTACGAAGGCGCCGCCCCAGCAGATGAAAAGAGAAGACAAGGAAGGGGAGAATCGGTGAGCATCTCTTCATCGAATTGACACTCTCGAAAAACAGCAAAAATTCTCCCTTTTCGCTTCCCTTCCCTTCTTATTTGTCCTCCCGGCTTCTCCACTTTCGCGTGGTCACCTCCCCATCCCCTCCTCTTCTTCTTTTTCTTCTCGTCTTCTCCCTGCTCCGCCTTCTTCCCCTTTTGCCCTTCCCCTCCTTCTGTCCTCTTTTCTTCTCCCCATTCTTTTCATCTTCTCCTTTTCCCCTCTATGTTCTCCTCTCTGCAAAGACCTGCTTTCCTCGTACATATATATATATGTATGTGTATGGATATAGTCAGGGAGAGACGGAGACAGAGATACAGAGAAAACTATATAAAGAGAAATACGCGTAAATGACGATACACATATGCGAACATGCATATACACACTTCAATATATATATATATATATATATTTGCGTCTTCCTTTTCTCCTTGTATTCTCTTTTTTTGTCTCTTTTTCGCTCTCTGTCCACACATATATATATGGGGAGCTTTGCCCTCTCTCGCTGTCGCTCTCTGTATACATACACATGAGAATATATACATATATATATATGTATATATATGTATATGGATTGATTTAGTCTCTTTTCTTCTCCGCCTCTCTATATATATACATGCGTACTGTTAATTCCCCCCCCCATTTTCTCTGCTTCAGCATGCATGTATTCGTATTTTTGTGTCCGATTGTTGCTCCGTCTCCATCCTTCTCTCTGCTGGCTGCTGTTCTCCCTTTTCTATGTGTCTCCGTATACATCTATATTTATATGCATGCCCTTGCTTTCCTCTCTGTCTCTATATCTGTATACGTATGTGTATACCTTCCTTTTTCTCTCCCCTCTGTCCTCCTCGCCGCCCGTACATACACACACATACATACATACATACATACATACATACATACATACATATATATATATATATATGTCTTGGTTTCTAGCTTCCTTTCTTGCTCTCTGTATAGACATATTCACCCCTTTGTGTGTATCTTTGTGTCTCTCTTTGTGCCTTTCCGTTTTTTGCCCTCTATAAGATAGAGGAGAAGCGCGTGGGTGGAGAACTTCTTCTGCCTTTGTGTGTGGATCTCTCCCACGTTCTCTACGCGTATATATGTGTGTATACATCTTCTCCCCCTTCCAAAAAAAAAGAGTACATATTTGTACCTCCATATACGTGTGTGTGTCTCCCCGTCTCCCTCTCTCTGTCTCCGTCTCCCTCTCTCTGTCTCCGTCTCCGTCTCCCCCTCTGTCCCCGTCTCCGTCTCCGTCTCTTTAGTGTCCTCCTCTTGAAGTTTTCTCTGCTGTTTCGTTGTTTTGGTGGTGGGCAGAAGTGATGTTGGCAGAGGTGGTGTGGGCAGAGGTGGTTCTCCTCATTTGTCTTCCACTCCGTCTCCCTCTCTGTCTCTGTGTCTGGCTTCTCTTCCTTTTCATGGATTTTGACTTCCACTTCGGACGTGTGTCTCTATATAAATCCCCGTATATTCACACCTATGTAGACATGCATTTCCTCTGTTTATCTCCTCTTTTTTTACTTCCCTTCTCTCCATCTGTCTCTGTCACTTTCGCCCTTGTGGCCCTTTCCTCTCTTTTGCTCCCTCTGCGCGCCTTCAACTCTTGTCTGCCTTTGTAGCTTGTTGACCTTTCTCTTTTCATTTCCTCTCCTTTTCTTCTGCCTTGCTTCTCCCAGACAGATCTTCTTCACAAATATCGTTGTAGACACACGCTTGCATGTGCGATATGCAGGGGTAGCTTCTAAAGTATCAAAGCGACTTGATGAGGACCCTGCATGCACAGGCGACACGCTTCTCCCTTCTTCTCTCTTGTCCCTCCCTTTGGTATTCTCCCTGTAGTTTGACCTCTTTCTGTGAAGTAGATTGTCATCGCAGTCGCAGTGACTTGGTGAATTTACCCTTCAACTGCAGAAGACTCCTGCGATAAGTCTCTTGCTGCTGCACGTGCTGCTTTTTGCTGCCGGCCCTGCAGGGAACTCAGCAGCAGCAGCACGGCAGCCGCGAAGCGAGAGCGGCGAGAAGACGAACAAGAAGCAGAGCAGCAACAGCACCAGGAGGAAGTCCAGCAACAGGAGCCGGAGGAGCAGCAGGAAGAGCAGCAGCAGCAACAGGGAAAACAGCAGCAACAGATGCAGGAGCGGTGGCAGAGGAGGAAGAAGAGGAAAGTGATGGGGCGGACTTCTCAGAGTCGTCTTCAGGCGGAGAGACGGAAGAAGGGGAAGAGGAAGAAGAAGAAGAACAAATAGAACCGAAGAGCAACGGGAGAGCAGCAGCAGCAGCAGGAAGGGAAGGAGGGGGCGAAGAGCAAGCAGAAGATGCGGAGAGAAAGCGAGGAAGTAGAGAAGACGAAGAAGGCCAAGAAGGGGAGGGCGAAGAGGAGAAGGCGAGAGAAGATCCGGCTGCTCGAGAAGCACGAAAGTGGAAGAAGAAGGTGGAACAGTTTTTGAAGAGAAAACGCATGCAGCAGCGAGCGGTGCTGCGGGCTGCCAAAATCTTCGCTGCTGCGCGTGTGCCTCTGCTGGTCGTCGACGCAGACAAAACCATCCCTACGAATCAAGCAGCAATTTCTTCCTTTCTGCTCCCCTTCCTCAAACACAGAAGCAGCCTCCTGCTTTCTCCGCAGTGTCTTCCTCTCACGAAGGTACTGCAACTCTTTCACACAAAGAAGCCGCCCCTTCGCGAGGTACTTCTTCCGGCGGCCTCCAAGAAACAACTGCTGCTGCTTCTCCCGTGCTCTTCTCCTCTCTCTCCTCCACCCTCCCTGCATGGATTTGCACCTCTTATTGCTCTCCCACACGTTACCGTTTAAACGTGTACCCCATCTCCTAATTTCAGGCCTTCCCCCTGTCTCGCTATATATATATACGTAGGTATACCTCAGCTCTAAGTAAACATACCAATATACGTATGTGTATGTATATATATATATATATATGTATGGAGGCATAGTCGAGCTCTACGCAGATATACGATATATATATATATATATATGTATTACTTTTGTCGTACTTCAACACATCGATATACATACACGTGAGTATATATATGTATGTGTCTATTTCTGCTCTACGTAGACAGGGAGAGAGAGAGATGCCTATACATAGGTATACATATATATGTGTAGGGGTCTCTTGTATTGGGATAAAACATATAGAGCGTAATTCTGCAAAGAGAGAGCAGGGGTAATTTCTTGTGCATGCGATGGCACCGACGCGCTGCATCTCTCTCTATGAAGCCCATTTTTCTGTTGCAGCTGCTGCATGCGGGGCGCTGCAGGAGATGGCCTCCGCCTGTGGCGGAGATTTCATCCAAATTTCCTAAACCCCCGCATGTTACTGTTGCTGCTGGGGTTGCTCTTGCTGCGCTCGTTGCTACGGCTTTTGCTTCGGCGGCTGCGGCTGCCACTGCTGCGGTTGCTGCTGCTGTTGCTGTTGTTGCTGCGATCGCTGCTGCAGCTGCACCTGTGGCTGCTGCTACAGCCAGCTGCCTCTCCCTGCTGCTTCTGCTGCTGCTTCTTCTGCTGCCGCTGCTGCTGCTGGTGCTTCTTTTGTTGCGGCTCCAAGTTGTGCTGCCTTGCTGTAGCAACAAATTTTCCACTGTTGCTGCTATTGCTGCTCCGAACGTATGAGGCTCTCTGTCGCTCTTTCGCAGACTCTTTTCCTCCTGCTGCCCTCTCCGCCTTCCTCTTCAGCGTCTGCTGCTGCCGTTGCTATGCCTGTCTATTGCTGCCACTCCTGGGGCTCGTTGACCTGTTGCTGATGCTGTTCCTATTTCTGCTGCTGTACCCCGTCACTTCTGCCGCGTGGACCCTGCTGCGGCGCATGTGTCTTTTACACCTTCTGTTGCTTCTCATTCTCTTCCGTCTTTTGCTGCTGCTGCTGCGACATCTCTTCCTGCTGTCACTGTGGGATTTGCAGGAGACGAGTCATTTGTGGCTCCGATTTGGAAGAGTGAAGCCGTCTCGCTTCGGCGTCTCGTCTCCCTTCGACGTCGACGCGATGGTACTACGCACTCCACTTCTTTTTAATCTCTTCCCTCTCTTCCTGCTGCTGTCCGTCTCAAAACTAGATCTTTCCTCCTTCCTGCTGCTGTTCCTGTAGAAGCACAATTTTCCTTCTTTCTGCTGCTGTGGCTGGTATCAAAGAGAACTCCTTCGTTGCAGCTGCCTCCTTCTGTGTCAGCACTCACATTTCTCCCGCTGCTGTTGCTGCTCATCTTCGCGGCAAGTGGCGGCTCTCTTCGTTTTTGCTGCTTCACACCTGCGCTGAAGCACCTCTCCTGCTTTGGGGTCTTCTGAACGAGTGTACTTCTTCTCCGCTGCTGTAGCCGATATCGTCGCTGCTGTCGCCTCCCCCACTGCTTCTCCTGCCGCTTCTCCTGCCACTGCTACTGCTTCTCCTGCCACTGCTACCGCTTCTTTTGCCCCCTCTGCTGCTTCTCCTGCCGCTGCTGCTGCTTCTCCTGCTGCTGCTTCTCCTGCTGCTGCTTCTCCTGCTGCTGCTCTGACCCTGCTGCTGATCCAGGCGCAGGTGCTGCTGTTTCTCCTGCTGCTGCTGCGCCTCCTGCTGCTGCTGCTCCTGCTGCTGCTGCTGCTGCATCTCCTGCTGCTGCCGCTGCTTCTCCTGCAGCTGCTGCTTCTGCTCCTGTTGCTGCCGCTGCTTCTCCTGCTGCTGCTGCTTCTGCTCCTGCTGCTGCCGCTTGTCCTGCTGCTGCTGCTGTTTTATGAAGAGTTGACTAAGCCGCAGCAGGCTTTCTGCGGGAAGAATTTGGCGGCCCACAAGAGGAGGGTCCCGCATTTTCCCAGCGCCCTTTCTGGGCTGCAAGAAAGTTTACTTATTTTATCTGCAGTTGCCAAATGCTTGAGGGCAGGAAGGTTGCATGCGAGAGAGCGAGTCAGACACTCAAGAGAGGAGAAGAGAAGAGAAAAAGGCTTCTGCTAGTTCTTTCTTCTGTCCTCCCTTTCTCTACATTTCTTTGAGAGGGGCCACTTTCGCTCCGTTCTTCTATATTCCCCCTCCCACGTCTCTGCGTTTTCTTCTTCTTCTGTGTCTTCTTCGTCTTCTTCTCTTCCTTCTTCTGCTGCTTGTGCCTCTTCTTCTGGCTCTTTTTCTTTTTGGTCCCCTTCGTTTTCTTCTCGTTATTCGTCTTCCTCCTCTTCTCCGTATTCTCTTCCTGCTTCGTCTTCGGCCTACATTTTCTCGTTCTTCCCCTTCTTCAGTTTTCTTCTGACTTGCTGCCCTATCCGCTGCGGCTGCTGCTGTTGGTGCTGCTGTTGCTGCTGTTGCGCTACTCCGCTGCTGCTGCTGTTGCTCTCGCATGCCTCTTATGTTTCCCCAGACATACCCCACAAGCATGGACTACCCGGTGCTCCTGAACGGCCGCATTTACTTCCCCGGACCATCGCAGCAGCAGCAGCAGCTCTTCTGCAAATTTCCTTCCCAGTTTCTTTCCGCGCCGCTGCCCTCTGCCCGGCGCTGCTTCCCCCGCTGCTGCGTCCTCGGTCCTCCTCTCAGCGGCAAAACTGCGGTATCGTATATGAGACGCAGCCTCACAAAAAGACTCTGTACACAGCCCTCAGCAGACAAACAGAATAAATATATATGCATATATATATATATATATATGTGTGTATGTGTCCCCATATATTAGCTCGAAGCAATTTGTACTCCCCTATCTCTCTCTCTCTCTCTGTATGGATATGCAGGTGTTAGCGTCTTTCCTGGCAGCTTGGGGAAGTTTCTCTCTCTTCGTACACATCTATACATATATTCAATGTGGAGACGCGCGGGTCCATCTTTTCTGTGTTGGCTCGGGGCAATGTCTCTCCTTTCTACTCCGTCTCTCTTTCTCGCTGTCTCTTCCTCACTCGCTGTCTCCTTCGCTGTCTCCGTCTCTTCCTCTTCTTCCGTCGCCGTCTCCTTCGCCGTCTCCTCCTCTGTCTTTTGCTGCCGCTTTGTGTGGATATGTAGATGCACGTAGCCCTACACATATTTATATATGGGCGCATGTCTATAGAGTGAAAAAGAAGAGGAGCCATATACATACATATATATATGTGTTCTACGCACACGGGAAGGGAGTTTAGTAGGATGTGCTTTTCTTCTTGAATCGCTGCAAATGATAAGTTCGGAAAAGAGGATTGTCCTGCTGTACACGTACATCCCCATGCATGCACTCTGGGCCAGCGGAGACACCGAGCGACTAAGAAAAGGAAAAGAGAAGAAGCAGCGGCAGCAGAAGGGAAGACGGACACATGTGCAGGCGGAGAGTAGAAGAGAGGGATACGAGTAGAGGGAGAAATTTGTGCCGAATAAAACGTAAGCGAGGGCGCAAATAAATATCCACACACAAAAAAGGCAGACGCAGACAGCGAGACACGGAGACACGGAGACAGGGAGACACGGAGACAGGGAGACACGGAGACAGGGAGACACACACGTCGTCAAACTTATGTATATATACTTATAGACGTATATATATATACACAAGGAGAAAAGCGGACAGCCCTGCACATATATAAAGTATGCATATACATATATATATATATACACGTACACAAATATATATATTTGTCTGTAGGTATGTAGAGAGATAAATAGAAACTGCCGCGCCCACATTTATATACGTATATACATCTATGCTGGAAAAACAGAGAGCTGTGCGTATATACAAAAACAGACATACATGTATATAGAGAGAAAAGCGTACACAAGTAAACATATATATGTATAGTGTCCGTAGATACGTAGAGAGATAAATAGAAACTGGTATACACAGATATGCATATATTTAGATACAGAGAAAGGATATCGTACACATTTGCACACGCAGATGCACGTAGATATATATGTATATATGTATTTGTTTGGGTACGAGTCTTTTGCAAACGGAAAGAGCAAGTTTTGTAGAACTCGCAAGTCATTAAGGTTCTACTTATACACATACATATATATATAGATATATGCGTCTCCCTCCCTGTATCTCTCTCTATATAAATGTAGCGATATATATATATATGTTTCCCTCTCTCTTTGCCTCTCCCTTTGCCTCTTGTAGAAGTCGCAACTCTCTAAGATTCTACTTATACATATATATATGTCTATGCGTCTCTCTTCCTGTCTCTCTGTATCTATCTATATATATGTATATATACAACTATATGTATATATATATGTGTGTGTTTCCCTCTCTCTTGCCTCTCCTTTGCCTCTCCCTTGCCTCTCCCTTGCCTCTCCCTTTGAATCTCCCTTGCCTCTCCCTTGCCTCTCCCTTTGAATCTCCCTTGCCTCTCCCTTGCCTCTCCCTTTGCATCTCCCTTTGCGTGTCTCTACAGACATATTTGTGTGAGTTTGCCTGTCTCTCGCACATTCTTCCTTTTTGTGTGTCTCTTTTTCTCTGTGTGTATATTTGTCACTTCTGTTTTCCCGTCTCTTTTTTTCTCCGTTTTCCCCGTCTCCTTCCCTACCGATCTCTTCGTCTATTCTTCTTCATTCCTCCCTCCATCTACTCTGCGTCTGTACTTTTCTCTCGATGTGCGGCCGACGCTGTACTCTCGTATATACACCGCTTGGGGACGATGTTTAGAAGTTGCTGCAGGAGGCATCGAGGCCTCCCCAAGACACTTCTTTTCTCCTCTTGAAGAGACGTATCCCTCCGTTTCAGCAGAAGAAAACAAAACTACTAAATTCAACTTCCAACTCTCCCCGCTACATCTATTCGTCCCTCTCTCTCTCTCGCCATATATGTGTATATATGTATATACACATATATATTTACATTCATATGTTTAAACATGCACATGTATATATATACGCACACACACAAACACACAATGATTTATAAGTGTAATTATATATAAAAGTATATATACTTATACGTGTATCTGCTCTCTCTCTCTCATAAACATACCTATATATATATGTGGTAGGCACGCATATGTATACATATATATATATATTTATATATATTTATATATATATATATGTATACATATACTCTATCTCTCTCTATAAATATAAGTCTAAAAGATATATATGCATATATATATATATATATACTTATACGTGTGTATGCTCTCTCTGTCATAAACATACTTTTATACGTGTATATATATATATATATAGTGGGCACGCATATGTATACATATATATATATACATATATATATATATATATATATATATGTACTCTCTCTCTCTCTCTACTATATATATATA
>KL647319.1:198989-245936 GCA_000727475.1 Sarcocystis neurona | reverse complement strand
ATATATATGTACTCTCTCTCTCTCTCTATATATATATATACATATATGTATATATATACTTACATATGTAGGTACGCTCTCTCTCTCTGTCGTTCTCTCTCTCTGTATATATAAGTCTGCATATATTTGCATGCATGCATATATATATATATATACGTATATGCAGTCTTCCTGTCTCTTTCTCTCTATATGTCCACATGTATATACGTCTATTTAATACGCATTCTTTTCATCTACAGAAAATAGATATGCCTGTGCATGTAGGCATCCATATCCACCGAGATGTGTGTTCCTCTGCAACTCTGACCCGGGCAGCAGCAGAAAGGGAGAGACATGCCCGGGTCGCATGCAAAGACGGGAAGTTCTCTACTTTTGCCCTTTTTTTGCGTCTCTCTCTTCCTCTCCCTCTCTTTGCCGCGCGCAGCTTTCGAAGGCGCTGGCCCGCTGGTCCGGCGCAGAATATGTCAGCATTGAGCAGACCGTGCGACGAAGTCTGCAGAAGAGGGAAGCGACCTCCTCGCATCTGTCCAGCTGCATATCGCGAGACCTGCAGAAGTGCGTAACCCCCTTCGCCTTCGCGTGACCTCCTCGCCTACCGAGGAGAAGCCCAAGACGTAGCCGCCTCCTCCTCCCGCTTGGTCTCCTGCCCCCCCTTCCCCCCCCTTTTCTCCGTCCCTTCCCTTCTCTGCCCATTGAGGATGAAAAAGTGCTGCGTATCTCCATCTCAGGAGATACCCGTCCTCGCCTTCCTCTTCTTCTTCTCCTTTGTCTACGGCCACAACTACGACTATTGTGGCATTCTTGTTACGATGTGGCCACATGTGGATCTGCCGTCTTTACCAGAAAAGAGATACAACGCCTTTTTCTCCTTCGCTTTCTCTGTCTCTATATACACTTTTTATGCATGCACATATACATGAAGAGGAAATGGAGAAACAGAAGTAGATACACTTCTATACGCAGATATATATACGGAGAGGTACACACATACATATACACATATATATATATTTATAATGAAAGAGCCACGTTCCTGCATGTATGTATATATATGCGTAACTTTTGAGCTGGTCTGGGACTTCTTCTCTTTTTCCTCTTGTTATTGTGCGCGCGGGAGGCAGAGGCGCAGACAGCCCAGTCCTCCTCATGTTCTTCTACTACGTCTTCCCTTTTATTTTTTCTCCTTTCTCTTCCTCGAGCGAGTACATGCGCTTGTACGTGTGGACTTGGATGAGCTCGAGAGATGGTGGAGCAGATATAAACTTACTGGTGCTGCATCTGCTGCTGTTGACGCCGGGAGGGTTGAGTTTCCACTGCTGCGGCCCGGGCTGCTGCCATGGCTGCTGCCTTCCCCTCAAGGAGTTCGTGCTGTCGCTGCTGCCGGTTTCCCCTGCGGCTGCTGCTGCTGCTTCCGAGGAGTCTCTGCTGTCTCTGCTGCTCCCGCGTTCCTCGTCCACTAGCAGCAGCAGCAGTTGCTGTCGCCCGTGCGTTTGCTGTTGCTACGTCGCAGCCTCTGCTGCTGCTGCTACGGCATTCTCCGGTGCCGCTGCTTCGCGCTTCCTGCCACAACAGCTCGTGTTGCTGTTGTCGCCGCTGCTGCTGCTCTTCTTCTACCTCTCTCACTACGTCCTGCTGCTGCAACTGCTGGAATTGCTGAACTGCAGCTGCTGTTTTGGTTTCTATTCTGCTGCTGCTGCAGTTTCTCCCGCAGTGGTCCGCATAGGTAGCCACTGCATTAACGACAGCCGCTTCAGATGTTCTGCTGCTGCGTTGGCTTTTTTTGCGTGCCCGGTGCTTCTACTTTCTCTGCTACGTCCTTCGGCATTGCTGCTCTTGCTGCTTTTGTTGTTCTCTCTCTGCTGCGTGCGCCGCTTTGCAACTGCCAGTCTCCTGCTGCAGGACTGCTGCTGCTTTATTCTGCGCGGCCGCAGCTGCTCTGCTTCGCCAGCCTCATCCACTGCTGCTGCTGGCCTTTTCCCCCTGGATCCGCTGCTGCTGCTTTCCTTCGCTCAAAAGTGCTGCTGCTGCAACTCTCTATCCCACGTACCTGCTGCTGCTGCTGCTGTCATTTGCTTGCTGCCGTACTTCCTGTTGATGCTGCTACGACTCTCCTTCCACGCACATGCTGCTGCTGCTATTCTTCTTCTGGGTCATCTGCTGCTGCTGTGGTCCTGGCGGAACGGTCTACTCATCTTGCTGGTGCTTCGCCTGCTTCATCTGCTACCGCCTCAATTTCTCTCGCTTTGCCCTCGCCTCTGCCGCAGAGTTGCTGCACGCGATTGCTTCCCGTCTGCAGTAGCTCATTCCCCACGTTGCAGCAGAGAGCTGCTGCTGTTTTCTCCTTGCCCTGGAAGCTGCTGGTGCCTAACAGCACCGTTGAAGCTTTTGCTGCTGCGTCTGCTATTCTAGTCCCTTCACCCGCCTGACCACTACCTACTGCTGCTGCTGCGTCTCTGCTGCTGCTGGTGCGTCTCTGCCGTTGCTGCCGCGTTTCTGCTGTTGCTGTCACCATGTTTTTGCTGCTGCTATTGCAGTGTTTCTGCGGCTACTGCAGTGTTTCTGCGGCTATTGCAGTGTTTGTGCGGCTACTGCAGTGTTTCTTCTGCTGCCCCTGCTGCCATTCTGCTGTTGCTGTTGCTGCGTTCCTGCTGTTGCTGCGGCTGCGTTCCTGCTGTTGCTGCTGCTGCGTTCCTGCTGTTGCTGCTGCTGCGTTCCTGCTGTTGCTGCTGCTACCTTTGTGCTGCTGCTGCGTTTCTGCGGTTGCTGCTACTGCTATTGCGCTTCCGCGGTTGCTGACTTTTGCTGGTGCCGCCCTTGCGTCTTTTTTCTGCTGGAACGACTGCGTCTTTCCGCTACTGCTCCTGCTGCTGCAACGAACTCCTCCTCTCTATTTCCTGTGGGCGTTTCCTCTTTCTTTGTTCTTTTGTTTTTGACTTCGCAGAGGCTGGACAGTCTCGAGCTGCTGTTTAGTTCGGCTGCTGCAGCAGCGCTTGAGGCATGCAGAAGCCCTGCAGAAAGGGTGGATCGCTGACGGGTTTCCCTCTCTGGCTTCCCACGCCAAGCGACTGCAGCTGCTACAAGCAGTTCATCAGCTCCGCATTCCTTCCTTCCCCCCCGCCGACTCTTCTTCCTCTTCTCTTGGTCCACTTGCTGCGGCCACTTCTCCCGGCGCTTCTGCTGCTGCTGCAGCAACTGCAGGGGCTTCTGCTGCTACTGCACCTGCTGGTGCTTCAGCTGTTGTTCCTGCTGCTTACCCGTCCTCTTCTTCCTCCTCCTTCTCCTCGTCTCCTTTTTCCTCTCAAGATGTAGCGGCGGGTTCTTCTGTTGCCGCGTCTGTTGCTTCTCTTCACCACTCCACTGCTGCTGCTGCTGCTTCTTCTCCTCCTTTTTCTTCCTCCACGGCTGCTGCTGCGTTTCCTGAGACCAGTAATCCTGCTGCTGCTGCTTCTTCTGCATCTGCTGCTGCAGAAACGACTGCTGCTGCGGTTGCCTTGGGCGACGGAGCCTTTGCTGCTGACTGCCACGGCGACGCAGGCAAGCGTGCTGCCTGGCGCTCCGCAACAGCAGAAGCAGAAGCTGAGGGGAAGAGCAGCAGCAGCAGCAGGTCCTTCGGTTCAACGAACCTGCTACTGCTAGAAGACGAGCATGTACACACGCCTCTCTCTATTTCTGGTGCAGAATCGGCGTTATCTTCTTTGCCTTGCTCTCCTGTTTCAGCCGGCGACAGCAGCCGTCGGTGCAAGGGAACTGCAGCAACAGCAGCCTCCGGGGCAGCAGCAGAGGCAGCTTTACACAGGAAGAAGGAAGAAAAATTCAGAAGAGAACTGCTGAAAATGAAGATCACCAGCAGCAGAATCAGCGGGAAGAAACGTGGCAGCTGCCCTTATTCTCCTGCATCTGGATATGCCTGCGTTTCTTCTTCGTCTTCCTCTTCCATTTCCTCTTCGTCTTTCTCAGAGTCCGAAGAGGAAGCAGCAGATGAAAAGACTGTCGAAGACAAGGAAGCAGGAGAAGAGAAGGAGAGGAAAGTAAGGAGAAGAAAGAAGAAGCAGCAATCCCGGTCGTCAGGAGGCCGCAGGTCCCTCGTTACTGCTGCAGAGCTGCTGCAGCAGCAGCAGGAACCACCTACTCTGCGGGAGCTGCAGAAAGTCATAGCGAGACAGCAGCAGCAGGTAGCAGCAGTAGCAGCAGCAAGAAAAGGAGAAGAAGCAGCGGCAGAGGCGGAGGGGGACGACGAAGACAGACATACAGGAGGAAGGAAGAGAAGTGACGTGGGAGACGAAGTGGGAAGCAGCAGGGGCAGCAACAGCAATGGCAGCGACTCCGATAGAGAAGGAGCCGTGCACACGGCAGAGCTCGGAGAAGGAGGAGAAGAAGAAAGTCTTCGACGGGAGGATGGAGAGGCGCAAGAGGAGGAGGAGTACGATGAAGAAGCCAAGGAAGAGAGCGCGACGGAGAAGGAAGAAGAAGCAGCAGCCGCAGTAGTGAAGAGTGCAGCAACGGGGGAAAATAAGAAAGAGAATAAAGGACACCAGAGAGTGCGGAGATTCCGCAGCGTTCCTTCTGGTGCTGCGGGAGGAACAGCAACAACAGCAGCAGCAGAAGCAGGAGCTGCTTCCCGAAGGGCGCAGTCTTTTTCTGCAGCAGAGAGAAGAACAGCTGCAGCAGCGACGACAGCAGCAGCGAGAGAACTGCACGGAAGCGCAGCAGCAGGGAGACCGGGAGCAGCAGCAGCAGAAGAAGAAGAAGAGGCAGTCACAGCAGCAGCTCCGGAGGAAAAGGAGGCCAAGAAGACTGCACCAGGTGCTGCTGCTGCAGGCTGCCCGTTCCTGCTGCTTCGACGAGTGGCGCTGGATCCCACAGCAGCAGCGGCAGAAAGAGGAGGAGAAGAAGCAGCAGCAGTAGTAGCGGAGGCCAAGCAGGCGCTGGCATTGCTCGAGAAGCGAATGGAGCAGGAGGAGAAGGAGCAGCAACAGCGGCTACGGCAGCAGCATCAGGAGCAGCAGCTGCTGCTGAAGCAGCAGCGACGCAGCAGGCGCATGTTGAAGAGGAAGGCGATGCAGCATCGAAGAAAACTGCGGAGAGAAAGAAAGGCAACGCAGCAAGACAACAACCTTCCGGAAGAAAGCCAAGGAACAGAAGCAGCCGTCGACATTGTTTTTATTCTTCAGGCTGACGAGCTTCTCTGCAGACAACGCTGCGAAAATCTTGCTGCTGAGGCGCAGAGGCGTAAGCAGCAGCAGCAGAAGGAAGTGGCTTGTGAAGGAAGTAGCAGAGAAGAATAACAAGTGCAGAAATACGTCGTTCTTTCTCTTTCACCAAGTAAAGAATAGTGTCCGACGTGGAGTCTGCATGCGAGACAGAGACGAAAAAGGCGCACAGAAGAAGAAGCCACAGCACCGGCAGCAGCAGCAGCAGGGGCACTCGTCGTAGGTACAGCTGCAGTGGTGACAGAAAATTAAGAAAGAAAATCGGCTCTACCTCAGATTTCATCAATTTCCCCTGCTCCTCCCTTTACATATATATATGTGTGTCTCTCTGTCTCTTTCTATATATGTGTCTCTATATGTATACATATATGCATACATATGTATATTTATATACACATAAATATATGTATATATATAGGTTTATACGGTTAAAGTTCAGCAGTTTTTCCCTTCCCTCCTTTTTTATATCTATACATATATATGTATATATTGTATATATATATATGTATACTTAGACGTATGGCATCGACATATATAATATGGGGATGTACACCATATATATACACATATATGTATATGTACAGGATAGGAGAATATATAACGAGAGAGCGTACATAGTTATATATATATATATGTGAAGGACGTATATATGTGTAAAGGGATGAATATATATATGTATGTATTCTAAGAGAATACGAGGAAAAGAATACTCGTATACACATATATATATATCTAGATATGGAGAGAGAAAACACGTTGAAAAGGATGAAACTTACACATATATATATATATATATATATACGTATGTATGTCTAGAGGTATTGAACACACACGTATATACTGAGAGAAAAGACACCTAGGGGAAGACCATATTCGTATACGTATATATAAAATATGTGGAGAGATGACATATAAGTGGAAAGGATGTTGTATATGTATAGGTGCATATAGATAGAAGGTAGGGGGACAAAACACACGGGAAGAAAGAAAGTTCATATATATATACGTATATATGTGTATGCATACTTCTATATAGAAGGCTTCTTCATATGTAGAAGACGTATACAAATATACGAACAGGACATGCATATATATCAGTATAGACAGAGAGAATATACATCCATATACATATATATATATATATATATATATGTATACATATGCGGAAAGGATATATATATATATGTATATGTAGAGAGAATATGTATATGTATATATATGTATATTTAGGGGAGAGAATATATATATATATGAAAAGTATATGTATGTGTATGTGTGTAAACGGTGAAAATGTACATATATATATAATATGTAGACAGATAGATAGATAGATACATAGATAGAAGAAGAGAAGAAGCATAGAAGAGATCGGTGGGTAAATACGAAGAGAGGAGATGGAAGGGTGTAGTATTGCACTACGTCGTCTGTAGAATGGCCGCTGCTTCTTTTATTAAGAGAGAGAGGACGAATGTAGGGAGTACTTTTTCGAAGAAAGTCCCTCCGTCAGTTCAAAAAGGACTCGTCGACGGACAAAACGAATCAGCGAGACAGAGACGGAGACGCCCAACGAGACAGCAGGCGTTTTTTTTCTTCTGCAAGTTCCACTCCTCACAACAGAGAGACCGGAGGAGTGTTTTGTATTTGCCTGGGGAAAGGGTGGAATTTATATAGAAACGGAGAGCGCAGGAGAGAGCGGAAGGGGCAGCAGTTGCTGACGGCGAGGGGAGGCTGCAGGATGCTTGAGAAGAAAAACAGCAGCAAACTCAGCGGGAGGACGGCGCAGAGAAGGGGAGCACGTGGCGCTGCAAGAGCGTCGCTAGCTGACACACCACACAAGAACGAGGAAGCAGATTACTGCTTTCTTGTTTGAGGAGAGGGAGCAAAATCTGTAGAGAACCCTCTTGCTGTTGCAGCTGCTGTTATTCGCCACGAGCTAGTGGGCCGCGCGGTCCGCTTGCTGCTGCGCACGTGTGTGCGTGCTTCGGCCGCTGCTGCTGCTGTTGACTTGCGGTTGCTGCGCTGCGGTCGTACGTTCTGCCGTCGCTGCTGCTTCTCCTCATCTTCCCGATGATGCTGCTGCCGGTTCTTTCGGAGTTGCTGCTGGCGGTTCTGTCACACTCGCTGCTGCTGCTGTGGGGTGGACTGCTAATGCTGCTGCTGTTCAGCGCTGCTGTACGGGACTGACCGAGATTTTCAGGCAGACGCAGCAGCACAGCAGCAGCGCTGGCAGCAACACGCCCAGTCCGTTGCTGCGGTTCAGGCCTACTACTCGGGCACCTTTCACAACGTTGTGTAGGTTACTCTCTCTAAGGGACTGCTGCGGCAAATGCTGCTCTGCTGTTGCTGCTGCTGTTGCTGGTGCTGCTGCTGATACTGCTGCTGCTACTGTTGCTGCTACTGTTGCTGCCGCCGTGGTGCTGTTGCTACAGCTGTTGGTGCTGCTGTTGCTGCTGCTGTTACTGTGGCTGCTGCTGAGGCTACTGCGGTTGCTGCAGGTCAAACGCGTGCCGGAGTGTAGCTTTCGCTGCTGCTGCTGGCACAACGGTGCCCGACGAGGGGACTTCACTGCTGCTGGTGTTTGTCTCTTGATCCCTGGGCGCCGAGTACCGCTGCTGCTGCTGTTTTCACCTTCTCCTTACACCGGCTCTGCTGCTCGTGCTGCTTCCGCGCCTATCCTTCTGCCAATGCCGCTGCTGCTACTCTCCTCCCCCTACTGCCGCTGGTGCTGCTGCCACTTCTGCTGCTGCTGCTTTCGTCCTCCCGCTCCTGCTGTTGCCACTGCTGCTGCTCCTGCTGCTACTTCAGCTGGTGCTGTCGTCCTCCTCATCCACCTGCTGCTGCTTCTGCTGCTGCTGCTGTTCGGCGGACGGCGCTTCGTGTTACCTGTGACAGCTCTGCTGCTGCTGTTGCTGAACGCGCCGTCGCATCTGCACCACCCCTCGTACGATCTCTGCTGCGCATCTTCTCCTTCGCTGCTGCTGCTGCCTCTTTGCTGCACCCGTTGAGCCGGCACCTGCTGCTACTGCTGCGTGTGGGGCCAGTCTAGGACACTTTCCGCCGCTGTTGCTGCCTCCCCTTGCAGAATTTGTCCTGCAGTTGCCGTTGCTGCTGCTGCTTCTTCTCTTCTTTGCTGCGACAGACTTATTCCTGCCAATGCTTCCCCCTGGTATCAATTTAACGTTGCGCGGAAGGAAATAGAGGTACGTCTGCCCTTTTTTCTTCTCTTCTCTTTTCTGTCTTCTGCTGCTGCTTCTCCGTCTCCCTTCGTCTCTGTCTGTCTCTTCTCTTCCTCCATCTTCTCCCTTTTCATCTTCTCCTGCTCCTTTTGGTCTTTTGCCTCCCTCAACTTCTTGTTCGCTTGCTTCCGCGTCTGTGCTTTTGGTCCTCTTTTATCTTCTTCTCCCGCCTCCTCCTCGATTGCTGTTTTCCTCCCCCGTCTTCTGCGTGAAGCCCCTGCATCAACCTCCCACAAAAAAGTGAGCGCAGACGCGGTGTCTGTACACCCCGCGCAAAGAAATAATCACCTCACCAACGCAACAGCAGTTTCTCTCTTGAGCCTATCGAATTATCTCTGCGATTGTGCGTCGCATGTCGAAGAACTTCTGAAGCAGCTTGGCGGAGAAATTCCTGCTGCTCCCCACTTCTCCACGCCGGTTTTCTCTTCCCTGCTCTGCAACACATACGCCTCAACGTGCAGGAAGCCGCAGCACACCGTCTCTCCAGCCGCTCGTCGCGGGTCTCTCACTCTACGCAGAAGCACGAAAAGAAAGTCCTTTTCTCTGCCATTTCTCTGCCGTTGCAGCTTCCTGCTTCTGTTCCCAGGACCTGCGTCCGATTTCGATAACTTCTGCAGACTTTCTGCTGCAGCCGGAACCGTCGTACACGTATAGGAAGATGCAGCAGCACGTCCACTTGCGTCCTGCTGCTTCCCCTCTACGCAGCCCTGTAGCAGCACTCGTAGCACTCCCTGCACTCGAAGAAGCCAAGCTTTCTTCTTTTCGTTTTTAATTCTTGCATGTGCGGTGGCGGACGGTTGTCGAGAATCACTGGGGCTTGCGGAGGAATATCGTCCCCCCCGCAGGTGACGTAATGCTGCTTCTGCTGCTGCGCGAAGTGGCGCAAGAAGAAGGGACAGCGGGGACACAGAAGGAGCAGAAGAGGGACGAGAAGGGAAGACGGGGAGAAAAAAAACAGCGGAGAAGAAGAAAACGGAGGGAGACGAAGAGAGCCACTCATTTCTCTCTTTGCTTCGGTGTATATACAGACGAACTTGCTGCTGTCGACGGGGAACTGCTCCAACTGCTCTTTGCATGCGCGTGGGATGCTATCTCTCTTTGTCACTTCCTCATATGACTGTTGCTCTCTCTGCATGCATATTTGTTTGGATGTGCGACTTGCTTCGCTGGTCTTTCTGTCCGAATACTTCTACTTATGAGACTTTTTTTGACATTCCCGCATTCCCCGTTCCTTCTTGTCCCTCCCTTTTTGTTGCTGCTTTCTCTCGCTTCCTCATTTTCTCCCCTCTACCCTCTTCCTTATCTTCTCCATCTCTTAATCCTTTTTCTGTAATCTCTTCCTCCTACCTTCTGTCGTCTCCTTCTCTATCTTCCTCTTCCTTTCCTTCTCTTTCTCAGTCTCCGTATAGACTCCTGTATAGAACAGGGGTGGCTTGCTGCATCCGCCGCAGTGATTGCTGCTGAACGACAGGTGCTGCTGCTGCTGCTCTTCACCTGCTGCTCGCTTCACTGCCTGTTCTGGGACCATCGCGACTGCTGTTAAGCTCTGTCCCATGCGATCTCCTTCCGTTTGCTGCTGCTGCTGCTTTTGCTGCTGCTGCTCCTCTTGCTGCTGCTGCTGCTGCGTAGTGTAGCTCTGAGGCACCCCACCTCCTGTTGGACGCACGGCTCTTTCTTGTCCCCGCAGCAGCGGCAGCAGGTTGCTGCTGCTGCGTTTCACGATGGACTGCCGCTTTTTCTCCTTCTTTCTTTTGTGGTAACGGGCCGCTTCTGCGTTTGCCCGAAGACCCCCTAGTGCTGCTTCTTCTTTGTTCTCCTCTTCTTGCAGCTGCAGCACGCCCGTGCTCCTCTTCCTGCCTGTTTTTGCTGTTGTCCTTTCTGTGCTGCAACTCCTTTTTTCTTGTACTGCTGCGGGATGAATGCCTTAGGCCTGTATTCCTCCTTCTTCTTCTTCTTTTTCCGCTCACGGCACTTCTTCTGGTTGCTGCCGGATTCTCTTCTCCCTCGTCCTGCTTTTGCTGCTGCGTCCTGTGGTTTCTTATTGTTGGTGCTGCTGCTTCTTCCCTTTGTGCGGCTGTGAGCCGGCGCCTCTGTCTGAGATCCCTCTCTTCTCCTTTTTCTCCTCTTTGCTGCCGCTGCTGCTGTCCCTTTTTCTCCCTGTGCAACTGCCACCAGGACGCGGCTCCTTTCTTCTTCTGCTGCCGCTGCTGCTGTTGTAGAGCTTTATCAAA
The DNA here is from genome assembly GCA_000727475.1 of Sarcocystis neurona. NCBI lineage: Eukaryota > Apicomplexa > Conoidasida > Eucoccidiorida > Sarcocystidae > Sarcocystis > Sarcocystis neurona. Next base: position 235,259 of record KL647319.1, on the reverse strand, counting down.
AGGAAACATGCGTTTTTAAGGCGGACTGCCGAAGGAAAAGCAGCTCGTTGCTTCTTCATCGGGAGAGCCGAGCGCTTGCACACGCAGATGACGACAGCAGCGTTCAAGACCTATTGTCCCGTCTGTTGGACTCTTCGGGTAATATAAGCCAATGTTTGTCTATATATACATATATATATATACATCTGTATAATTCATTAGAATATATTCATTATATATACGTATATATGTGTGTGCAAGGCTACTCATAAGGGCATGCAGATATGTGTAAGAAGAAGAGGATATATATATTTGTGTCGGGATACTTCTGTTTACATGCACTACCCATGTATACATCTATTCAACTTTCTTGTGAATGAATGTATGAACATAAATGTATGAATAGATATGATCACATATATATATATATATACGTGCATACAGACTACGAAGGAGAAGAAGAAGACTATATCCATATATGTATGTATGAGGATATGTTTAGCAAGTAGGTGTACTGGAGTAGAAATAGAGAAGATATAGAGGATACGTAGAGCAGCATATATTTTATAGAGGAGCAGCAGCAGGTACAATTCGAGGGGCAGCCGCCTCGATGAACTGCGGCAGGCAGCAAGGACATGCAACAGCAGCGGTAGGTGTCTCCGCAACAAGAGCCGCTTATTAGCAGCCCATACGCATCAGAGGAAAAGGGAGAAGAAGAAAAATGGAAGACGAAGGAAAGGAAGAAGCAGCTGCGAGTCGTGTGTATAGATCTGCTGCTGCTGTTGTTTGCTTTTTTCTTAGTAAGAGCAGTGCCAGAAACTACAACAACAGCACAACTGTCTGCGTGCACCGGTGCAGCAGCAGCAGCAACAGCAGCTACAAAATGAGAAAGTCGTTACCGCGCCTGTACGAGGACAGCAGCAGAGAGGGGGGAGGAGGTACTGCAGCAGCAGCAGGGACAAAGAGAAAATACGCAGCAGAAGGAGAAGCCTGCAAGAATTCTGCGTCTTTGCCCCACCTGAGCGTAGATGGGGAAGTCCGCAGGGTCGTAGGAAGTGCACCACCGGGTGGTGAGGCCAGGTGCCGGTGGCAGAAGAGAAGAGAAAGGGTAACGGGAAAAAGGGAAGAAAGAGAGGAAATGAGAAACAAGAGAAGAAGAGAAAGAAGAGAATGTAGAAGGAAGAGAAAGTGCAGCAGCAACAGCGGAGGGCGCAGCACCAGCGGTCGACGGCCGAGTAACAGCAGCAGCGGCAGATCTCACGCAGCAGCCCCTCGCCCCCACCGAAACAAGGCGACTCGCCGGCGGTGCCGCAGCTGCAGCAGCAGCGGACTGCGGAAACAAACGGCAGCAGGGCAGCAGCAGCAGACAAAAGGCAGCCGAAAAACTGAGCAGCAGCGACAGCAGCACACGCTTGGGGGGCGGACTTTGCGAGAGGTTTGATAGCGCAGCGACACGGCCGAGAAAAAGGGAGGGAGAGAGAAAGATAGGGAGCGAAACAGTGGGTGCGGTGAATTTGAGCAGGAAGACAAGGCACCAACACCGAGAAGTCAAATTGTTGCCAGTTTTTGCTGCTGCTGTGCTACTTCTGCTGCTGTCCTACTGTGCTGCTGCTGTTGCTGCTGCTGCTGCTGCGTTTGCTGCTGCTGCGTTTGCTGCTGTTGCTGCTGCTGCGTTTGCTGCTGCTGCGTTTGCTGCTGCTGCTGTTGCTGCTGCGTTTGCTGCTGCTGCTGCTTCAGGGAGAGTTGAAGAACTGCGCCTCGATCATTTTCTTCGTAGCTGAGTTTCAGCAGGCGACGTATTACTGCTGCACAGAGACACACGTCGAGGTGACCTCTCCTTCCTTTCGCCTCGCCGATTCTCCTTTCACTGTCTCGTCTCCCTCTCTTTCGTTTTCCCGTTTCCCTCTTCCCTCGTCCTCTTCTTCTTCTCCGTCCCTCAGTCTCTTCTCCGTCTTCCTCTCTACGTATGTATACTTTTGTGAGCATGCGGCGGTCACATATATCTGAGGAAAAGATATACGAGACAATTTTTTCCTCAGAAAGGGTACACAACGGTGAACATGTCCGTGCTTCTCTCTCTTCTGTATATTCGTCTTCATATATCTCCTCATATGTACACACATGTAGATGTATGTATAGAGAGACCAACGTATATATACACTGCTGCCCCTCCACACTCACAAAGACGTACACGTACAACTCATACATATACACGAATATATGCATGCACCTACAGGTATATATTTGTACTTGTCTACATGAATGTATGTATATGCGCATTTACATATATGTATACATGTTATTCTATGGCAGACAAAGTAGGGGCGGGTGGACTCGTGCACCGCATCAAGGGAACCGAATAGAGACAGAACTACATATGTTTATATTCTTAATATGCATATATATAGATATATAGGTATACAGATAGATAAATAGGTATATACTAGATATATTTATGTATATATGAGGATATCTGTGTGAAAAGAAATGTGCATCTGTTGATAGTTGCATGGGTAACGGTTTCTGCGTACGAGGGGTGCTGCCGACGTTACGCTGCCGCCACTTTACTGCTTCTGGCAAGGTTTGCATGTGATTGCTGCTGCTGCCCTGTTGCTTGGTGTTGCTTTTGCAGCTTCTTCTGCTGTGCCTCGGTTGACGTTCCTGCGCCTCCTCTCGTTTCCCTTGCAGATGCTGTTGCTGCCAACTTCCTTCCTCCTGCTGCTGCTGCTGGGGATTTCGGTACCAGGGCCGTTGCTGCAGCGGCACCCTCCCCTGCTATCAGCGCTGCTGCTGCTGCCTTCCTCGTAGAGCTTGTTGCTAGACCTGCTGCTGCTTCTTTTGACGCGTACGGTGCTGCTGCACTTGTTCCTTTTTGCGCTTCTGCTGCTGTTGCTGGATTTGCTGCAGGTGCTGCTGTTTTGCTGCTGCTGCTGCCGCTTTGTTGCTGCTGCCCTTTTGCTGCTGTTGCTGTTTTGCTGCTGTTCCTGCCCCTTACGCATGTGCTGCTGCTGTCCTTTCTGCAACACCTACGTTCTTGCGGTGCCGTTGATGCTGCTGGTGCAGGCGTTTATCGAGACTCCGGAGAAATATTTGCGAGAGCCGGTGCCTGAGCTGCTCCCTTATCGTCTTTCATTAAACGAAATACAAATGCATGCGCCACTGCCTCTCGCTCTCCGCGGATTTTGCCCCGTTACTCTCGGTAATGAAAATTCAGCTTCGCCCTGTGGCTGCAGCAGCTGGACCTCCGGCTGTTGCTGCTTCTTCTTCTTCCTGCTCTTGGGGCTCTCTTTCTGCTGTGTCTTGGTGCTACGACGTTGCTGCTACTGCTGCTGCTACATGCCCCCACACGCGCTCTGCTGCTCCTGTTGCCACCGCACTGCCCTCTGCCGCAGCTGCTGTTATCGCTAATCCTCCGCTGTTCTCTGCTGCTGCGGCCATCGCAGCATTCCCACAGCCCTCTGCTGCTGCTCCCGCTGCCTTAACTGCTCCTCTCCTCCCCTGATCTCTGAAGCAGCTGCTGCTCTTCAGATTCCCGTGTGGCACCACTGCTGGAAATCGTCCGGCTGCTGCTGTCCATTCACCTGATGGTAGGCTGATGTTGCGGCTATCAACCTTCTCTTTTCTGCAGCGTTTTCCTGCTGCTGCTGCTGCTTGTCCTGCGGTTCCTGCCGCTTGGCTCTGGTGATTCGTTATAACAACTTCGCTTCCCTGGTCCCGCAGCTGTTACTTCGTCTGTGTCCCTGCTGCTGCCGTTGCTCTTGCTGCACTTGTTGCTGCTGTTGCTCGTCTTTTTCCTGCTGCTTCTTCTGCACGTGACGCTGCGGCTTCTTCTCTTTTCTTCCCGTTGCTGCTGCATCAGGCAGCTGTTTTCAAGCCCTCCCCTGCCCCCAGCGCCGGTGCTGGCTGCTACTTCTATCCTGCTGCAGCCCCAGTTGCTGCTGCTTCCTTCATCTCGCTGCTGCTGCCGCTACTTAGCTGCCGCACGGGTGTCTCTGGTGGTGCTGTTCTCCCTGCTGCATCGCTGCCGCTGCTGCTGTCTCACTGCCCCACAGCGTCTGCTGCCACTGTAGCTTCTCTCATCGCTTCCACTGCCGCTGCTGCCGCGTCTGCTGCTGTTGTTGCTACTGCCCCACCTCGTCTGTTGCTCCTGCTGCTGCTGCCTTCACACGGCGTGTGTTGCTCCTGCCGTTGCTGCTTCCGCCATGTTTGCTGCTGCTCTGCTGTTGCGGGTGGTGGCTGTATGCGGCAGTGGAAGAGAAGAAGTTGGAGCCGGCGCACGCAGAGGTTGCCGTGAGGTATGCAGACCAGGTGTGGGGTCTGCGAGACGAGACGGCGGCAGCAGCTTTTCTTTCTTTTCCTTCGTATTACTCGGACGCTGCGCGTCTGCCGAAGAAGCTGACCGCCTCGCAGCGCCTGCAGACCACGCCGCAGCGCACCCTTGCTTCTATTGCAGCAAACGCTGCTGCTGCCAGCAACAACGCCAACCTGCAGGGCCTCGGCGGCCTGGCCGAAGAACTGCGCGACTCTATTACTTTCCTTGAAGTAAGTTTCTTGTGTTTCATAGTGTCGTTTCTACTCCTTCGACAGATGTGTGGCACTTTCGGTCTACAGAAATATCCACCGCATGCGTATATCCCTTACCACTCCCCCACTGCACTACCCTGCGCAAAGGAACTTTTGTTAGAAAGGAACGCACACATGTGTCTGTATATAACTCCCATAGCAAGACACATACACAGAGAGACAGCAAAAATACACAGCAGTTCATCTATATATCCCTGTACATATATATATATAGATAGGGTTACATACACACATATATATACATACATGTATTTAGAAATACACCTGCAGGTGAAAGCATATACATATGTATATCTGTAACTCCTTGAAGTACTTACACACACACACATACGCAGACATCTACAGGTGAATACACACATGTACATATCTGTATATATATATATGTCTCTGTATTTACCTGAAGTATTCACATACACACGTGTATATATCTGTATATATATAGATATGTATAAATGTATACATACAGATACACAGATGTATATATATATATGTGTATTTACTTGAGCTAGTTACCTACTTATAAATGTATATATATAGGTATGTATATGTGTATATATACAAGTACACATGTATATATATTTATCTATGCCTGTGTTTTACCTGAAGTAGTTACATATATGTAAATATACCCGGATATGTACAATTGTATATAAATATGTATATATGTATACATGTATTTTTGTATTTATTCGAAGTACTTACACACTTACACATATAGATACGTATACACGTATATATACATGTACATACGCGCATATATATATATATATATATATATGTATATATGTATTTCCGTAAACTAGGGAACGTTTAAAGGGGGGCAATGCATGGGTAGCTAGCGGTGGTGACTTGAAGGAAAACAGAGGTTCACATGCAGACAAAGACATTCTTTTCTCCTTTCTCATAGACTCAAAGGAAATGCTGCAAAGAGTAGCTTTATTTGTATAGCAGCAGCACAGCTCAGTATGCCGTCTTTGGCCAGCGCACGCACCTCGCGGAGGTTTCTCTTGGTAGAAAACGCCGCCCCGGGTAGAAAAGACGGCCGCGGGTACAAAAGACGGTCCCGGGGAGAAAAGGCGGTTCCTCGTAAAAAAGATGGCTTCTCTTGAAAAGAATGGTCCCTCGAAAAAGAAAGAGTTCCTCGTAAAAAGGATGGCTTCTCTTGAAAAGAATGGCCCCTCCTATAGAGGATGGCGCCCCCGTCGAAAAGATGGTCCGGCGTACGAAAAACGGTGCCGGGTGGACATGGGCTCGTTTTCTTGCAAAACAACAGAAACACTTGCGCATGCGAAGGTGCGGAGACAGGATGAGTTGCGTCTCTCTAATGTTTGCGTTTCGCTGGAGTTTGTATCTCATAAAAAGGAGGGAAGGCCGCAGATATGCTGCTGAACAAAAGAAGACAATATATTCACTCTTTCATTTCTTTAACAAGACGGGTGCCAGAGACGCGTTGACATGTTGTTTTGTCTGCAAGAAAGACGCCACGGGCGCAGCAGCTTCGACTGCTTCCTTCGTCCGCACAGCAGAGGCAACTTTTTCCTCTCCTGCTGCCCCTGCGGGGTCGCGGCTGTCACACTGATAGGTGGTGACGCCTTCTTCAAACACTTGAGCTGCTGCTACCGTAGCTGCTATTGCTTAGCAATAGCAAAGAGAAGAACAAGGAAGAAAAGGACAGAAGTTTAGGTCGAGAGACGGCTGAGCTCGCTCGTTGCTGCTGCTGTCGCTTCCGTGCTGCTGCTGCTGCCTCTTTCCCTCCTTTGCTGCGGCTGCCTCTTCTTCTTCTTCGAGAAGTTACTTGCGTGGAGAAGTGAAGAGACGAACTGCTGCTTCTTCCTCGGTAGTTGCTGCTGCTTTGAAAATGTGCGAGAGGAAATGTTGTCTCGCCTCAACCGCTCCGTTCTTCCCCTGCTGCTGCCGCTGCTGCTTACTCAACTCCGCTCTCTCCTCTCTCTGGCCGCGGCTGGTGCTGCTGCTGCCAGCTTCTCTCTCTCTACACGTCAATTCTTGTCAGCCATGTTTCTCTGCTATACGTACATATGTATATATATGTATATTTTAAAACAACTATGTCTACATACATATGTACATATATATGTGTACATATGTAAATGACAGCCGTCTTTCTCTGTAATATATATATATATATATACATATGTATGTTTTTCCAAAGACAATTACGCCAACCAATGTATGCATAGATATATATATATATATATGTATGTGTGAATGACAAGGACAGAGAGGAAGAGAAGGAACAAGAGAGAGAGAAAGGGAAAGAGAGAGGCACACACAAACCCCTGGCGCGGTATATACAAAGTTCTACCTGTGCGTATATATTTGCGGCGTTGGTGTATCCATAAGTGAATAAAAATTTCTCTTGAGGAGAAAAGAGGAAAATTAGAGATGATTGTCATAGAGAGAAGTGCACAGGCTCAAACAGAAGTGCTGCAGTATATGTAGAGCGTCACACGTGCATATATGCGGCAGGTCAATATGGAAGATATACTCTCATTTGTACATATATATATATATATAAGTATATACTTTCACAACAAATATATGTCTACATGTACATGTGTATATACGCACATATATATACGTACAGGTGAACACTGTTGAGGATTCTCCCCTCTGTGTCGGTCTGCATTTGTTTTTCTCTTGTCCGAGGGTTCCATTTCCTTTTTCTCAAAGAACTGAGGCGTCTGTTTCTCTGTGTCATTTTCTCTTCGTTTCCTGTAGGGGTCTATTCTTCTCTTCAGATACCCCTTCCTCTTTTCCTCCTTCTGTACCTTCTCAGTTTTTGTTCTCTGCTCTCTTTTCTCTCTATTTCTCTCTTTTGCGTCCTTCTTGAACCGTCACTTCTTCTTCTCCTGTGAGTGGTCAGCGGCTGGTATGTTGTCGGCCGGCGGCAGTCTTGCGATCGTGCTTCGCTGGACTGATGGGCGCGAGGCACTTTTCTTCTTTTCTTTCTCACCACCCCGTTGCTTGCTACTGCTGCTGCTGCTTTGATGCTGCGGTTGCTGCTTCCCGCAGATCACCTCAGCAGAGCTGCTCATAGAAGCTCTAACTCTCGCAGGTGTACGAAGGCCCGTTTACCCTGGTCGCAGCATTCGACAAAGTACCTTAGAATTTCTCTCCCGTTTTCTCTTTGCAAATAATCCTCTTACGCCCCCGATCCTCTTGAAAGATGCAGCAGAAGCCCTACACACCTTCAACCAAGGTACCCATTGCTGTTGCTGCTGCTCCTGAAACTGCTCCTGCTGCTGCCGCTGCTCCTGCGGGTAGGATTTGCCCTTTCTGTTCCCCGTGGCCCTACTGCTCCTGCAGTTGCTGCTCCACTGCCGCTCGTAACGCTGCTGCTCCTGCTGCTGGCCGTTTTGCTGCTGCCGATGCTCCTGGTGCCGCTGTCCTTCGTGTGGTGCTGGCCCTGAGCCGCGCAAGGAGACGCTTGCAACACATTTGCAGCGTGTGTGTGCTGCGTCGCTGAACAGGCCGTCCGCTTTCTGCTGCCGCTGCTTTTCATCTGGTCACACGTGACAACACTTCTGCTGAAGCCGCTGGTACTGCGCTGTTGCCGCTCCTGCTGGCGTTGTTGCTGCTGCTGCAGCTGCTTCTTTCGCGTGCAGGTGTTGCACTCCGCTTCGTACTAGCACGGTCGTCGATTCTGCGCTGCTCTTGACTCCCTGTTGCTGCCGTTGCGGCTGACGCTGCTGGTGGAGCTCTCGCGGCTTTTGCTGTTGTTGCTGTTGCTGCTGCTCGCGCTTGCCCTGTCGTAGTATTCTTGCTGCGGCGGCTGGGGGAAGTTCCTGGAGTCCGCTGCTGACGCTGCACCTGCTGCTGCTGCTGTTGACGAGACCGAGGTCATTCTTGCTGCTGCTGCTTCTGTCTGTGGTGCGGGGGTCGCCGCTGGCTGCTGCTGTCGGTGCTTGTGACGCGCTTTCTTCAGAATGCGAGTTGCCGTTCGAGACTCGCGAAAAGATTTTGCGGCTCTACAGAGAGCTCCAGAGAAGAGAGGAGGAAGCAGCAGCGCTGCCCGGCGAAGAAGCGTGGACGCCAGAGGAACAGCAGAAGTATACTTTCTTCACCGAGCGACTCGACAAACTCTTTAAAAAGAAGCACTTTCTCCCTGCCTCACCTACCGGGGCTGCTGCTTCAGCAGCAGATTCTCGTCGCTGACTGCAGGACAACGGGCCAAACTGCGAAGCAGCATATCAGGCCGGCGCACCAGCAGCAAAGACAGCAGGTTCCTGCCTGTCTGCAGAGAAGAAAGAGCAGAAGAAGCAGGAACAGCAACGGCAGCAGTGTTGGCGGCTGCTGCTGCTGCTGTTGCCGCAGCCGCGGCGGCATGTGGGCAGCAGCATCAATGCAGCACTACTTCCCCTGCCCCCACTTTCAACAGCAGCAACGTCTGCGTGAATAGTGCTGCGGCCAAAGAACCACAGCTGCTGCAGCTGGATATCTCGTCCTCGACGCCACAGCAGCGGCAGCAGCAATATCTCTGCGTCCGTCTAAACTCCGAGATCTATTACGTCTTTCTCATTCTTTCTCTTTTTTTTTCCCGCTCTGGACCCATCAAACGTACACGTATTCATATACACAATGCCCAGGTATCTGTTGTATTAAAATTAGGCATGTCTTCGCACAGTCCTGCGGCAGTATGCGTGGGTTGTTTGCTTCCACATCCATGAGAACATACACATGTGTATGCATGTATATATATATATATATATCTATATATATACATATGTATCGAGACAAGGTGCGGAAGCAGCGCATTGCCTTCGATCTTTTCGAAGAGCAAACAAGAGGAGAATGCGAATTTGAACAACAAAGGGAGAAGTGGCTGCCTGATTCATGTGTCTCACATGAGACTCTCCAGCAGCTCACGTGCAGAACTGCTGTTGTTCTGCACTTGTCCTACTGTGGACACTTCATTACACAAATGTGTGGGTGTGTATATATCCGTGTATTTGTGTACGCGTGTGCATATATCTTCCTCCTTCGCTGTATAGATGTACATAAATACATGTATATATATAAGCTGTACAGGTACACATATACGTACGCCTGGAGCAGCTCGGCCGCAGAATTGCTGTTGTCGTTCACGTTGCCCTACTGCAGACACATCTCAAGATGAATGTATCTGCGTGTGTGTATACGTGTACATATATCCTTCTCTCTTGCGTTGTACACCTGTACACATATGAAGATGTACATATGTACATATAAATACTTGTGAGCTTGTGTATTGCATCCTGTCTCCTCAGTAAAACACCGAGAGAGAGGTGCAGCACAAGGACGCGCCCCGCTACAGAGCGCATGCATGCATCACGACAGTAGCACGAGTGGCGTTGCCCTATGCAGCTATTCGCATTGTTGGAACTCTTGGAATGTGCAAAAAGCGTAGACTTGTTACGGATGGGTGCACGTAGGCCTTGTCTCCCGTAAATATACACATGGAGAGAGAGGTGGACAGAGAATTAGAACACACAAGTGTGTGCTTCTCTTCTGGTGCATTTTTCTTCCCTGTGGAATAGTCGGCACATATATATACACAAATGTACATGAATATGTATATATATATATATATGCAAGCACTTTTTTGTAATTTTCGTGTGTGTGTGTGTGTGTGTGTGTGTGTTTGTGTCTGTGTGTCTGTGTCTGTGTGTCTGTGCTCTTTTCTACACTTGTATATGTAGATGTGTGTGTGAGAAGCAAAAGTAATATAGCGTGGTATTTGCTAGTGATGGTGTGAAGGATCACAGTTGTGTCCCGTTGACGAAGACTACTGCTTACGTTTACCCAGCGCGACACGCACAAACCCACAGCTACAACTTTTTCGATAAGTAAAAAGAAAACAATGGACAAGACCTGTACTGCAAGCATCTGCGAACTCAGCCCGATACAAGCACACAGGTACATACACAGAGCTACATGCCCTTTGAGCAGGAGGGGGAAGAAGAAAACTGCAAGAAGGGTCGTGCAGTGTCTCAGCACCTGCGAAGCTGTTGCCGCTGTCGTTTCGTCGTCCAGCTGCCCGGTCTGTGCCCCACCCCACGACGACAACAGGGGATTATTCCACAGTTCATCGCAGTTTCTCCGGCAGACGAACATCGTCCTTCTTAGAAATTCTTGCGTTCCTTCCATTCTGCACCCAGCAAGTCGCACGGTGTTACCTGGTGTGAAGGCTATCTCCACACTCCACGTGTGCACGTGTTACAGATGCTGCACACTCAAGGAAGAAGGCAGAGAACCGTACAACTGCGAGCTTGCTAAAAGAAGCATTCATCCGTCGGAAGAACTCTGAGTAATTCACTCGCAGCTATGTGTAGACATAGTTATTATGAGAAGCACACGTGCATCATGCCAGGAGAGCGGAGAAAGTGGAAGAAATGCCAGGGAATTCTGGCTTCCCGGTGCACCAAGGCCTGAAACACGCCAGCGTGCAGGTTCTATTTCCACGACGTGGTGGGGGCAGCGATGTTCACAGCCTCTGTGCCTGCAGCAAGATGGGGAACACGTCTCGTTTGTTAGAAAGCGACTGTCAGCGACACACTGCCGCGGGGCTGGAGGAGTCTGTCCTTCTCTGCTTCCTTGTAGTAGCGACGTGTCCTGTTCAACTTCAGCAGTAAACCACCAGAGAGTCATTTCTGCCGCAGAATGTGGTTTCCTCGGACACACGGTTTCGTCCTCTTCAGAGAGCGGGCGAACAGCGTTTCTCAGCACTGGTGGCCTCCTGCAGTGGGTCGGTTCCGCCTTTTTCTCTTGAAGCAGGCCTCTCTTTCCTCAAAGGAAACGTCGGCAGGGAGACGAAAACAGGGCAAATGCATATCAGACTCTTGAGAGGGACACGCAAATCGAGTGCAGTTTACACTGTACACTTCGCTGCTTCCATGCGGATTTCTTTCAGTCTCCCAGAGAAAAGCACTACTTCTGTTGGTTTCATATATGTCAAACTAATCGTCACTGCTGCGTTATGGTGCAGCACTTGCGTCGCCACACAGCCGCACAGGAAACACGCGTGACGCCCATGCCACTTTTCTGCGCCTACGCATTCACCTGCGTTCCGGTTTTCGCTGTAGGCAGTTGCTCGCTGTAGAACTCTCTACGTTGCAATCTAAGCTCGTGCAAGCGACACAGAGTTTCAGTCTTCAAAATTTCGGAAAGGGAAATTATTGCTTTGCTTCCGTTATCATCGCGCAGCTTGCACACGGACGTCCACTCACCCTTTACTGTCCTGGACCTCGCTGTGTAACCGGCTGTAGCCATTACGCAATTATTCTTCTGCTGTTGGGTTTCCTCTGCCCCTGCTTCATTACCATTTTTCGTTCTGGCGAGCTGAAGTCATTTAAACGTTTTTTCGAGCGTAGACACGCCTCACAAAGGACTTGGACGTCGCTGCCTCCGCATTTTTTGACGGCGCGCGTTAACGACGTGTCTGTGAGGTGTACGCACACCCCGTGGTTGTGACACTATTACACGTCAACACCGCTTGTGTTCTCTCCTCAAGATTCAGACGTGCTTCCACGTCCCCGGCGCAATGCTTTTCTCACAGAGAAATTCTGCTGCGAGCACGCTTCAACGAATCACATGCAACAGCCGACCCAATCAGCTGAAAACCACTCGTTGCTTTTACACTACTGCAACACAGGAAGTCCCTGGGAGAGTCCTTTGGTTTCAGTTGTGTTCTTCCTTCCACTTTTTTCCGGATGGGGTCCGTCATACGCCTTTTCGGATGTATTTTCACCAGAACTTGCTTGATTGCTCATACATCACTTCTCCTACCGCAAGTGATACAAAAGTAACGCGTGTTTCACGTGAACGCGTGTCCTAGTGCAACTCACTTTCTGCGGGTCACTGCCTCTGTTCAGTACAGCAGCCAACGGTGCTGTTGTACTCCGGTGTACCTACACTTCAGATTGTCACTGGCCTCTACGCCGCTGCTGCTTCACACACTAGCGGCGACCAGAATAGCCGTAAATGAAAGCTGTTCTTTCGCCGCGTCATCGAATAACACCCGCAGGCGCAACCAACACACCCTAGCTTGCTCCTTGGCGTGCCACTGTTTCCCTCGTGGTGTCAGTGACATGTCACTCAGGTGTACGTACGCCTACGATATTTCTTTTGCGCCGCGAAACTCCTCTTCCTTCGCTTAAGGGTCAGACTCACATACCACTACCTTGGGGATATCGTTTACTCACTACCGATTCCTCCCAGCAGCACTGGGGTCTCGATAAAACTCTTTTGTCTGCAACTGGTGGACAAGTAGTATCGACCTCTTTCACGCGTGTCGGGTGTACGTACACCGCCGCTTTGAAACGATCAGGCGTTCTGTTGTCAAAATGGCATCAGTTTTCGACGTAGACCCAGTCGTACCCAAGCGTACAAACGCATGTAAACACAGTACCCATGGTATATTTGCTTGTTCACATGCACCCCTACGGGCACTAGTGTTTCTCCTTTGAAAAATTTACCGGATATATATGAATTCACAGAGAAGTGCATTCATATACGGTTCTACGCACATACTGATGCAAGTGGGTAATGCCCTATCAGTACATACGTCTAAGAGTGTGCGACCAACCCAAGGCGTCACTCAGTAAGCAGCTGTCATTTCTTTTTTCTCTTTGCTCTCCTCTTTCTCTGCAGATTTTATGCAGACATACTTACACGCAGAAACGTACACATGTATAGATACACAGACATATATACACATAAATACGTACGCAGGCATGAATGCGTATATGTGTAATACGTACATACACACACATACACAGATACAGTCATATTATATATATATCTATATATAGTCATACATATACATACAAATACACTACATACATGCATTCACATACATAGATACATATACATGGAAACACACATACATGCATACATACATACAAACATACATACATACGCGCGTAGTAGACCTGACGAGGTCCACCTACCTTCGCATTCAGCCACGTACGTGTCTGTCTCTACACAGAGACAGAGACACAGCAAAAAAGAGATGGGCCGGCACAAACAGTTATATCGGTGGATGTAGAAATACAGAAGTCTGCGGCGGCGAACAGGGTGCTGTGTCAGCTGCCTTGTCTTTGCTTGAACATTTTTTCATACGGGCAAGACAAGAAAGACGAGGAGAGAAGAAAAGTAAAGAGGGACGAGTCCAAAGAAGAAAAGCTGCAAATTGCTGCTGTTGACGCAGAAGGCGTCTCGTGCTGTTGCGTAGAGAAACAGTTGAAAGGCGCTCGGGTTCCCCCCAAGGAAAAAAAGGTGGCTGCCCCGAAATTGCAGCAGCTGCTGCTGGGCTGGCGTGGCTGCTTTCTCCTGCTCCGCCGCCGCTGCTGCTGCTATACGAGAAATCGACGGCGCAATAGCAGGTGCAGCAGCGGCGGAAGAGAAGGAAGCCGGCACCGGCGGATATAACGTGTGGGGTGGTCGCAGCAGCAGTTCGCTTGACCGAAGCCAAGTTACCCAGGTCACGGGCAGCAGCAAAGAATAATCAGCAGCAGCAAAAGGAGATGGTTCGGGTGTAGGGCACACGTCCTGCACCACCTCTAGTGCTTTGTCGAAGACGGCTAAGAAAATTCGTCGCGCCGCCTGCAGCAGCAGCAGCAACAGCAAAAAAAGTGCGATGCAGCAGCGGCAGCATCGGTCCGCCCGCAAGCAGCTACAAGGCAGTACTAAGTGCAGGGAAAGTCGCAGCACACGAGCAGCAAGAGGAGCACACGGGAGAAAGAAGAAGAAGCAGCAACAGCTATATCGTTGGGATGAAGTGCAGGGGAAAAAAGTCCTCAAAGATCAATCAAAGCAGCAGCGCAGCGCTGCGGTATGGAAAAGAATTGAAAGAGGAAGAGGAGGAGGAGGAGTCGCTGTGTTGTTGCGCGTCAGTCACAGCAGCAGTAGCGGCAGCGAGAAGAGCAGCTGACGCAGCAGCAGCAACAGCAAGTCGAACAGCGCGAGAGGGCACTCGCTGCAGGGGAAGCGGGGGGAGAGAGGGAAGAGAAGAAGCAGCGTGGACAACAAAAACTCAACAGCAGTTGCCCAGCAGGGAAGGAGACAAAGTGGGAACGAAGAGAAGAAGAAGCAGCAGCGAGAAAAAGGGAGCAGCAGCTGCAGTAGAGAAAAGGACGTAACGAGGAGGGAGAGGAGAGGAAGCAGCAGCAGCAGAGGCAGCAGCATGACAGCCGGTGAAAAGGACGTGAAGAAGACCAGCAGGACGGCGTTATGAAAAGAAATCCGTCAGATGTATTCGATGGGATAACACCTGAACAGAGAGCGGCTGCTTGGTTGCAGACACAGAGTGGGAGACAGATACAGACAGACACAGCGAGAAGGAGACACAGACAGAAGGAGACACAGAGAGAAGGAGACACAGCGAGAAGGAGACACAGAGAGGAGGAGACACAGAGAGGAGGAGACACAGAGAGGAGGAGACACAGAGAGAAGGAGAGACAGAGAGAAGGAGAGACAGAGAGAAGGAGACGGAGACAGTCAGAGAAATACAGAACGACACAGAGACCCGGGAAGACGAAGAACCATTCAAGTGAGACCGAGAGACACGGGGACACAAAGACAGAAAGGCAGATAGAGAGAGGCAGATAGAGAGACACAGACGCACTGGAAGGACAATGGAAGACAAGAACAGGAACACAGAGAGAGACACACTACGGAGAAGTCCCCGCACGTACCCGAGTGTGGAAATTATCAAAGAGGAAGAGATGCAACAGAAGAAAAAAGGAGAAAAAAAGCAATTTTCGGCATGTGCAGGCAGCTCTTCTTCTTCGCGTCTCCCTCCGCAGCTGCTGCAGCAGCAAGGCTTCACCAGGCTCCTCTCGGCCCTGGGAGGACTTGTAGAAAAGCAGCAGCCGTAGCAGTACGTTTCGGCTGCTGCTGCGGCTCCACGGCTTTCCTGCTGCTGCTGCCGCCTGCGTATTTTCCTCGGGTCCGCCGCGCCGATGCGTCGCCTTGTCTTCTTCGTCGCTGTCGTACCTGCTGCTGCTGCCTGTTCTTCTGTCGTCCTCCTCTGCCTGCTGCTCTTTTTCTCTGCTGCTGCTGCTGGGGCAGCCCGGGCCTGCTGCTGCTGCAGGAGAAGGGGGAGAGGGAAGAAGAAGCAGAGGGTCCGCAGCAGGGCGGTAACGCAGCGGCAGCAGCAGCCACGCGGGCACCAGCAGCAACAGCGCGAGAAAGGCGCCTTGGCTCCAGTTGAACAGCTACGCAAATTCACAGCAGCAACAGCAGCACACGCAGAGAGAAGAAAGAAAGAGAACAAGCAGTTCAACAGCAGGAGGAGTGCCGACTTATTATCGCCCACCTATTGTCGCCAACAAATCAGCAGAAGGGCACCAGCACTTCTGTCTTATTCAAGAAGAAATTAGGAAGATTTTCACGTGTAGACAAATGGACAAAGTTACAGAGCGAGACACGCCTAGAAGTACACAGGCACACAGACACATGCGTTGTTTTCTTCACACAGACACAAGTATCCACAGAAGCATATGTAGGAGAAAAAAGAGAAAGCGAACTAGGTATATGCAGGTGTGTGTTCATACAAAATGGATATTTAAATATTCTTCTTGTCTATTCTTCTATGAAGCAGACAGGCACAGAAACTACTCTAAAAAAGGGAAGGACGCGAGAAAGAGATACCCACACCTGTCCTACCCTCCATACGTCTACCCCACCTCGCACATAATATACATACATGTGTGTATTACAGTAAGACAGATAAGGAGAGCTATATATATATATATATATATATTGTACATAACAAAAAAAGACAGCTAGATCTACACATATATATGTATACAAGTTGAACACATGCATATATATATATATATATACGTATAAGATCCAGCTGCTAGTATATGGATGTGGGTAGGGAAAGATATATATTATCAGGCACAGAAAGATATGGGAGACAGGATGGAGGGAAGCGAAGAGGAAGAAACAAGAAAAGGAAAGAAATAAAAGAAGAAGAGGAAGAAGACGAGGAATAAGAAGTGGAGGAAGAAGAAGAGGGAGGGGAAGATGAGGAAGAGGAAGGGGAAGAAAGTCGCAGTGTCATGTACCTACAGAGTGAGGAAGAGAAAAAGTTAAGTGCGCGCGCGCGACAGAGAGAGGGAAAAGAAAAAACAGAGAGAAAACGGGGACAGAGATAGAGAGAGAGAGTTTGCTGTCGAGCTTCTTCCTTAAACTTCTCGGATATAGGGAGGGGAAAACAGAATAGCGGGTGCAGACATGCAATGGCCAGGAAGCAGCGACGCGTCGGCACCTGGTAACCCAACACAAAAAGTATACAAACATATACATACAAATATGGAGATATATATGTGGAGAGAAAAAAAAGAGAAATAGATGCATACATATATATGGAAAAAGACAGAGAGAGGAAAAGAGAGGTAGACACACGGATATTTGCATATATATATATATATACTTATACACGTAGGTGAAGATTCATATATACCCACATGAACATATAAATACACATGTCGTGGGAGAAGGCGTCAGCTCAAAATACATATACATATCTATATAAAGGTGTACATGAGTTTACACATATGTAGAGAGAGATAGGCAGGCATACCGGTATCTGTATATATATATATATGAATGTGTATATGTATCTGCAAGTTTATATATACATATATATATAGAGAGAGAGGGAGAGAGGGGTCCACATATGTGTGCGCCTGTATATATACATATATATATATATGAAGATTTATATGTATTTACAAGCACATAGAGAGAGAGAAATGGAAACAGAGAAAGGAACACAAATGAATACGCATACACAAATACATATATATATATCTATGTGCGTACCTTCACGCTTATATATACATATATGTAAATTCAAAGAGAGAGTAAACAGGTGGATGGATACACCGATATATATATATATATATGTATATATATATACACGTATGTGAAAACGTTTATGTATTTACACGCACACGTGTATACATATGTATGGAGAGAGAGAGATGGAGAAAAGAAAGAAAGACAAGCGCAGACAGGTGAATATTCACATATAATTTGTGTAGGTAAATATATGTATACGTATACATACAAATATACATAGGGAAGAAGATAGACAGAGAGCTACGCGTATACAGGTAAATATAAGGATGCAGATTTATTAAGTCGCACGAGTGTAGAGAGATAAAAAGGAAATGGGGCAGAGACAAAAAGAGACTGAGGTAAACACATGGATATACACATATAAATATGCATACATATATATATGTACAGAGAGAGAGAAAGATACACAGATGGATATACGTATATATTTATATATATGTATATAGAGAGAGAAATATATACAAATATGGATATATATATGTATATGTATATAGAAAATGTGAGAAATTTAAATTTTTCTTCTGACCATAGTGACAACAACAAGCCACGCGGCGAGAAGTCTGACGCAGAACGACCGGAGAATTATCCACAGCGGGGGAGGTGCTTCAGGAGGCACCCACACCTCGTCTACATTCTCCTCTTTCTCTTCTTTTCTCCCCTTCCCTTCTTTCTTCCCTTCCTCTCTTTTCTCTTCTTCTTCGTCGGAAGGCGACGGCGTTGCTGCTGTTTCTTCATCTGACCGACAAGAAGCAGCAGCAGCAGAACGAGGAGCAGCGAGTCCTTCTCCGTCTTGCCTCCTTCTGCTGTTGCTGCTTCTGCTCGTCTGTCGACTGCCTCGACCGCGCAGCGCTGCTGTTTCTTCTCCGCGTGTCTTCTCCTCCTCCTCCTGCTGCCGCTCCTGCTGTCGCTGCTGCTGTTCACTCTCCGCCTCGGGCTGGTGGTCCTGCTGAGGTGTGGCCTGCTGCCGAGCGCTCTGTCTTTTCTTCTTTTCGTTCTTCTCCTTTTCTTCTGCCGCAGCAGCAGCCAGAAGCACTTCCTCTATGTACTCCAGTTCCTCTTTGTGCGCACGCTGCTGCGGGGATAGCGCTACGCTGCGCGTACCCCACAAGCGGCCTGCGTCTCCTCCTTCATATTTTTCTAACGCCAGCTGCCAGCGTTGCTGCTGCTGTTGCTGCTGCTTCTTTGTCCCCCAGTCCTCCTTCTCTTCGATCTGTGGCTGTTGCTGTTGCTGCTTCGTCGCTCTCTGCTCCGCCTGCTCCTGCTCTCCCTGCTTAGACTGCTGCTCTTGCTGCTGGGGAAGAGGCAGCTCAGGCGACAAAACTTCTTTTCCAGCCGCCGCCTGACGCTTCACATGTAATGCGACGCGGTAGAGAAGAGCAGCAACGACCGCGTAGCAGCCGGTCATCACTTGCAGCCATACACTTGCCTTCTGTACACAGCACAGGAACACCCACAACAGCAGCAGCAGCAACTGCAGCAGCACCGGGAACAGCAGCAACGGAAGGGGTGGGAACAGCAGCAACACCAGCGGTGGGAACAGCAGCAACAGCAGCGGTGGGAACAGGAGCAACAGCAGCGATGGGAACAGGAGCAACAGCAGCAGTGGGAACAGGAGCAACAGCAGCGGTGGGAACAGCAGCAACAGCGGCAGTGGGAAGAGCAGCAACAGCAGTGGTGGGAAGAGCAGCAACAGCAGCGGTGGGAACAGCAGCAAGAGTGGCGGTGGGAACAGCAGCAAGAGCGCCGGTGGGAACAGCAGCAACAGCAACAGCAGTAGCAACACCAGTAGCAGTGGCAGGAACAACAGCAGCGACAGCAGCAGGAGGGAAGAAGAGGTGCGGATGAGAGAGAGGGAATCGCTGAAGAAGTGGGCGCTGTGCAGAGAGGGAAGAAGCAAAAAAGTATGGAGAAGCGTAGGCAGGAGGATACACGCAGTCGAACTGGCAGCAGCAGTAAAGAGCAGCAGGAGGAGAGTAACAACCGGCAGAGCCTGTTACGCTTCTTCTTCTTTTCCCTTCGAAAGAAACAGCAGCAGCGCGAACGAGAGGCGCCAGGAAATGAGGCAGGCGTGCGCTGCGGGATGCGCTGAGTCGATGGAACAGGAGCAGCAGCAGTTGCTGCAGCAGCTGCTTCCCGGAAGAGAGAGAGAGAGAAACCTTTTTTCATTTCAGCAGTTGTCAGGATAAAAGGGAGAATTTGTGGCAAGGCACTCCGTCAGAAAAGGGCCGACTCTTCTTAGGAAATCATGTGAAACCGTCTTGTCTGTTTCTGCTGCCATGCGTGCAACTAGCAGACCTCGATCTTGCATATACACATATGTGTATATGTTCGGGAAAATACGTACATAGAGAGAGGCAGCGACGGTAGAGAGCAGCTTTGAACACACATTTACTCACACGTATATTCGCCTATCCTTTCTTTCATGTGGATGTTCATATGGAGGACTTTCTTTGTTCAGTTACTTCCTTTCTCACACAGGGAGGTGATGGCGTGGAAGTCATCCCCTACTACATGCACACCAACCCATTTTCACTCATATACATACACGTATGCATATACAGGTGTGTGTACATACACCCCCATAAATATATATATATACATATATATCCCCAAAGATTTCCACGTACGTACGTACATTCATATATATGTATATATATACACATCGATGTACGGTCATGCTCTTGCACCCATATACATACACACATATATATATATATATATATATATATATCGAAACTTCCACGGATATATGTACACCCATACATATATATATGAGTGTACGGTCATAATCACAAAGATACATTTATGTATGTATGTCCCCGGAAATTTCCATGTTTGTACACTACATTTGTATGTGTGCGGGAAGATACTAACAAAAGTGCCTGCATATAAGAGAAGCAAAGCATGCGAGTCACCCGAGCACCTTCCGTGTCGCCTTCTTCTTCGTATATCCACTTTTTTTATCAACTGCCAATTTCTACATGTCCTCACATATATACAAACATCTGTAACTTGCTGTGCTTGCACGACAGTCCTATCGATAAAAGACACAAGGAACTAGTTACCCATGCACACACGTATATACGCTAATTTCTGTATATAAACAAATGCGCGTCCCTTCAAACTGCTCAGAGAAAGTAGAGATACATGTGTGTATACGTACGCATACATACATACATATATATATATATATTATTTTCTGCATATACTTAAATGCTCGTATACACATTATTCAGAAAGACAGGTACCCACGTATATAAGTGATCGTGTATATATAAAATACTCCGAGAGACTACTATTCACATATTATATATATGTTGTTTTCTTTGTATACAAAGTGTTCGTATTTGTGGAAGACTCAAGGAAACAGCTACCCACACATACAAATATATATGCGTATATCATATTCTCTACGTATAGAAATGCTCGTATCTATAAATAAAGTCAAAGAAACAGCTACCCATACAAATATATATATATATATCATTTTCTGTATATACACTAATGTTCATCTCTATAAATCTCCGACAGAAAGAGGTACCCACCTACATACATATATATATATATATGTGCAGAGAGATTCATACGGGTCAGCATGGATTTCTACATATATGCGTCTATTAAATCTTCAACATATACACAAGCTTATAACTATAGAGTGCAACAATATATATATTACCCATCCATATAGATATACATATATATATCTGTATGTCTATATGTATATGTATTGATATAGAAAGACAGCTGCAGGTCTATACAAGCGGCTATATGTAGTAAATATTAAGTAGACAGACAGAGAGAGAGAGAGAGAAACAAATATACACATATACATGTGTAGTTTTTGTTTTTGTTTTAGCTGCGCAGCTGTGGAGACATGTCTGGGCAGATGTTGGCGTGTATCGTCGAGCTCCTTTCGTGCATGTGTGCGCTTCCGTATATCTGTATGGATGGGTAATATATATATTGTTGCACTCTATAGTTGTAAGCTTGTGTATATGTTGAAGATTTAATAGACGCATATATGTAGAAATCTATGCTGAACCGTATGAGGAGGAAATGTATGGAGACTGGCACTTGGGACATCTTTCTGCTGTGAATGATTGCCTATAGAGAGACGCAGAGATGTTAAGTGCAGAAAGAACGAAGCTGCTGCATGCAAAGTCACACCAAAAGAAAAATCTTCGCCTATTTCCCCCTGTGCATGCAAACACGCATGCAACACTCGCACCGCCAAATCACCCACCTGGGCCCCCGCCTCTTTTCTTTCCGCACGTCACTTCTCTGTCTCCTCTGTCTCTTTCTTTCTGTCTCTCTCTCTCTCTATGTCCTTCTCTCATTCTCTTCCTATCTTTCTATATGTCTCCTGCTGTCTCCGTCTCTCTTCCCCTGTCTCTGTCTCCCCCTCTTCCCCTGTCTCCCTGTCTCCCTTCCTTCCGCTCTTTCCCTGTCTCCGTCTCTCTTCCCCTGGCTCTATCTTCCTCCCTCTTCCCCTGTCTCCGTCTCTCTTCCCCTGTCTCTATCTTCCTCCCTCTTTCCCTGTCTCCCTGTGTCTTCCTCTCTGTTCCCCCGTCTCCCCTTCCTCCTCTCTTTGCCCCCGTCTCCGTCTCTCCTTCCCTGTCTCCCTCTCTTCCCGTCTTTTCCCCTGTCTCTGTTTCTCCCCTTTTTCTCTGTGTCCCTCTCCTCCTCTCTTTCCCCCTTTTCCTCCGTCTCCCTCTCTTCCCCTCTTTTTCCCTGTCTCCGTCTCTGCTCCCCTGTATCTGTCTCTCAGTCTTCCTGTCTATTCCCCGTCTCTGTCTCCCTTTCTCTGTCTCCGTCTCTATCCCTTCTTCTCTCTTCCCTTGTCTCTGGCTCTCCTTCCTGGCTCCGTCTCCCTGTTTTCCTCTCCGTTCCCCTGTCTCTGCCTCTCTTGCCCTGTCTCCCTGTCTCCCTCTCTTTCCCCCTGCTCTGTCTCTCTCTCTCCCCGTCTTTTCCCCCGTCTCCCCTCTTCCTCTCTTTTCCCCTGTCTCTGTCTCTCCCCTCTTCCCCTGTCTCCCTGTCCTCCTCCCTCTTCCCCGTCTCTGTCTCACTCTCTTCCCCTCTTTTCCCCTGTCTCTGTCTCTCCCTCCCTGTCTCCCTCCGTTCCTCCCCAGTCCCCTGTTTCCGTCTCCCTGTCTTCCCCTCCCTGTCTCCCTGCCTCCCCCTCATCCTCTCTTTACCCCTGTCTCTGTCTCTCCCCTCGTTCTCTGTCTCCCTCTCTTCCCCTCTTTTCCCCGTCTCCGTCTCTCTTGCCCTGTCTCTGTCTCTCTTGCCCTGTCTCCCTCTCTTCCTGTCTCTTCTCGTGTCTCTGTCTCTCTCTCTTCCTCTCTTTCCTCCTGTCTCTGTCTCCCTGTCTTCCTCTTTCTTCCCGTGTCTCCCTCTCTTCCTCTCCCTTCCCCGTCTCTGTCTCTCCCTCCCTGTCTCCCTGTCTCCCTCTCTTTCTCTTCCTTTCCCCCCCTTCTCCCCTTCTCTGTTCTTTCCCCTCCCTTCTTCGTATCTGTGGCTGTTCCGCTCAGAGCTACTGTCTCTGTGCCCCATCGCGAGTGCGCAGCAGCAGCAGCAGCAACACCGTCGCTCTCCCAGACACACAGCCAGAAGACAGAAGAAAGACAGAGAGAGACAGAGGGGACGAAAGACAGCAAAGAAAAGAAGGAGAAGCCTGCAAGCATTCTGCGTCTTTGCCCCACCTGAGCGTAGATGGGGAAGTCCGCAGGGTCGTAGGAAGTGCAACGCGGCAGCAGCGCGTAGGCGTCGCCGAACACCAGGTGGTTGAAGCCGTGCTGCACGCAACAAAAGAAGCAGCAGATACATATTTCTTCCAAAGTTCAGCACGAGCGTCCACTACCACAAGCAAATCGCGAGAAGAAACAACTTCTCTTCACTACGAGATCCACGGGCAAAGCAGAAGTCCCCTTCATCCTTTTCTTCCTACATCCGCACGCTGACGTTCCTCTTCTTCCCTTCTGCATCTGCAACGGGCCGGACGTCGCAGACGCAAACCCAACTAGAAAGGAAGTTCTGTTTGCGGTTCTCTACTGAAGCAAATTCTTCTCTTCTTCGTCGTCCGCTGCAGTGTGGCTTCGCGTGTGCAAGGGCACGTTGTTGCATGAGTCTCCAAGAAAAAAAACAGAGAGAGAAAGAGAAACATCTGAACAAATAGGCAGAAATAGACTTCCCCATATATATACATCTATGGCCAGATGGATGCGCATATACGTCTATATACACCTATACGTATATACATGTACATACGTTTATGGCAGTAAAATCCAACACATATACATCTATGTGTATAAATACATAGACAGATAGACAGATACATAGATACACGTCTTTAAACATACATATATATATATGGACGGCAATAACAGTATAGTCGCACACACATATACATATATATATAGAAAATGTAGGCAGAAATTTAACCCCCATATATATACATATATATATATACGGAGGAAGTAGTACACTCTCACCTCTCTGCATATATATATATATATATACACGGAGATAGTAGTACACCCTCTATACATACGTATACATTTGTATGTATATATAATGTGGATATAGGCATGAAGAAGAATATATAAGTCACACTCCTGTTGGCGTATTTTGTGATGCCTCTGTATCTCTCTCTCCCTGTCTTCCGACCCCTCTGTATGGCAGAGAAATATACATATATATATGGATGGGTAGAGGTGTGCGGAATTGTAGAGGAAATACACGAATATATATATGTATGTGT
The DNA here is from genome assembly GCA_000727475.1 of Sarcocystis neurona. Classification (NCBI taxonomy): domain Eukaryota; phylum Apicomplexa; class Conoidasida; order Eucoccidiorida; family Sarcocystidae; genus Sarcocystis; species Sarcocystis neurona. Next base: position 211,060 of record KL647319.1, on the reverse strand, counting down.
ATATTTATGTGTGTACATACACATATACATATGTATTTCGGTAGACAGAAATAGTGTAGACTCATCCGTTCACCTACAAACAAATTTTCTTCTTTTGAACGACTTGAAAATATGATATCCGCAGACATGGAGAGAGGAAGAGAGAGAGAAGCGTCACTCTTGGAAAAAGTGTAGAACAACTTACAAGTGGCACACATATATACTCACAAGCACGTTCATACACACAAACTACGCAGGTGCCTATCTTATATATATATCAAACAAATATATACAAATGTATTAATGACTATAAAATACACAAATATCTCTCTCTATATATATGTATTTGTTACAGCCTCACATATATATATTGCAGGGATGTATGTATTGATATACGTCGGTGAAAATGGGTATAAACATTTCTGTAGACATTTTGTGAAGTGACAAAGAAAGAGAGGGAAGTCAAATTCCCGTCTTCTTCTCTTTCCTCCCTGTGCGTAATCATAGACATATATATGTAAAGAGGCACACATACATATATATGTGTACCAATAGAGAGAAAGTGGGAGAAGCAAGAGAGACAGATAGAGATCGAGACAGCAGTTACATATATATATATATATGTATATGTATAGGTATGTATATATGTGTGCAGCTACACGTATGTGTATGTATTTTCACGTGTGGATAGATATGTGAAGGAGGAACTTATCTATAGAGAGAGCAGCAACATAGGTACTCTTACTGATGTACACAACAAATACGACGGTAGACTGCTGAGCATTGCCAACAGCAGCGCTGCAGCCGCGTAATAAAACGCCCGCACGTCTCGTACTATCCGAGATGTGATCCACTGCAGCAGCAGCAGCACAGCAGGAAAAAACAGCAGTCGAAAAAAACAGCAACAGTTCGAGGTGCGAGCGCAGCAACATGCAGGGGCCAGCAGCAACAAAGTAGCAGCAGCAGCAAGGAAACAACAGAAGCAGCAGCAGAGGAAGCGAAAGCAGCAGTGGCAGAGGCAGCAGGAGCATTACAGCGGACAGCAGCAGCAGCACAGAAACAGTAGAACAGGTGGTAGCAGCAGCAGAGGCAGCACGAGCCTCACACCAAGCAGCAGTTGCAGCAGCACGGCAGCAAGCGAACAGGTGGCAGCAGCAGTGAAGGCAGCAGGAGCCTTACGCCAGGCAGCAGCAGCGCAGCAGCAAGAGAACAGATGGCAGCAGCACTGAAGGCAGCAGGAGCCTTACACCAGGCAGCAGCAGCAGCACGGCAACAAGAGAACAGATGGCAGCAGTAGCAGAGGCAGCAGAAGCATTGCAGCGCGGACAGCAGCAGCAAGAGCAGCAGCAGCAGCACAGCAGTAGAAGTAACAGCAGCGGCGTTACAGGCAGTAGCAAGAGAAGCAGCAGCAGGAGCATGACAGGCAGCAGCACCGCCATGCACGAACAGGAAGGAGCGGCAGCAGCACAGCAGCAGCGGCTGCAGGGGCAGCGACAGCAGCGCAGCAGCAACCGCTGCAGGTCGCAGCAGCAGAAGAGCAGTCACCGCGCACAGAAGGGGCAGCCCGCGGGAAGGAAGGAGAGAAGCGGAGAGCAAAAAAGACACGTCTCCCCCTCAGAAAAAGTGCTGCAGTCCATGATACTCTTCTGCAACTTTCTCTTCCTTCCTTTCTCTTTCTGTCTGTGTTTCTCCTCTTCTGCATGCACGGTATATCGACACCTGCGGAGAACGGCACTGGTGTAGAGAGGAAACGTACGGGCAGCAATACAAGCGCCAGCATCAAGGCAATCGGATAAAAATAGAAGCCCGAGCACACATGCCGATGTTCCCCGGCGTAGAAGTAGAAATTGAAGGAGTGGTGGAGCGCTTCTAAGACGTTGCTCTGGCTCCTCACGTATCTCTCGATAAACCTGCTCGGCCACAAACGCAGCAAAACAGCACAGCCGATGCAGCTGCAGCAGCAGAAACCGAGGTCAAGTCGCAGCTATTGCAGCAGCGGCACCGCAGGAGACGCACCAGCAGCGGACCAGATCCAGCAGAAGCAGCATAAGAGGTGCAGCAGAAGCAGCACAAGTGGTGCAGCAGCAGCACAGGAGGTGCAGCAGCAGCACAGGAGGTGCACCAGAAGCAGCCGCAGCACCAGAAGCAGCAGCAGCAGCACAAGAGATGCAGCAGAAGCAGCAGCACCACCAAAAGCTGCACCACCAGCGCAGGAGGAGCAGCAGAAGCAGGAGCAGCAGCACAAGAAGTGCAGCAGAAGCAGCAGTAGCACAGGAGGTGCAGCAGAAGCAGCAGTAGAGGCACAGGAGGTGCAGCAGAAGCAGCAGTAGCACCAGAAGTGCAGCGGCAGCAGCAGCACAAGAAGTGCAGCAAAAGCAGCCGCAGCACCAGAAGCAGCAGCAGCAGCACCACAGGTGCAGCAGAAGCTGCCGCAGCACCAGAAGCAGCAGTAGAGGCACAGGCGGTGCAGCAGAAGCAGCAACAGCAGCAGCAGATAAGGTGCAGCAGAAGCAGAGCAGCACCAGCAGAAGCAGCAGCAACCAGCAGAAGCAGCAGCAGCAGCACAAGAAGTGCAGCAGCAGCAGCACAAGAGGTGCAGCAGAAGCACCAGCAGCAGCAGCAGCAGAAGCAGCCGCAATCGGCAGAAGCAGCAGCAGCAGCAGTCAGCAGATGCAGCAGCAGTAACAGCAGCAGAAGCAGCAGCAGCACAAAAGCAGCAGCAGAAACAGCAGCAGCAACACAAGAAGTGCAGCAGAAGCAGCAGCAGCACGCCGGCCGTGTGAAAGACTCAGCCGCGCAGCAGCAGCACCTCTTCCTCCGGTGCGTAGCAGCAGCAGCAGCAACAGCAGGAGCGAACAGCAGCAGCAGGACATGTACGAAGAGAGAAGGAGCAGCAGCAGCAAAAGGAGAAGCAAGTTCTGCTGACCACCGAGTATTCCGGCAAAGTTCTTTGTGGCGCGAAACAAATGCAAGCAGCAGCAGCTCTTTCAGCAGCAGCTGCATCTCCCAGAGTGGGGGGTAAGTGCCGGCAGCAGCAGTCGCAGCAGCAGCACCCCACAGCACCAGCGGCAGCAGCAGTCGCAGCCGTAGCAAGACATGCATCGGTAGCGGCAGAAAACGAAGGAGCAGGCGCTGTCGGCATCGCAGAAGAGCAGAAGGCAGCACAGCAGCAGCAGCAGAAGTCACGGCAGCACCAGAGTCCCAGCAGCAGGGAAGAAGAAGCGGCGCCAGCACAAGCTAAGTACCACCCACAGAAGGAGAAGACGCAGCGGTGTTGCTACAACAGCAGCAGCAGGGAACAGCAGCAGCTGCAACTAGATGCGCGGCACGGCAACAACGGCAGGAGGCACTGCCGCCGCAGCAGCAGCAACAGGCGTCGCCGCAGCAGCAGCAGGAGGCTCGCCCGCCGCAGCAGCAGCAGAACGCTCAACCGCCGCAGCAGCAGAAGGCATCGCCGCAGCAGCAGCAGGAGGCTCGGAAACCGCAGCAGGAGCAGCAGGCATCGCCGCAGCAGCAGTTTGAGGAGCTGCAAGTAGCAACGGGGCAGTTGGTATAGAGCCAGCAGCAGAAGAAGAGGAATGAAAATAGCAACGAAAGAGGGAAGAGCGTATCAAGGAGAAAAAGGAAGTACGTGGCAAAGTCCGAAAGGTTCTTTCGAGGCAACTCATATCTGAAAGAAGCAGCAGGTTTTTCGAAGAACGAGTTCCGCTGCAGCAGAAACGTCGTCGCGGGAACCGCCTCCTGCAGCAGCGCCGCGTGCGGCCGATGCCCCCCTAAATTCAACGCTGCTCGATAAATCGAGTCCCACATCTGTAGCAGCAGCAATAGCAACAGCACAGGACTGACAGGAGATGCAGCAGCATCCGTCACGACGAAAGCAGCAGGACAGACACGGCCAAACAGCAACTGCAGCAGGGACAGCAACAGCAGCCGCAGGAGGCAGCGGAACACAGCAGCGAAGGCTGCAGCAGCAGAGGAAGAAAGTAGTTGACGGTATAGCGGCAGCACTCGGTACGGGAGCAGCAGCAGGCAAAGCAGTTCCGCAGGAGAAGATCGGATCGCAGCAGCAGCAGCAGCGGCGAGACGCACAGCAGCAACAGACGTGTCAGCACGTCGCGGTGGCAAACGCTTCACAGCAGCAACAGCAGCAGGAGCTGCAGCCGCACGAGCAGCAGCAAACAAAAGTGCAGAGAACAGCCGGAGGTAGCAACAGCAGCAGCAAGACAGCGAAAAGAGGAAAAGGAACGGTGGGCAGAGTCGCACCAGCAAGTGAACGTGCTGTTGAGGCCGAGGAGAAGAAGAAGAAGAAGAGCGGAAGAGAAGAAAAAGCGGCAGCAGCAGCATATACCGAAGAGGTAGCAGATGACTGGAGAAGCAGCTGCAGCAGCAGCCACACAGGCGAAGGCGCACCGCAGGCGACACCATCAGCGAAGCCAGGTCCGTCGCAGCAGAGAGGAAGAAGGAAAAAGAAAACAGCATTAGCGAAGAGGAAGGAGCCGCAGCAGCAGCAGCCGAGAAGACCGAGCAGCAGTGGCAGCCAAAACAGGAAGAAGCCGCGGCAGCAGCAGGGTCAGTCGAGAAGACGCAGCAGCAGCAAAGAACCGGAAAGCAAGGGACGTGTGCGTCTTTGCAGCGTGACGGGCAGTGGCAGCAGCAGCACAAGAGCGAAGAAGCAGCAGCAGCAGAGGTAAGGTACAAGAGGAGCCGCGGGGATTCCCATCGGCAGCAGAAGAAGAGAGAGAAGCGCAGCAGCAACAGCAGCACAGCGTCAGGAATGGGAGGAGGAAACGGCGTCCGAGGAGGGGCAGCAGCACAACGCAGCAGCAGCAGCAAAAAACAGCAGCAGCAAGGAGCAACCGCGGATCCAACGCAATTGTGTATGCGTGCCTATACACAGCAGCCACCAGTTCATTTCGGCGTCTTAGCTGTTGCGATTGCTACGAAGTTGCTTTTCTCTTTGGCTGCTGCTCCTGCATCTGCTGCTGTTGGGACGCAGCTCCCATCGCTGCTGCTGCTGTTTTTTACCTGCTGCTGCTGTCTGCGCGCTTGCTGCGGCGGCTATTGCTGTCACTGCGTCTCTGTCTCTGTTGCTGCTGTTGCTGCCTCTTTTCTCCTGCTGCAGCGACAGATGCAGCAGAACCTGCCGCAAACAAATTTTCTCCCCTTCTTCTTCCTAGCGCTACCGCAGCTGTTGCTACACCACCCCACCTTCTCTTGCTGCTACCTCTTCTGTCTTGCATCTCCCGCTGCTGCGTTATCATCTCTCGGGACTTCTTTTTCCCCTGCTGCTACGACTTTGCTCTCCCCTGCTGCTGCTGTGTCACCATCTGCTGCAGCTACTTCTTTCCCTGCTAGTGCTACAACCTCTCCAGCGCTACTGTCGCCTCAAATGACCTGTTGCTGCCGCACGTGCCCGGCTGCTCCTGAGCCATTCTCAGCACCTGCAGTCTCCCTCCCGTCCTCTGCTGCGTCACTTCCTGCTGCTGCTGCCTCACCACCACCTGCAGTCTCCCTCCCCGTCCTCTGCTGCGTCACTTCCTGCTGCTGCTGCTGGCGCACATCACCATCACCTGCTGCTGCTGCCGCGTCTCTGGCTGCCGTCGGGTGTTGCTGCACCGTTTGCTGTTCTTGCTGCTGCTGCTGCTGAACTGCTGCTACTTTTTCTCTTCCTCTCCCTCCTTCTTTTCCTTCCCCCACTTCTTCTTCATACCTTTCTCGTGCGAATAGGAATGCCGAGCCGCGCAGCCTCCACCATACCGACGTTGACTAAATCCTGGTTGGGTAGTCTGCCGTCAATACCTTCGATATCGACCAGCAGTCCGGCGTATCTTTCCAGCTTCTCTTCTTTTCCTTCCCTTCTAAACTTCGCTAACAAATCAGTGCGACTCTCCATCTTCTCTTCGTCTTCCTCTCCATCTTCCTTTCCTTCCTCTTCCTCTTCGCCATCTTCTGCTCCGTATCCTCCTGGCAGCTGCCAGCTTCTTTTCCTGCTGCTTGGCTTCCTGACCAGGATCCCCCCCCTCCCCTGCGCTGCTCCTATCGCTGCGGGCGCTGCCTCTCCATCTTCTCCTCTTCCTGCTGCTGCTTCCTCTGGAGAAGAGACGGGAGGAAGAGACCGCGGCTCCGCTTCGAGGACAACAGCCATGCGTAGCAGTCCACTGCGAGGGAAATAGGAAGACGCTCGTAGATACGCCTCAGCCCACGCCGCAGCACCGGCGCTATACGGCAGCTGCTGCTCTATCAAAATGAAGTAGAGGTCCCTTCCCAGCCATGCCCCGCTGCTGTTCAAATACCCGCTCACGACCCCTGCAAGGGCAGCAAGTGATACCGCTTCATGGCTGCTGGTGCTCTTCTTCTTCCTGCTTCTGCTGCTCCTGCTGTCGAAGCCGAAAAAGGAACTGGGAGCGAAGGGAGCAGATACAAAGAGAGCTAGCGCGTCGCGACTATCCCCTCGGCGTGTACGTACACCCAAAATCATGTTGTACGCCCACACACCCTGCAGCACCACGCCTGACTTCCTTCCCAGAAGTTCTTCCACGCTTTCCTTCTCCTGCTGCTGTTGCTGGGCCTGCTGCTGCTGCTGTTGTTGCAGCGGGAGTGCAGCTCCCGTCTGAGCGCCGCGGAGGTCGCCTGCCGCCGCAGGACGAGAAATAACAGCAGCAGCAGGGGCCGCAGCAGCCAGTGCTGTGGGGTATCTGCGCTGCTGCTCGGAGAGGAAAAACGGCTGAAAGAAAATGTCAACAGCAGCCGTTTGTTCGAGTTGCTGCTGCAACGCGCAGAGCAGTGGCGGCGGCCGCAGCAACGGCACTGCCGCATGCACTTCTTCTTCTTCTTCACTTCTCTCTTCCCCCCTTTCTTCTTCTCCTCTACCAGCTGCTTCTTCTGCCGCTTCTTCGTCCGCGTCTTCTTCCTCTGCTTCTATTGCTGCTGCCGCTTCTGCTGCTGTTGCAGGAAGCGTCTCACAGGGACGGTCAGCAAGGAGCGGCGCCGGATAGTAAATAAACGGGTAAAGGACAGATTGCCTTAGTTGCGGGAACAACGAAGAAGGAATAGCAGGATAGCCATATTCCCTTCCCCCTTCTTTCTGCGCGAAGCGGTCCTTCTGCTGTTTCTTTTGCAGTGTCGGCGGTCTGCTGCTTCCTCTTCTTCCCGCTGAGACTTCTTCCCCGGCTGCGGCTGCTGCTGCTGTTGCAGCCGCATATCCCTCCACCCCCCGCTCCACGTCTTCCCCACCCTCTCGTTCTTCTGCTGTTGCTGTTGCTGTTGCTGCAGTCTGTCTCTCCTGGGACAGCTGCCTCTCTTCCTCTTCTTTCTTGACAGCAGCAGCAAGAGATGCGCGGAAGTCGGCGAGCAGCCCGGCAGCGTCGAGGAAATTGCCGTGGACGCCCTGGGAGAAGCCGTGCTCGTCGACGATGCGTTCTCTGCTGAAGAAGTCGAGACAAACGAGCAACAGCAACCCCACAAAAAACGAGGCAGCTGAAAATTTACGAAGAAGCAGCAGTCCGCTCTGAAGGCAGCGGTCTCTATGCGAAGCTCTGCCCCTCGCGACCGCTGCCAAAAGAATGTCCTGCTGCCGTCGCTGCTTCACCTGCTTCACCCGCTCTCTCACCAGTTCTCCTACCTTCTGCAGTTGCTGCAGCACCGCCCGTGCCCACCCCGTCCTTCTGCTGCTGCTCTGTTTCCTCCGGTTGCCCCTGCTGCGCCGCTCTTCAGTCGCCGGAGCACGGACCGTAGCGCGTGCGTCATCGTTCCTACAACGAGAAGACGACTGCTGGTCCTGCTGTTTCTGCTGATGTTCCTTTTGCTGCTGGTGTTCCTGCTGCTGCTCCTGTTTCTGCTGCTGCTGCTGTTTCTGCTGCCGGTGTTCCTGCTGCTGTTTCTGCTGCTGCTGGTGCTGTTGGTGCTGCTGCTGTGGAACATCTTTCTTACTTGGGAAGTAGCTGCTTCCCGTTTCCCTGGCACGTCGTCTGGCAGTCTCTTTTGCTCCTGTTGTTGTAGCAGAACTCTCCTCCATTGTCCGCAGCTGTTGCAGAAAGAAGAAGTTGCTGCCGTCCTCCGGCTCGCGCTCAGCTGCTGCTACTGCCGTTGCGCCTGCTGCGGCTGCTGCTGTTGCGTCTGCTGCGGCTGATGTTTCTGCGGACTGTCTCAAGGCCAGCTGGTCGCTTGGGTGTTTCTTTTTCATCAAAAAAAGGGAAGAGACAACAGCTGATGCTGCGCTGCTGCTGCTGCTGGTATACACCAAGCTCCGCTGCCGCTACTGCTGCCGCCCAACACGTCTCCATAGAGCAGCGTCCCTGCCTAGCAATGGCAGTACTACAGGGAGGGCAGCAGCAGCACCATACCAGCAGCAGTAGCAGCTTGTCCTGCAGCAACAGGTGCAGAGGCAGTAGACAGTTTTCACCGAGGCAACAACAGCAACAGGCCGGCTGAACAGCAGCATCAGCAAAAGCAGACCCAGCAGAAGCAGTTAAGCAGCAGCAGCGGTGGCGGTAAAAGAGGCAGCTGCAACGCTTGTGCAAGAAGAGGAGCAATGGCAGTGCTGCAGTGATACGAACAGCACTTCCAACAGCAGCAGACGCAGCAGCCACCACAGCAGACGCAGCAGGCACCGCAGCAGAAGCATCCGCCACTGCAGCAGCAGCAGTGGTCATGTGCTGCTATGCTGCTGTCTACAGGAGAGCCCCGTTGGCAGTTACAGGCAGCTGTAGCAGCTCCTGTTCGACAAGGGAACTGCTGCACTACAACCTTCACGTCTACAGCGAAAACGTTTGCTTCGTCTATGATAACAGTAGAACGCAGACAAAAGTACTAGCCGGTGTGTCCTACACGTTCGGGTGTACATACACAACAACACATCTCTGTTTGAAGCAGGAGCTACCGCTGCTGCTGGTCGGACACCTGTCACCCCGCAGATCCTCCTGTTGCTGCCGCTGCTACTGCTGTTGCTGCGGGTCTTGCTGCTGTCGCTACTGCTGCTGCTGTTGCCGGTGTTGCTGCCGCTGCTACTGCTGCTGCTGCTGGTGTTGCTGCCCGTGCTACTGCTGCTGCTGGTGTTGCTGCCGCTGCCACTGCTGCTGCTGGTGTTGCTGCCGCTGCTACTGCTGCTGCTGCTGCTGGTGTTGCTGCCGCTGGTACCGCTGCTGCTGCTGGTGTTGCTGCCGCTGCTAATGCTGCAGCAAGTCAAGAAGGACGAAGCGGCGAACCGCTTCGGGTAGCATCTCCCGCAGCGGCCTACTGGGAATGAGAGAGACGTGGACTCTTCTCAACAGATAGGAGGACCAAACAAAGAAGAGTAGATGTCTCCACACACAGACGAAGAATAGGAAGGACGGCAAGAGGAAAAAGCAGAGAAGAAGACGGCATAAATGAAAAGTAGGGCGTGGTATATCTCCTTCTGGTAGGGAAGTGTGACAGAAGAGAGAAGTAGACGTCTTTCGGGAGTGGAGCATTTCGAAGAAGTCTCTAAGCAGCAAAAAGAAACATACCGGCACTTCCTCGTCAAACCACCGCCAAGATTTCGGCGGGGCGAACGTAATTGAGTAGATACAAATAGAATTCAAATTCCCTCATACATTTCATCCCGTACTGCAAGGACATACATTTATATATATATATGTGGGGGTGTGTGTATGTAGACACTGACACATATATATATATGTTCCTCGCAGCAAATAAGTAGATATAGGATTTTATACTATACAAAGAGAGAGACACGCACAAACACGTGTACCTCATCCCGCACTGCAACACTATATATCTATATATATACGTATACATATATATATGTAAGGGTGTGTGTATGTAGGGTGGTACATGCACGTTGCTCGCGGGGACATCTAAAAGTTTGTATTACACATATGCAGAGAAACACACAGAGACGGTGGTCCGCAGCGATGGAAAGTTATGGAGAGAGAAGGGGGTAAGACCGCTGCCTCCTCCACTTAATTTTTGATTAATCGGACGTCTTCTTCGACTGAAAAGTCATATCGGTCGCACAGAGATACGTCTGCAGCCACCACACAGACAGATAAACAAAAGCAGATGCCGTCAAAGCAAATATCCAGCACCACGTCTTCTCAAATTACACACACACACACAGACATCTACACATTTCCATACATGTGAAAGATGTAGAGATTCTCTTGTGGGGCGTAGGCATATGATATGGAGATTCGTAGGCACTCGGTAGGTGCACGTATATGTACGGGAGACCGAGCGGGGAAGTTCGCCTCGAAAAAAACACAGGTTTACATTTGTATGCAAGTATATAAATATATATTTTAACATCTGTCTATGCGTCCCATAGATATGTATACATGTAGACCAAGAGACGAAACAAGCGTGAAGTACGAGTGTGTGTGTGTGTGTGTGTGTGTGTGCGTGTGTGTATGTATATCTACCGCATCACGTCGAAGTGCGGCCGGAAGGAGAGGGATTGATAGAAGTGTTCTCGAAATGCAGGAATCCGCTGCCAACGGGCGGAGAAAGGGGAAACAGACCGCGATGTTGTGTGTGTGAGTGCGTCTTTTGAAATGCGAGAGATTTTTTGTGCAAGGTGAATACACCGGAGAGGAGGGGGGACAAGAAACGGACGGCAGACGACGACGTGTGGAGGAGAGCGGCGAAAAGGAACAGAAAAAAAGGAAGAAGAGATGACGGGAGAGGGAGATCAAGAGCCAGAATTAAGAAAATCAGCAAGGGGGAAATAATTAAAGAAAGACGACGGGCAGACAAAACGCAAGAACGGGGCAAAAAGGTTCGAGTGACGACCGGACAGCTATTGCTCGCGTAGTAGACCAGTAGAGCAAACGAAGGAAGAAGAATACACTGTCCACAGATGGGACGGGGAGAGGAAGACGAAGAGAAGAAGACGGTGGACACAGAAGAAGAACTTTTTTTTTCTCGGGTAGAGAAACCGTGGGGGAAGAGAACGGATTTGGAGCGGCGGGAGAGATCCAGCAGCGGCGGAAGGTAGACATGTGGAAGCTTAGAACCGGTAGACGAAACGAGAAGTGACGTGTAGAGCGAGTGGTCGAGCGATAGAAGCGTTAAAGAAGTGACAAATATTCGACAACAGGGCGGGCTTTCTGTTTCGTGCGTTTGTCTGGCGGTATGAGGGAGAGGAGAATTTACCGCCGGTCGCTGCGGCGTTGAGAAGTCGAGAGCAGGAAAGGAAGGGAAGGCGTGTGCAGGAGGGAAGAAGCGACGACAGACGGGAACGACGAGGAAGGGAGAAAATAATGCGCGCAGAAAGCAACGAAGATGTAAGACGAGAGGGAAAGAAAGGGAAAGAAAATTTAGAAAAGACCGGAACGAAGAAGACCGGGAGCCACTGACAGCTGGGAGAGCCGCGGACGGGAAGCCAAAGAGTACCGCCGGAAGCATGCGGAACGAAGAAAAGAGATAAGTCGACTTCGTAGAAAATATGGAGACTGCTTCAAAAGGAAATGAACACACTTAAACACACAGACGGACAGAAGAGAGAGAGAGAGAAATAGACGGGAAGAAGGCGTCGACAATGCGCGTCCTGAGCGGAAGACAACGGCGCAAGAAGCAAGGCCAGAGGATAGTAAACAGTATCTTTACCACTCGCATGCAGTAGAAGAAGTCGGGATTGGGAATAACTGTGTTTTTTCTTAGGAATCAATGACAAAAGGGGAGGAGGGTGACAATAGCTGAACGGTGTTGAACTCTCTCGCGCGCACACACAGACACACACCGGCACATGCAGCAGCACAGAACGCACAGCAGCAGTTGATGCATGAAAAAACGCTCATGCAGAAGAATCTCATCCGCAACAGACGAGGAAGAAGAAGCAGGAGCAAGTTTTACTAGAAAAGACGCACAGCAGCGGTAACAGGTGCAGCACCGGCAGCAACAGCAGCAGCAGTAGCAACGGCTGCGACAGCAGGTGCCGCTGCTGCGTGGAAGTGTTGTGGCATCGGGGCCGCAGGACCAGCAGCAGCTGCTGCAGCACCGCCAGCGGCAAAGGCACCACACAGCAACATCAGTGTATGCCAACAACAGCAGCAGCAGAAGCAGCAGACGCAGAAGCAGCAGACGCAGAAGCAGCAGACGCAGAAGCAGCAGAC
>KL647319.1:108901-198478 GCA_000727475.1 Sarcocystis neurona | reverse complement strand
AGCAGCAGCAGCAGAAGCAGCAGCAGCAGAAGCGACAGCGGCAGAATCAGCAGCAGCAGAAGCAGCAGCAGCAGCAGAAGCACCAGCAGCACCAGCAGCAGAAGCAGCACAGGAAGCAGCACAGGAAGCAGCACAGGAAGCAGCACCAGAAGCAGCAGCAAAAGCAGCAGCAGAAGGAGCAACAGAAGCAGCAACAGAAGCAGCAACAGAAGCAGCTGCACCCACCCGTAGCAGTAGCATCGAAGCGTAATCAGCAGCACCTCCTGCTGCAGAAACACCAGCCGCAGCAGCGGCACAAGCAGGGAGGTTATCAAAAGCAGTCGGAGGAGCAGCCACAGCAGCAGGAGCAGCCAAAGCAGCAGGAACAGCCACAGCAGCAGCTACACCCCCAGCAGCAGGAACAGCGACAACAGCAGGAACAACCGCAGCAGCAGTTCAGCGGGAGCAGCACGAGGAGAAGCGGTACCTTCAGGAAAAGTAGCATCTTTAGGATAGACAACCTGCTGCAGAAGCAACATGATAAGAAGCAGCAACAGCAGCAGAGGCAACAACAGGGGAATAGGGAGCAAGAGAAGCACAGGCGCGACGCATAGAAGAAACGACTGTAGCAGTTGCTTTTTGACGTTCCACTTGGTCAACTGCAGCAGTTGCTTTTTAACCTCCCCCTCCTGTTGCCTGATATGACACTGTTGCTGTTAGTTACATGCAGCAGCTGCTCTTGTGTGCCTGTTGCTGCTCGCTGACACATGCTGGTACCACTGCTGTGGCTGCAGCGTACCCGGCAGTTGCTTCCACACTATCGTTTGCTGTCACCAGCAGATACTTTCTGCTGCCGCTGGACTCTCATGCTCGTGTGCCAGTAGACGTGTTGCTGCTGTCCTTTAGGCGTGGCTGCTCCTGGCGTCTTGCATGTCGCTGCCTGTGCTGCTGCTCTTCTTCAACTGCTGCTGCCCTTTTTCACGTGCTGCTGTTGCTGCCACACTTGCAGCTGTGCCTCTGCTCGTGGGTGCTGCTGCTCTTCATGCGCCTGCTGCTATTGTTCATGCGCCAGTTCCTGTTCTTCATGCGCCTGGTGATATACGCGCTGCTGCTCGTGCTGCTGCGCCTTTTGCCCTGCTGCTAGTTCACAATCCGCTGCTGCCGTTGCTGCCGCTTCTTCACATATGCTGCTGTGTGACATGCTGCTCCTATTCCTGCTCCCGCTGCGGCTTCAATTTTAATTGCTGGTTCTCGCTTCGCAAGTTTCACCTCGCCCGTAACCCCCACGTCGCCTACCGCGCTTCTGCCGCCGCTTGGGGCCCTACTGCTAAAGTGCCTGCTGAGAAGTACTGCAGTTCACCCAACTGCTGCTGCACCTGCTTCAGTTGCTCCTGTTGCTGCCGCACACACATTGCCGCCTGTTGTAGCTGCAGGCGTTGCAGCGAGCCCGCCGGTGCAGCTGCTTCCGTTGCTGCCAGCACCCATCTGCTTCCCGTGGTACACTTTTCCTGTTCTTCTTCATCTTCTTCACCCAGCAGGAGAAGAAGAAGTATCTTCAGTAGAAGTAGCCACATCAGCAGTACCAGCCGCAGGAGCAGTACCAGCAGAAGCAGCAGCGCCGGCAGGAGCAGCATGAAGAGAAGAAGTATCTTCACAAGTAGTAGTACATCTGTAGGGTACGCCAGCAGTAGAAGCAACACAGAAAGAGGCGGCAGCAGCAGAGGCTAGAGGAGTAGAAGCAAGAAAAGCATTTATGCCACGCGTAGAAACTACTGTGGCACACATGATCTGCCTGTTGCTGCTGTGGCGGGTGTTGCACTCCTTTCTGCCGAAAGGTGGTCTTCCTGCTGCAGCTGCTGATGCGTCTGCTCGTCCTGTCGCTGCGTCTCCTGCTCCTGTTGGTGCTCCCTCTCGTACTCCTGCTACTGCATTTCTTGCTGCGGCTCGCGCCCTTGCGACTTCCTCTCCTGCTGCTGATGGTGCTTCTCTTGCAGCTGCTATTACTGCTCTACTTCTTCTTCTTCACGACCTTCTAGACAGAGAAAAGTTCGCTACGCGAGCATACTTCACTTACGAGTGATCTGAACAAGACAAGGGTAGGGACACATCTAATTTCGACGGGGAAAGGATAAATTTAAGAATTTTGTAGCGCACCAGCTACTCTAACAACTTCCAGCGTCTCATCGACTGCGTAGCAACACCATCCGCTTTAACGATAATTAGAACGTCGTAGACTGCGCATTGTGTATCCGTTCTTGCTCCTGGTAGGTGACTCGCCCCTCGCGCCTGATGAGTTGTAATATAAATGTTGCCCTTTCATATATATGTATATACGTATGTTTCTAGCATACTTAAAGATACATTTGTATACATATGTACCGCGTGTACACATACGCTAATATGACAAATGTCTGTGTATGTATGTATTTATCTGTCTATCTCTTGTGGAATTAACATGTGCCTAGAAATGTATTCATCTGTCTATCTCTTTCTCTATATGTAGATTGTCATATATACATATGTACCTACGCGTCTGTCCTCCTACAGTACAAACGGACATATACCTATGCATCTGTCCGCTTACACCACAAACCCAAAAAATACACTTGTATATGTATATACCACGCTAGCATGTGCTGGTAAGAGAGCCCTATAAAAGTGGTACAAACGCATGCCTATCTCCATGTATATCTCTTCCTCCACATGTATCTACCTATCTATGTGTATGTATATGTACATATGCATGTGTATGCTAATGTTATAAACCCGAAATTGACGTGTGCTTATGTGTAACCCCAGTAGAAGAATACTCCATTGCGAGCTTCATGAAGAGAGTAGAAGAAGGTAGACGGACGAACACAGAGGCAAGATCAACTGTCTCTGGAGAAAGCTAGAGGAGGGAAGAAAGAAGCGAGATCGACTACTTATCAAGAGATAAACTCTCCCGTCCAGATTTGCTGATATTTACGTGTGCATACCTGCTTCCTTGTGCTTTTTTTTTCTCTCACAACAGAAGTCGCCCGTGTTTACGTCCATTTCTGAACAATACAATTCTCTGCGCACTATCCGCAGAAAAAACAAAAACCAAAGAGGGCATTTTCAACGCTTTAAAAAAATGAGTCCAACAGGGGTATATACATGAACACATACCTAAGCGCAACACCTACGTGCGTAGTTCAGTCTTCGCAGCACAACCGTTAGTCCATATATTGCTAACAAGTAAATGACAGTCGACGGACTCCTAGAGGTACGTCCTTACATGAAGAGACGACCGTGAAAAAGCCAAATTTCCGGAGTCGAAGCATTACCTGGTCCCGATCCTTTGCCGTAGTTTGTCTCTCGCACAACCGGTATCGCCATGACGGTGTTTTCGAATCTTGTCTGCATTTCTTCGAGCAGACGGTTTTGTTTGTGAGCGTGTGTGTGCGGACATGATTTTGTATTCGTCCGTTTGCTGGCTTGTGTATGTCCGTATGCATATCACTACTTTTCACTCGCTCTTTCTTCCGGTCCTTCTCTCTCACTCTATTATAGATAGACTTAGGTGTAACTGGATGGAGAGACATAGTGGGCATCTTGAGGAAGTTTCTGTGGTTCCACCGTTTTTTACGCTATGAATGAAGAAAAACACTCACGCCCATACGTGTGTTGAGCCACACTTGCTACGGGTTGTCCGACGCCCCCCCAGAAAGCCGAACGGTAGGTACTTGGGTGCTTCCTAGTTTCCAAATTGGCAGCGCGAGGCGTGTAGTCCAGGGAATTTTCTTGCCCGAGCGACACTGTGTGCTGTAAGTGCAACAAGAATAAGAAAGGCAACCTCAAGCAGGAGGGACGTCCCACATGGAAAACCTTCTTGGAGATTGTCAACAAGCATGAAGGAAAACCTACATTTTCGCACACAGGGAGGCGAGGGAACGTGTGTCCGTTTCTTTTTGCTTCGGTTCTAGGTACCGGTGTATTTGTGTGGACCACAACGGTTTAAGAGGATGGAGTGAAACGCAGGAAAGAAAGCCATTCTTTACACGCGTGGGAAATCCAGAAGGAGCGAGCTCTACAGAAACTGCAGCACCAAGAGAAAAGCGACTTACGTGTCGAGCTGCACCTTCAAAAGAAGGAAATTTAGTCGAGATTTCAGTGACTATTAGCAAACAAAGAAGAGGCAGAGTTATTTCTCGCATCTCGGTTAACTCGAAGAAGGGACTACCTGACAGTAACTACCCTTCCACCTGTATGCCTGGATCTCCTCTTCCACGCATGTCCCTCATGGGAGTACTTGTATAAATCTCCACAAAGTTGACAGACTTTTATGGAGGAGGAGCCAGCCAGTAAATGCGGATCACCGGTTTCTCTGGTGTACGCGAACTTGCTGTTCTAGTTTTTGTCTAAGTCTTTCTCACGCGAAGCCATCTGTGCGACTCAAGCAGCGCAAGAAGCAGATCGTAGGTGCCGGTATGCCCACTCCTGTATTTGTTTGTGCGACTGTTATACGCGTATACGATTATGCCGCAGTGTGTGCATACATATATATATATTGAGGCGGCTTAGTTTTAGACAAGCTCGAAGCAATCGAGGAGGCGTTTTCAAGTATCGTACGTATAATGTCTAGCCTTTCGGTAACCAATTCCGCAAACGAAAGGCGACATACATAGACAATGGCGTATATGCTGCGTTCCCTGCACACACGTATTTCACACACACCTACACAGGTGTATACATACATATTTCACACACAGCTACACACGTGTACCCATAGGGTGGCACCTACGCAGATACGTATTAGTCTCTTCATAATGTTGTATCTTCATCTTACACGTAGGTAACTGAAAAGTGTTCTGACTGTCTTATATCCACACGCACACGTGTGGATATATAGATGTGTATATATATATACATTTGATGTGTAGAAGATCCATATATCCGTATGTCCGTTGATTTCACGTTCGAGACCCCCAGCAGATCTACTCATGTACGTCAGTAAATAGCACCCCTTGGCTCGCTGTGCAGATACGTGGTATACTGTTTCTTGATATATATATGCATACATCTGCGTGTATGTTGGAAGGGCCGTAGCTCCGCACACACACATACAAAAATATATTTGTAGTTAGTAAGTCACTAAATGCACACATCAACGATGTGTAGCACCTTGGCATACGTGGATCTTCCTCTTTCAAGCACAGCGTGTCCGTATCTCATCTCCCTCTCCCCTTTGGCTTCCCCTATGCGTGGGTTTCGTTTACCCTGTATATTTTCATGTGTCACCGATAAGAGATGTCGTCCTCTCCATATACACACATGAATTTCTCAGCAGTCTTCTTGGATGCAGATACACGTACACGGCGCGCGAGTCCTCTCTACGTGTACGTATGAGTATATGCATGTAGAGCGTACGTACGGATATACTCGTCTAGCACATCTTTGTAGATAGACGTGCAGCGTAGTACACCGATACGCTCGTATAGCGAACAAATCTGAAGATGTGTTTCCGCATCATAAGAAACGTGTAGGTATATTTGGTTACTAAAAATCCGTATGTATACACATATGTACACATACGTGTATGTGTGAGTAGTGTTTGTCCGACGCGTTGGGTAATTTTCTCGCCGGCAGGTCCTGCGGCTTCCGCATCATTGCACGCTGCTTGCTCGGTCTCGTGGAAGTGGGTGTACACACGCGTATTCATCTGCATATCTTATTAATATTTAATTACCGAAGGAACGTGTAACCACGTACATGCACACGCCCCTCCGTGTATTCCCTCGAGATTCTAAAAGCGGGTCTCCCTGTATACTTGTGTGTGTACATGCAACTCTTCGATGAAAAGTAGAAGCATACACACAGAGAGAAAATTGTGTATCCTTTCTGTACGGTGCAATATTACGACTATCTGCATCTGCTTTCTATACTTCCCCCGCAATGTGTGTGTGTGTGTGTGTGTGTACGTGGAGGGGTAGGTAGACATCTTGCCACCTCTACGTGTCTCTGCGTGAAGCGTCACATCCCGAGAGACGTGCGAGAGAAGTGAAGCAACGACAACTGCTGTCTCCAGCAGCAAGAAGTACGTTCCTAAGATTTTTTGCTGCCTTCACAGACACACCTTCTCCTCTGTGCTGCTGCCGCGGCTACGAGGGAGGCATCTCCTCCTTTTGGTGCTGCGGCTGTTGCGCACACCTGCTACACTTCCCTTCCTCAGCACGAAGACGAAGGTTGCTGCTGCTGGTACAGCACTGGCGAAGCAGCTGCTGCTTCATAGAAGGAAAGCCGCCGCACCACCAAGGGAGGACTGGTGACGGCCCGACTAGCAACAGCAGTACGATTCTTCACAGAAGGCAGCAGCCGTGCAGCAGCAGCAAGCGCAGCTGCAGGACGACCAGGAACAACACCCGCAGTGTTTGTAGGAGGAGAAGCAGCAGCAGGAGCCGGAGCATGGACAGCACGGGTGCAGCAGCAGCAGCAGCAGACGAGAATAAGCAACAGCACCAGTGAACGGGACGGCTCGCAGCAGCGGCAGCAGTTGCACAGCGCACACAGCAAGAAGAGGAGGCAGAGGAGTGGCAGCAGTGGCTCGCTCTCTTCTCTGCTCGCATCGACAGCGGAGTACGAAAGGAGCAGCAGGAAGAGCAGCCCGACGTGAGGAACAACTCTGTGTGCTGCCGTGCTGCTGCTGCTGCTGCTCCTCCACGTTCGCATTTCCCGTGCGCGCCATCATTCGCGCTAAACCGCTGCTGCTGTTGTTGCACGTGTGTCTTGTTCTGCGCTTCTTCTTCCGCAGGCGACGTGCTGTTGCTGTTGCTGCCCGTTCGTCCTCCCCTTCCTTCCGCTACTGCTGCACCCGCCGTGGTGCTGCTGCTGCTGCGCGGCCCCCGAGCTGCTGGTGCTGCTGGCCAACGGGGGAGGGGGTCGGCAGCAGCAGCAGCAGGAACGGTAGAGAGCAGCGGAGGGGTGGTGGTAGTGCCGCTACAGTGCGCAGGAGTATTTAGAGAGTACCTGTTTACCTGTATGATAGTACTTGTTGTAGAAGAGCCGCCCTGTTCCTCGGCAAATCTTTCTGTTAGCACTGCACCTGCTAATTCGTCTCGCTGCTGCATTTATTCTGCCGTATGCTTCTCCCGTTCCGGCGATCTACCGACCTCTGCAACAACAAACCTCTCTCTCTCTCTGCTGCTGTGGCCGTTGCAGTGTGTGACCGCATGCACGCCGGACAACGCAAGAGGCAGCGTTTTCTTGGCACTGAGACCCCCCATCTCCTTTTCTCTCTCTTTCTGCTGTACCGCACTCGTCTCTGCGTCCCTTTCCCCGCGAAATTTTCCCTTCTTCTTTGCTGTGAACGGCAACAGCGAGAGCGGGAAGCCCGCCCAGCCGCGCGGCCATTTCTCCCGCGGCCGCCAGCGCAGCAGCAGCATCCCCGGCAGCAACAGCAGTAACACGGGACGCAACGCACTCGCACTATTCCTTCTTTTTCCCTTCTCTGGGCCTTCGGCTGGTGCTGCTGTTGCTTGTCTCTCGCTGCGTCTCGTCCCACTGCTGCTGCTGGTACTGCAGCCCCCTCCCCTCCTCCCGCGCAGCACGAGCAACGGCAGCACCAACAACGGCGACAGTAGCAAGACCACCATGCACTTGTGCAGAGAGGCTGGGACGTGGGAGAAAAAGGGAAAATAAAAAGTTACACGGGTGCTGCGCTTACCAGGGGAATCAGCGGTAGCAGCGGAGCCGCTGCGGCCCCGTGCGACCCCGCCCGTACACACACACACACACATACACACAGAGTCTTTCTGGGTGCTTCTTCTCTTCTTTTCTTCTCCTTTTCTTCTCCTTTTAATTTTCTCTTCTTCTTATTCCTCCTATTGACGACGTAGGACTCCCGTTTTCTTCGAAGAGAAGTCGCCAAGGTAATTATATCCCTTTCCTGCACCGCACTCGCTTCCCCCCGTCCCCGCTGATCTCTGCTATTCATGCGCAAATTTCTGCAACTTTGTGCGCCCCGTTGTCACGACCTCGTCTGAATGCTTAGGAGGAGAAAGTCGCCACAAGTCGGCCTCTCCCTCTGTCTTTCTCTCTCCGTGTTTCTCTGTGTCTTTCTCCTCCTCTCCCCGCATTCCTGAGCCTCCCCGAGGTCCGTCCAGGCTCAGCACCGTATTTCCCCCGGTGCACATCGCTGAAGAAATTCACCCATACATTCTGTGGGGAACACGTGTACATGAAATCTCAGTTTCGCAGCAACTTTCTGAACGCGGACACGTGCGCACGGGCAGGTGACTGCTGCTGCTGCTGTTCTTTTGGCTGCTGCTGCTCTTTTGAGTGCTGCTGCTCTTTTTGCTGCCGCTGCTGCTCTTTTCGCTGCTCCTGGTCTTTTCGCTGCTGCTGCTGCTTCCCTGCTGCTGCTGTTTTGGCTGCGCCTGTCGTTCCCTCCGCTGCTGCTGTCGTTGCTGCTGCCGCTGCCTCCGCTTTTCTTGCGCTCTGGCGGCCCACGTTCTGCCCTCTGTGCTCCCAGAAGGCG
The DNA here is from genome assembly GCA_000727475.1 of Sarcocystis neurona. Lineage (NCBI taxonomy): Eukaryota > Apicomplexa > Conoidasida > Eucoccidiorida > Sarcocystidae > Sarcocystis > Sarcocystis neurona. The sequence goes on along the minus strand of KL647319.1, from coordinate 190,002 downwards.
ACTTTGGCGGAGAAGTCCACATATATTTAGGAAGAGACAGGGACAGAGAGAGAAACGGAGAGAGGTACACGTCGAGTTCCGCGCATATATCTGCCCACGTATTTACCTGTGTACCAACACCCCCACCATCTCTATATACGTCTATACCCACAGATATACGTGTCTTCCCCTACATACATACATATAGACATGGCCAGACCTACGCGCACATTTATCTGCGCAGACAAGTATACATCTCTCTCTGTATATATACACGCCTATATTGAGCCGTGTACATATCTTTCCCCCTCTGTACCTGTATATGTGCGTGTGTGTGTGTGGATATTTTCTGTTGTGTATATATGTGTGTGATTCCGTGGTGCTGTTCGCGGCAGATGAATATTGCAACAGACGAGTTCGGGAACCCGTTCCTGATCGTCCGGGAGCAGCAGCAGAAGCAGCGGCTGCAGGGCCAGGCGGCCCACCGGGCAAATATTCTCGCCGCATGCGCGGTAGCCGACACCCTGCGCTCTTCCCTCGGGCCGAAGGGGATGGACAAAGTCATCGTCAGTCCGGACGGGCAAATTACGGTGACGAACGATGGAGCGACGATTCTCTCGAAGATGAACGTAAGAAGAGGAAAGGGCGTCAACGCGGTGGTGCAGCAAACGCAGCAGAAAAGCGAAAAGAGAAAAGAGAAGAGAAGAGGAGAGGAGAGGAGAACAGTTCGGAAGAGAAGAGAGGCAGAGACAGAGAGGGGAAGGGGGCGAGGGAAACGCGAGAAATGGGGAGGGACAAATGAGGGAAGAGACACGGAGACACACAGAGACGGAGACACGGAGAGACAGGGAGGGGTATTGCGAGAGAGTGGGGACAGTGCAGAAGAGAAAAAAAGGAGGATAGGAAGGCCCTTTTAAGGAGGAGAGGACGGCTCTGCTGACGAGGAGAGGACGGCCCTCCTGAGGAGGAGAGGACGGCCCTCCTGAGGAGGAGAGGACGGCCCTCCTGAGGAGGAGAGGAAGGCGCTCGTTCGTGGGGTGTAGGAGGTTGAAGAGGAGAGAAGGGGAGAAATTAGGAGCAGATGAAGAGGAGACGGGGAGGGACACTTCCTCGTGGTTAGAAGGGAAGGGCAGAAGTGAGGCAGAACTATAAAGGGAGAGTTTCCCTCTCCAATGGAGGGGCATGTCTGCGGACATAAAACCACCCATCTCTCCTCGAAGAAGAGACGTGTGCAGAGGCTGCTGCAGCTGCGCGTGTCTCGTGGCCACCTGCGCGGGCGGGGCGCCGCGTCTCCGTCTCAGAAGCAGCAGCGGGAAAGGAGAGGGCGGCTTTTGTGTCTCCCCATGATGCTGTCCCGCCTGCGCGTCTCCTCAATTGGGACGTCGAGGGAGGGGGACGGAACAGGCAGAAAAAACAGCACGTGTCTCTTCTTGCGGCGGTGCCGGGCCGCCGTCTCCGTGTATATATGTCTGTGGAAGGGAGAGGCTCTTCTTCGCAGGGGCAGGGCATTTGCGAGGAAGCGCAGACCTCCTCCTCCTCGCACATTCTCCACCCGTTTCCTCCGGCAGGGGACTGCAAGAGGGGGGATCCTGCAAGAGGAGGGAACCTGCAGCCACGGAGACTTCTTCTTCGCGTCTTGCTGAACTTTTTTTTGTCTTCGTTTCTGCCCTCTTCCTAGCAAGACCGAAGGCCTCTCTTTCGCTTCTGTGGCCATGCGAAGCAGCGCAAATGCACAAGTTTGCCCGTCTTCGTTATCTGTCCCATCGACGACTTTCTCTCCCCCACGTCTCTCTATACATGTGCATGGGGATTTCTATCCTGGCTACGGCAACGTAAATTTTCACATATATATCTCTGCATGCAAATGGTCGGATACGCCTGTGTGTAGTGAATGAGTTTGTGTATGTGTTCCTACTCTTTTGAATGCGTGCGTGTACTTCTTCTGGTCTACACATACGCATATGCATGCATATATATGTATCCTGCGTAGATCTACGGGGAGAGACGTGTCCCTCTCTCTATGTACAGGCAACATATCTGCGCAGATTTCTTTCTGTCTCTTCTTCCTGTCTTTCACTCTCGCCACATATACGTGAGTCTGTTCGTGGCAGATTCGAATATATATGCACATATTGGTGTGGGTAGGTTTCTCTCTCTCTCTCTCTCTTTGTCTTCCTGTCTTCCCGTCTCTCTGTGTGTGTGTTATGAGTATTTGCAGGTGGCTTTTCTTCTCTGCGTGGACGTCTCTATGTAGTGGAGAGATCTTCGTAGATTTCTGCGTGTCTCTCTATTTTTTTTTCTCCCCAAATGCATGCTGAACACCTCTATGACGAGCGTTTGTGTCTCTCAACACACACGTATATATATACGCGGAAGATGTCTCCGCAGATTTCTCTCCGTCTATCTCTTCTCCTCGGATATATATATGTTGAACATACCTGCGTGCATCTCTTTCTCTTCTGTCTCTGCGTCTTTCTGTCCCCCCCCTGTGCACCTATATGCATCTATGTATCGCGTCTATATCTACGCCAGTTCGTATATATATGTGTGTGGGGAGTAGAGGGTGGTAGATTTGTGTGTGGGGCTCTCTCTGCACATATGTGTGTATGTATCTGTGCGTCTTTCTCTCTCTATCTCTTTGTAGAATATTTACACCTACCTAGATATGACCTCTCTATATATGTGTGTGGCAGCCCACGGCTTCTCTTTCCAGGAGATATAGCAGCAGTGGTAAAAAAAAGGTGTGGGCGTCCCTTCTAAGCTCGGACAGAAGGACCTCCCTTCCCCCAGCCCACGCCCCCCACGCGTCCTCCTTTTCTTCGTCCTCCTCTTCCCCCCCGAATTCCGATGCTCCGTTTCCCCCGTTTTCGTCCTCCGCCTTCTCCTTCCAATACGCGCACTTGTGTGTGTTTCGCGCAGTAGTTAGAGGGGGGAAGAGCCCCTTTTTTTGGTTGCATGCGCGTGTGTGACAGACGGTGGGTCTCTCTCTGCGACGAGACACGTCTCCCTGTCTCTTTTAAAAGGGGGGGAGGGGGCGAACTGCAGGAACCTCCGCGATGTGTGGGGGGTGCGCTCTTCGAGTGTTTTTCTGCGTCCGACTCTTCCTATCAATGCAGGACATTTCATCTCCTTCTGTTCTTCTTCTTCTCTCTGTGTGTGGACCTCTTTTCGGGGGAGTTCTTTTCGGGGGAGGTTTTTCATGCGTATTTTCTCTCTCGCTTTCTTCGGAGACCCTTCTTCCGCTCGCTGTTAGTGCTGCTGCTGTCTTCTCTTCCTCTATCTTCTCGGCAGTTTCTCTTCCTGTCTCCGTCCTTCTTCTTCGTCGCCTCCTGTCTCCGTCTCCCCCCCGCGGTCTTCTCTCACCTTCGTGGCAGCGTGTCTCGTCTCGCAGTCTTTCCCCGTGATTTCTTCTTCTCTCGCGTGGGGTCTCTCCCTTCGTCGTGGATACGTCCCTCCTCTTTGCTGCTGTCCATCCTCTTGTCTCCCTCTGCTCTCCTCGGCCCTCTCTTCTTCTTGCTGTCTCCCTGTCTCCCTCTCTCCGCGTCTCCTTTGTGTATGTGTCTCCTTTCCCTGTCTTCCCTTGTTACTGATGTCTTCGTCTCTGTCTTTTTTAGTGGCCTTTTCGTCTCTCCCTCTTTATCTTCTTTGGACTTTCTTCCCCGTCTCCTTCTCTCCCGCGCTCTCCTTTTCCTTTTGGTACTTTTCTCTGACTCTGTGTCTATCTGTGTGTGTAATTCTGTGTTTTTCTGATTAATACTTCCTTTTCTGTGTGTGTACCTCTTCTTCTGATTGATATTTTCTTCTCTTCTGTCTCTTTATGGTGGTACATCTTCTCTTCGTAGATAAATACTCTCGTCTCTCTCCCTGCCTCGCTGCAGTCTCGGTGGTCTGTGACCCCTTCTGAGAAATGCTGTCGCCCTTCCCGATACCCCTGCACGTACCTCTTCTTTGAATCAATTTTCTCTGTATTTGTTTCGTTTCACCATTTCCCACATGCATGCAAATAAACCACACCTCTCTCCTCTGTACACACCTATATATATACATATATGTATGTATACACGAGGGTACGTGTATCTATCTGTATCTATGTATATCCATCCATATGTATATGTTATCTGTATATCTATCTGTCTATGTCCATCTATTTATCTTCTGTCTATGTGTCTAGCTATAGCTGTCTGTCTATATCTGTACCTGTCTAGACCTATCTATCTCTCTCTGTATATATGTATATGTGGAAGTGTATGTAGGAGAAAATGAGACTGCCCGCCGGGACCTGCTTTCGCTGTTTGTTTGTTCGTTTGCCTTCCCCTTCGCAGCGTGGAGAACTTTTCATCGTACTCAGCAGCTGCTGCTCTTTTCTGCTGCTGCGCCTTCTCCTGCTGCGCTTCCTGCTGCCGCTGCCGCTTTTCTTCCACTCCTGTTGCCCTGCTGCTTCTCTTTTTCTCCTTGTGTGCTGCTGCGCTTCGTCCTCCTGCTGCTGCGCTTCCTCCTCCTGCTGCTGCGCTGCCTCCCGCTGCTGCTGCACCTCTTCCGCTGCTCTTGCGCTGCTGCTGCACTTTTCGTCGTCTTCTGTGCTGATGCGCTTCCTCCTGCTAATGCTGCTGACGCACCTGCCTCGGCGTCTGCTGCATCCTTTTTCTTCTTCTCCTTCCCCTCCTCCCCCACGTGTGCTGCTGCCGCTGCAGTTTTTCTGCTGCTGCGGCTGCTGCCCTGACGTTTTCTTCGGCCGCTGTATTTCTCTCGCTTCTCTGCCACATCGTTTCTCCTGCTGCGGTGGTGCGCGGCATGGCGTTTCCTCTTCGGCTTGTTGCCAGGATCGGTACACCGCCACCAGGTGGAACTGCAAGTTCTTTCTCCCTCTCCGTTTGTTCTTCATGTGTCCCCTCGTCCTCGACCGTCGCTGCTGCGCGCTTCGGCGCTTGCCTTTTTCTTTTCTCTTCTTCTGCTTCATTTTCTTGAGCTCGTGGTGCTGCCCATCACCGACGCGACGCCACGTCTTCTTTCGTTTTTCTCTGCGTTTCTCTCTCCTTCGTCCACCACGTGTTCGTGCACTTCCTCCTCCGCATTGTCGTCATCTGTTTCTGTTTCCCTTCCACTGCTGCTGCTGTTGCTGCTGCTGCGTCGACGTGGGTATGTTTTCCAGGTGGAGCACCAGTGCGCGCGGCTGCTGGTGGAATTGTCGCAGTCGCAGGACGCGGAAATTGGCGATGGAACGACGGGCGTTGTTGTCTTGGCCGGTGCTTTGCTGAGCAACGCTCTCTTCCTCCTGGAGAAGGGACTGCATCCGCTCAAAATTGCAGACGGCTATGAAAAAGCTTCTCAAATTGCTGTTGCCCGTCTCGAAGAAATTGTCATCAGCAAAGATGTATACGGCAAGGATAGAGATTTGTTGTAGGCCGTCGTCATTTCTCTTGTATCTCTCCTTTTGTGCTGTTTGCTGTCTCTGTGTCGCCGTCTCTGTGTAGGTAGCCGTCTCTGTGTCGCTGCGTCTCTGTCTTTCTCCGCGCCGCCCTCTCTTCCGTTCGTCCTTCCTCTCCATTTTTTGCTTCTCTTCTTCTCGGACTCTTTGTGAGAATCTTCCTCCTTCTCCTGGCCGCTCCTGTACATTTTCGCTGCTCCCACATACCTGCGACAGGCTGCGATCGGGTGCTGCTCATGCGCTCCCCTTCCCGTTCAGAAGCCCCACACAGCGTCCTGTTGACAGGAAGTCCATCTTCTGTTTTTCCGGCGGGTCTTGTTGCTGCTCTTCCTGCTGCTGCTCTTGCTGCTGCTGCTCTTGCTGCTGCTGTTGGTGTTGCTGCTGCTGTTGCTGTGCGTGGTGCTGCTGTTGCTGTGCGTGGTGCGGTTGTTGCTGTGCCTGGTACTGTTGCTTTTTCTGTTGCAGCTGCGTTTGCTGTCGCCGTTGCTCTTGGTCCTCCTCCTCTTGCTTCGACTGCTGCTCTGCTGTCGTGTGTATCTCCCCGCGATGTCTGCGTTGCTCGTGCTCCCCCAACTGATAGGTAGCCGTTCATCTGCTGCTGCTGCTCCTCCTCCGCCTCTCCTCCTGGGCGAGACTGCTGCTGCTGCTCTCGCTGCTTTTCTTTCGCTGTCGGTCTGCTGATGTTCTTCCTCTGCTGCAGGGCAGCGACTGCTTCTTCTCTGTTGCTGCTGTTGCTCCTCTGCGTTAGTGTATTGCTGTTGAACTGCTGCTGCCTTTTTCTTGTAGGGTACACGCCGCAGCAACGGCCCTCGGGAGTAAAGTTGTAAGTAGTCAGCAACGACATCTTGCCGAAGTCTGCGTACAGGCGGTTCTGAGCGTCGCTGATCGAGAACGGGGAGACGTTAATTTTGACTTGCTCAAAGTAAGAATTGTACTTCCCCTTCGTCTCTCCATCCCCCTCTGTGTCTCCATGTCTCCTTCTTTTCCTTCCTCGCCAAATTTTGAAAAACACTTTGCGCGTCTCTGGCCGAAGGTGTGCGGGGCTGCGTATGTGGAGGGGATGTGCTGGTGGAGATTTCTCTGTTTTCTTCTTCCACCGCGTAGGCGCGTTTACTTTCGTCGCTCTCTTGCCACGAAGAAGAGTTTCCTGACCTGGAAAAGCCGTTGAAAACTTTCGTACTCCCCGCACTATCACTCTTTTTGTGCGTCTCTGCGTCTCTCTTCGTCTGCCAGTTTCACGTTACATAAATTCGTGTCTACCAGCAGTTTCTCTCCCTTTGTTGCCCACTGTCTTTTCACGTGCTTTCCCTATATACGTATATGTGTCTCGTTGGCGTCTACTACCACTTTCTATCCCTCTCTGTCTTCTTCTGTCATTCTCCCCTTCCTTCTTCTATCTCTCTAAAAATATATGCGTACATATATGTGTATATATATCTATTTCACCCTACATACATTGGTGTTCACCAGGACTGCCTGTCCCTGCCCGTTGCCCCCGCACTGTCCTTCCACTTACTTTCTCTCTCTACACATTTATATATAGGTTTGTCTCATCCCCTACATATATCGGTGTCTACCGATACTTTTTGTCTTTTTATGTCTTCCTCTGTCCTTTCCCCTTCTCTTTTCCCCTCTGTCTCTCTGTTTATGTCTCATCCCCTACAAATATCGATGTCTACCAACACTTTTTGTCTCTCTCTCTTTTCTGTCAGTCTCTCTCTCTGCCTTCTTTCACTTTCTCTACAAATGTGTAAATATTCATTGTACATGCACCTGTGTGTGTCTGTCTATGTGATAGCCCTCTTGCACTTGCGTGGCCCTGTATATACATACATATATTTTGCTGGCAGCGCTGGGGTAGGAGGAGGGGGAAAGGGTGTGTGTCTTATGTGACGGCGGGGGAGTGTGTTTCTCGTGCGATTTTGCTGCTGCTGTTTTCTTTCAAGGTGGACGGGAAAGCCGGGGCGCTGCTGGAAGAGACCCGACTTTTGCAGGGAGTGGTGCTTCACAAAGAATTCAGCCACTCACAGATGCAGAAGGAAATCACCGACGCCAAAATTGCCATTCTGACGTGTCCATTTGAGCCCCCGAAGCCGAAGACAAAACACAAGCTGGACATTCGCTCGGTCGAAGACTACAAAAAACTGCAGCTCGCCGAGCAAAAGTATTTCTCTGACATGGTGAACAAAGTCAAAGAAGCCGGCGCGAACGTTGTAAGTCTCAGCAGCAGAAAGAGGAGGGGAAGATTTGAGAGGAAAGGCGGGGGGGGGGGGGAGCGGAAGACAAGAAAGCGAGACGATGAAGAGACAAAAGACGCAGAGAACGCGTGGGGAGGAGGGGGACGCACACCGCGACGAGCGAGACAGGAGAAGGGAAAGGCACGGAAAAGAGAAAAAGAAGGAAAGGGCCAAAGAAGCGGAGACGGAAATCGAAAAGACAAAGCGACGCGCTACTTTGATGCGTCACACCCGCCCAAAAAGACGTCCATTTCATCCCTGCAATCATCCACAGACACAACACCTGCCCATATGTTCTTCTCTCTGTCTCCCTGTCTCCATGCCTTCCTGTCTCCATGTCTCTCTGTCTCCATGTCCCCCCGTCTCCCTGTCTCCCTTCCTCTCTCTCTGTCTCCCTCTGCCCATATGTTCTTCTCTCCGTCTCGCTGTCTCTCTCCGTGCCTCCCTGTCTCTGCATGTCTCCCTGTCTCTCTGTGTCTCTCTCTTTTTCTTTGTCTTTTTTTTCTCTTTGTCTTCCTCTGCGCGCATGTTGGGCAGTCCATCCTCCTGTTTCTTCTTCTCTCCGTCGTCTTCGGTACCCCCGTCTTTCTCTGTCTCCGGCCCGGCTCATCCTCCTGTCTTCCCCTCTGTCCCTGTCTCTCCCTCCCTGTCTCCGCCCCTGCTCATCCTCCTGTCTCCCCCTCTGTGTCCCCCTCTCCGTCTCCGTCTCTGCTCAACCTCCTGTCTCTCTGCTTCTCTGTGTCTCCGTCTCTGGCGCTGTTCGTCTCCTTTCCGCCCTTTCTGTCTCCTTTGTGTCTCTCTGTTTCTCTGTGTCTCCCTTTTGCTTCGTCGCTACGCGTGCCCGTTCTCTCCCTTTCTTCGGTCTTTTTTCTCCTGCTCTTTTTCTTTTCTCTTTGTACTTCTCTCCCTGTCTTTGTTCACCACCGTTTCCCGCACTTCTTCTTCGCTGCATCTCTCCACCAGCTCGACGACAGCGCATGTCGTTTCTTGCGTGGGTACCCCCTGCGGCGTATCTGCAGTCTCCCAGAAACGCACACAGAAGCAAATACGAATGAAGATCTATTTCTGAATTTCGCTGGATAACAATACGAAATGCGAGACTCACCACCGGTCCACAAAGTCATTCTCTCTCTTCCTTTCTCCCAACACAAGTCCCACTTGACCCGACACCTCATACATATGTATGTATATGTTGAGGGGATATATACATATATATATGTGTTGAGGGGATATATATATATGTGTATGTATATATGGAGGGGATATACATATATATATACATACATTCATGGGTATTTGCATTTCTCTCGCTATGTTACTCTCTCTGTGAAGTCCATGCGTCGATATTCAATAAATACACATACGTGTATATATCTGTCTACATCTCTTGTCAGACATCTGTTTATACTCACGAAAAAAGAAAACTCCCGCGTTTCTGTGGACATACATAAACGTACGTACGGGTCTTCCATATAGGTACCACTTAACATACATATATGTGCTCGTCTGAAATTTCCTAGTACGCACATACATGTATATACTCGTATTACGTAAATGTATGCCTTAGAAACCTAAAAATATGTATGTACATATATATATATGTATATATGTGTAGATATATGCGTGTGCATATATATATATATATATGTATATACGCACGTGAAGGAAATCCTGCGTGCGTGTCCACATATATATACTTGCTCGGGTAGTAGGTAGAAGCACGCGTTAGAAGGCAACACAAATATATTTATATATGTGTAACTGGTTGTATATGTACACTGTATATTCATATCTGTATATATACCTATCTGTATATATAAATATATATGTAAATATACATAGGATTCTGGGCATATATACATGTACAAGAGTATTTAGGTGAGACTTCTGTGTGTAAACGCATATACACGTGCAAGATATATCTATCTATCTACCTGTCTATCTATATCTGTCTATATCTATCTATGTCCTGTATGTATCTATCTATATTTATCTATATCTATATCTATCTGTATCTGTCTACATCTATATCTATCAATTGATACTTATCTGTATCTATATCTATCTATCAACATATATCTATCTACCTGTATTTATCTATATCTATATCTATCAATATCTATCTATATATCTATCTATGTCCTTCTCTACCTATCTATCTTTATTTATCTGTGTCTATATCTATCTATATCTATGTACCTATCTCTATCTATATCTTTCTATATTTATCCATACATGTTTATCTATCTTTATCTATATCTATCTATATGTATATCTGTCTACCTGTATCTATATCTATCTATATCTGTCCATCCGCGTCCATCAATCTTTATCTGTCTATCTATATTTGTCTATACCTATCCGTCTGTATCTACCTATATCCATGTATCTGCACCAATCTATGTACATTTTCCCAGTCTATCTATCTATATCTATCCATCTATGTGTATCTATATCTATCTGTCCGTATCTATCTATATTTATCTATATGCATCTATCTACACATATATAATGGCCACCGGAGCTCGAGTACCTGTCTCTCTTCAGAAAAACTGTTCCACCATCGCAGGAAAACCGTGGCACCCGCAGCAAAGCAGGCACTTTGAATAGTCAACAATTTGACTCCACATATTCGACGTACATACTCATATATAGAGAGAGATATGAATATTCAGGCAGTTTTCCTCATTTTTCCTGTTTAAATGGATGTACATATGCAACGTATATGCATATATATATATATATATATATGTATCTTTCTCTCTATATATATACGTATACACGTATGTATACGTATGGATTTTCAGATGAAAATTTTGTGTGTACGCGTCTGTAAATGTATATATGCAACATATACCAGTATCCATATGTATGTATACATATATGTATATATATGCGTATATGTATATATATGTGTGTATATATGTTTAGGTGAGAAGTTAATGTGTGTAACGGGATGTTTGTGCGATGGTTGAGCGTGTATGCGGCAAAAAGTGGATTTTTGAGGTGCGCAGATGCGCGTCGAGGTGGCCGATTGATGCGTATCGCAGGAAAACGTGGATTTCTGTGTTCTCTTTTGTTTCACTATCGTTGGATCACCTGTAGATTCACACACATACACGAACACATGCAGAGGGATAGAGACACAAATTTGAGACGCACACTTGTCAGCCGCGTTTTCTTCTCTATTTTTTGTATGTCCCTATCTTCCTGGAGTCTTCCTCTTCTTCTGCTCTCGACCCGGCCTCTCTTGTACGTATCTCTACTTGTTCGTCCTCCTCCCGTCTCCACTTCTTCTTGTCTCGTCTCCGCTTTTTCTTCTCCTTTCTTCGCTTTCCTTCTCTGTCCTCTTTTCTGTGTCTCGTCTCTGTACTCTCTTCTTTCCTTTCTCGTCTTTTTCCCCGCCATACTCATCTGTCGCTTTCCTCTCGGCCGTGGCTGCTGCTGCTGCAGGGGGTCCATTCACCCCTTCTCTGTGTTTTCTCATTTGCTGCTTCGTAGCTTCCCTTCTTTTCTGCCTTTCTTTCATAATTCCTTTTCGTGACTCCCTTCCTCCCTTTGTTTTGCCGAGGCTTTCCTCTTCTTTTTCATATTTTCTAGTCTTCCTCTTTCTCCTTTGTTCTCCTCTTCTCTCGTTGAACGTGGCTAGCCAGCCACGTCGACGTTCTCCCCTAGAACGCAGCACTTTCCTTCTTCTTTTCCCCTCCGTCTCACGTCTTCCTATCTATTTCACATCCGTATATATACGCTGTAGATCCACCTACTACAAGCACATACAATCTGTATTATATGTGTCACACATAAATGTATAAACGCACATACACACACCCATATATATAGACGTGCACAGGGATTACTGTCTTCTCATCTCTGCTGTGGAGAAGGTTTCACGTCTGTTATCTACTCCATGCTCCCTTCTTTTTCTGTCTTATCAATATTGACTTATACCAGAGTTTATCTGTCTGTCTACGGGGTCGTAGACAGTTCCCCCCCCTGCTCGTGTTTCTAACTCTGTGTGTCCATCTCTCTCTCACTTTCCTTCTGTTCACATACATATATATGCAAATGCATATATACGCACACACACATACGTAGTCGCTTAATATAAATATATCTATATATATAAATATCCCTCCGTCTCTCTGTGTTTCCTGCTTTTCGTGTATTCTTTTAAAGTATGTGTGTACGAGTCTTTCTCTCTTCTTCTCAGTGTTTCTCTCCGTGTGTCTGTATTTCCTTCGCCTCCCGCGTCCTGGTCCAACACAAATATATGCAACAAATGTATGTAAATCTGTCTCTATCTGTCGCCGTCCCCGTCTCTCTTCTTCCGTCTATTTCTGTCTCGGTTTGTCTGTCTCTGTCCCCGTGTCTCCCTCCGTTCTGTATTCGTAACGCGTTGTCTCCGTGTCTCGTCTCCCCTCCTCTCTCCGTGTGTGTGTGTCTCCTCCGCGCCGCCGACTGCCGAGGTCCCCCCCACCCCGTCCAGACGTCGAGCCCCCCTCTCTGCGCAAAGGCCACGCGGTGTTCGTGTGCATGTGTGTATACCCACCCGCGGATTCTCTTCGCATGTGTGGGCAGGTTATTTGTCAGTGGGGTTTCGACGATGAAGCGAACCACCTGCTGCTCCACGAGTCTCTGCCCGCAATACGCTGGGTAGGCGGCGCGGAGCTGGAGATGGTCGCTATTGCAACAGGGGGTCGCATTGTTCCGCGGTGGGAGGAACTGTCGAAGGAAAAACTTGGCACAGCTGCTGCTGTTAGAGAAATCTCCTCCGGGACAATGGGAGAAAAATTTGTTGTTATCGAAGGTACGTCCTTCACACAAATCACTTTCCCACCATCACGTGGCGTATGTATACCTATCTGTGTATCTGCATATGAGTAATTATACACGTATATATACACTCGTTTACATACGTACGTGTATACATATATATATATATGTGAGTAAAATGCTATATATATATACATATGTGCATACAAACATACACATATATGTACGAGTAGTTATTACATACATATACATACACGCACGTTGATTTATGCACATATTTTCATACATACGTATATAAGTACGGGCATACAAATACACATATATATGTGTATGTGTACTAATAATAGTCTTGTACACATATATATATATATGTAGGAATTTCCATATTTATGTCCACATATACATACATACAAACGTGTATGGATAGCTGCTTCATTCTTCACGTCGTAGATTTCTCGTCCTGTTGTTTGTTTTTCACAAATCATTTATTTCGGCACTTTCTTCTCTTTTTCGGCTGCAGACTTTTTCTATTCTGCAGAGGCGGACCTTTTAGAAACTCGTCTGTGTGTCTCCTCTGTCTTTTCCCTTTGGCATGCGTTTCCTTCCTCCGGCCCCTCCGCTGCAGACTTCCACTTTTCTCTGCTTTTTCGAGGAAAGTCGTCTCCGTCTCCACATATCTCTTCTCGCCGTCTCCTCTGATATGTGTGTCTACCCCCCCCCGCCCCTTCCCTGCTGTCGCGCATGCGGGCTGCGGTGTGGGGTGGCTGCAGGCTGCGGGAAGACAGCTAAAGCCGTGACGGTCGTCGTTTGTGCGGGCAATCAGATGGTCGTTGCTGAGGCAGAGCGGTGCATGCATGACGCCTTGTGCGTGGTGAGAAATTTGCTGCGCGACCCGCGGGTGGTTGGTGGAGGAGGAGCCGCAGAACTCTGCGCGGCAATCGCAGTAGAAGCGGCGGCCGACAAAATTGCTGGCGTCGAGCAGTTCTCCGTCCGAGCCTTTGCTGACGCGCTGTCTAGCGTTGCAGAGGCTCTCGCCGACAACTGCGGGTTGCATGCGATCGAAGAAGTGCAGAAGGTCAAAAGTCTCCAAGTCACTCAAAACTACCCCTACTTCGGCCTGGACTGCATGCAAAAAGTGAGGACAAAAGAAAGGGGGACAGAGACAGAGGAAGGGAGCAGAGCGAAGGAACTGCGGGAGGGGGGGAGGGGCGCGATAGGGGCGGAGACAGGGAGACGGGGAGACAGGGAGACGGGGAGACAGGGAGACGGGGAAACAGGGAGAGACTAGAAAGAAAAGGGAGAAGAGAGAGGAGAGGAAGATGAAGGGGGACGATGAAGAAGATAAAAAGAAAAGATCCGGAGAGAAGAGGAGAGAAACGAAGAAACGGAAATTGTCGTGTCTCACACTGTTGCAGCAGTTCTCTCTCGCACTCCAACAGACATCTGTATACAAATACATACATATATATGTGTACGTACATATATATATGTATATACATAGAGAGAAGCAGCTCTACACACATTTATATATGTATACAGAGACAGAGAGAGAAAGAGAGAGAAGCAGCTCTCTACATAATGTATATATATATGTATATGGATGTCTCTCTCTCTCTCTCTCTCTCTATATATATATATATATATATATATGTATCTCTACATATATGTATAGGTGCAGATACGTGTTTGTTATTAGAGAGGCGCAAAGAAACATGTGGTAGGGTAGTTTTTGTGACAGAGATGCGTGACCATGGGTCTGATTTTCCTCCCTATGGAAATGGACTTCTCTGTTTTCTGCTACCCATGTATATATGTGCAGGTGCAAATATACATATATATATTTCTCTCCTTGTATATGTATACGTATATATGTGCTCCCATATCTTCGTGTCTACACCTATATAGATATGTATACTATCCTTCCTCTCTGCATGCATGTATCTACGTCTTCATCTATATATATATATATATACGTATGTGAGTGTGTGCCTCGTGTGCCTCTCTGTATGTGTGATTCAATGGCTCTGTGTCTGTATACGTGTGTGTCTACGCATTTGTCAAATTTATACAGTTACACATTTGTCTTTCTTCCTCGTTCTTTCTCTGTGTGTTTCCATGTTCGTACACATTTCTGTCTGTCCCTCTCAGTGAATATATGCCTTCCTCTCCGTGCCTCTCTGTTTGCAGAATTCCAGCATTTCCATATATATATATATATATATATATGTCCCTTCCTTTCTCCTGTTTTCTCTCTATTGGATCTGTCTCTTTCTATCTCCCCCTCTTCTTTCTGTCTTTATTTTCTTTGTGTGTGTCTCTCTGCCTTTGTGCGCATCTTTCTTCGCGCTAGAGAAGAAAAGCTGCTTTGCCCTGCTGCTTCCATCACACTCGGCCAGCGTCTTCTGGCTAGCTGTAGTCCCTCTGCAGACCTGCTGCTCTTTTTGATGAGGACAGACACCTGTTATAAGGAAAGATAGAAGGAAATGGTGCCGCCACATGATGGAGCTGCCACAGCGAACAGGGAAAGGAAACAGGAAAGGTGGATGTAGGCGCTTCCGTGTCTCCCAGATTCGTGGGTAGTCCTGAGGAGAACAAGCGGATAAAATCCATAAACAATGATAGTAATGAAGACGAATATACTTCACTAAGCTCAAGAGAACGTCTTCTGTCGTTTCTTCAGAAGAGAAAACTTTACTGCGCATGCTGCTCTTGCTGCTGTTCCTGCTGCTGCTACTGGTGCTGCTGTTCCTGCTGCTGCTACCGTTGCTGCTGTTGCTGCTGCTGTTGCGTTTCCTGCTGCTGTTGCTGCTGCTGCAGGGGACGAGGGATATGCTCAAGCAAAACGTTCTTGAGTCGTTTTCTTCGAAGGTCAACCAAATTCTTCTCGCTGCCCAAGTGAGGACCTGCTCTTCTTCTTTCTCTCCTCCGCTCCTCTTCGTCTTTTCCCTTTTGGGCCTCTTCCTCTCCCCCTCTCCTTCCATTTTCATCTTCTGCTTTTTCATATTTCTGTGTGTTCTTATCTTCTCTCTTGCTTGCTGCCCTCTTCACTCGACTTCTCCTCCTTCTTCCCTTCCTGGTCCTCTCTTCCTTCCGTCCGTTTGCTGCTTCTTCGCCTTCTCTTCGCCTCCTCGCGCCTGCTCCTTCTTTTTCCCTTCTTTCGTCTTTCCAGATGCATCTATCTCTACCAGTACGTGTGTGCCTCACGCTTCAACGCCTCTTCTCTACATTTATTTTGCACATATACAGTCAGAAGCATATATGATGTATGTGTCTACATACACGCTCCCATAGAATATATACATACATGGATATGTATGGATACACAGAAAAAATGTATAAAAACAAATATGCGGATATGATGTGAGGAGGTACCTGTTTTCCTTTGCGTGTTTCGTATGTGTGCCTGTCTTTCTCTATCCATCTGTACTTTTCTTTTCCCCGCCCCCCTCCTCTCCCCCTCTCTTTTTCGCCTTCTCTTTGTGGACGTCTGTGTCTCGGTGTGCGTCTCTGGCGTGGATGCGGCTTCACACCGACGCATGTGTAAATTTCCACAATTTCTTGTTTGTCCATATTTCTTTGTCCTCACGTACTACGTGGGGCGTCGTATAAATCTCGTCGTCCGTGGCCAGCTGCTTCCGTCTCTCGTGCTGCCCAAATATGGATATCTGCCTCCTCTCTTTCTGATGTCTACACATCGACGTGTACACAAATATATCTAAATATATGTATGTGTCTGTCTATTTACATCTATGTATGTGGCTCCAAGTGTGTGAATATGGGGTCTACCTGCTCGCAGCGTTACCTTCTCAGTTGTCTCTACGTCTACGCGTGTCTGTCTGGTGTGCGTATGTTATAAGTCTGCATTGTTTTCTGCCCCATTAGTTGTTTGTATCTCCCAGCTTATACCACCTTGTCTGTAGCACACATCTATCTATATTGTCCTTACCAAAATCTGTCAGTATGTGTCCACACCTAGCTGCATGTATATACACGTCTATGCATCCGTAGGTCTCTCTGCGTCTTCTATCTGTGTGTCTCTCTATATCTGGCTATGTACGTCTGCATGTGCCTCTGTGTGTGTCCGCGTCTAGGCAGACACACAAATTTGTATATTTACGTATTTTTCATTAACAGCTAAATCTTTGTGTGTGTATATCTAAGATTATTCACGTCTGGACGTGAACAGGTATTCCTGTGTTACGTTGCTCAACAACGCTTACCTGTGAGACAGCGTCTTTCACGCTGCAGGCAGCCAGTGACTTGCTGTCTGTAGCGCGTGGTCCTTCCTGGTGACTGTCTGCTCGACGCATGCGGCACAACATTATTGCTATATTTCTAGGTAGAATACTTGGGTGTATCAACGGCAGTGTGTCTGCTGACTGTCCATTTAAATCTCAACGTATACATACATTTATAATTGGGGGCTTGTAGCTGTACAGAGGGCGGGGAAAAGAAACGTTGCAGTGTTTCCTGCCGCTGTCGCTTCTCTGTTTTCTTGCCCCAGCTGATGTCAGTTTTTGCTGCTTTGCCGCAGGCTCCTCTGTTTCGCCTGCTATTGCTGTTTCTCGCGCCGCTGCCGCTTCTCGCGCGGCTGCTGTTGCTAATGCGTGTCTCGTTTTCTTGGCTCGACGGTTGCTGCAAGTGTGTTGCTGTGTCTCGTTCGCCTCCCGCGCGGTTGGTTCTTCGGCGACGAGGACCCCGCAGCGAGGTTTCCTGCTGCTGCGCCGGGTGCCTCTGCTGCTGCGGTTGGTAGTCTCCTGCTGGGTGTGCAAGAACTGCTGCTGGTGCTACACCGTCGTTACTGCTGCTGTTCTGCTGCTCGACCCGACGCTGCTGCTGCGACTGCGATCCTGATCGAGTTCTTCCTGCTGCACGTCGTAGACGTCGTGCTGCTTTTTCTGCTTGTGAGGTAGCTGTTTTCGCCGCTGCTGCTGCTGGTGCTGCGCCGCTACGGCGTGCTGCTCTTCTCCCTTCCCATCTTGTTTGCACTGCGGCAGTCGCTACCGCCGCGCTGCCTGCGTTTATATTGCTGTGTGTCTTCTTTCTGGTGCGACTGCGATTGCTCGCAGGTGGTGAAGATGATTTTAAAGATAGACGACGTGATCATTCCAAATGATATATAGTTGGGCGCCAGCATGCTTTGCCGTCACATCTATGCTGCTGTACCAGTCTATACTCAAGACAGGCAGACATATGCGCAGGAATACTTTTGACGGAGCGTATCCGCATATGCAGGGATACATAAATAGATTAGGTGCATCAAAGAGAAGATGCAGTGTATGTTGACCTTAGTTTTCTTCATGTTTGTCTCTGTAAAGAATCCCCATACACTTGTATAATGCCGTCGGTATAAAGCGTACGTGTTTTTTAAAAAGTGAAAAAATAAGGAACACTCCGCTGGTAACACGGCGTTGCCCAGCAATGTGTTTTTTCACGAACGTAAGAAACAAGAACGAACGCGCGGGATGCAACGACAACTCACACAGGCATATCCTTCTTGGATCCATTAAGGGATGCACACAAATGTGATGAACAATGTCGTAGGAGTTGGCTGTGCGTACAGCAGAAAACTCATACTGCGGTGGCGTCGTGCCTTTGTACCAGAAACGGCAATCTATTGAGGCACAGACCGTGCGGCTAGCTGTTGAGGTGGCGCACCTACAGGCGGTTACTTCTGCAGTGTGTATTGTACTGCCTTGTTGAATTCCGCCATACGTGCTGGGTGAAAGCACGGCGTACGTACACTACTCCCAGCTGGTTGCAGTCACAAGGGTCATGCAGCAGCATCCTGTTACACACAGTACATAGTCTGTTAAACCTTGTGGCACGCCCTAAATTCCCGCTGTAGTCGTACGCACAGTCCGAACAGGTAGTTGCTAGTTTACTCCACGTGATAACGTCGAGGGCTAACTGTGCTTCAGTGTACATAGACCGCAAACGGACAGTTTCTCTGGCGATATGTGCACAGCGGTGATCTTGTCAGTGCTACACAGCGCACGCACACAGACAGCAAACTGGTGTGTGATTGTAGGTGTTCGTAAGTCAGAGGTGGCTACGCGCCGTCCCGCTGTGCGTACACCAGAGGAAGGGGGGAGCGTGCTACGCAGTGCGGACATGAGGAATGGCGAGAAATTCTCCTATCTACTTGTCTGTAAGAGAAGGCCCTAACTTCGTGTAAACCGTATTTGCGGTGTACCTACAGTAGAACGCGGCCTTCACTGCGCGTTTGACTCACATCGGCAAAGGAAACGTAATGTACGCCGTGCGCTGGAGCGTAGGCAGTACACATCTATCGCAAAAGCACACAACAAGGGGTAGGCGAGGCAAACAAATGCCCTGCAAGTCCACGTGAAACGCTTTAGTATAGTGTACTGACCGTGGGACCGCAGCCGAATCTGAACAACTGCAGATCTCCTTGACTCCACCAGCAGTCAAGATTGACCTGTTCGTCGTCATGGCAACAGAGTTGAACCGAAGAAGGCAAGTACACCTGAGGTTGTTGAGTCGTTACGCTTGACGACTTCTCACAGAGCACCTAGAAATCATTCACTGTCTACTGATAGGGGCGGCGTACCGGGACGGGTATCCCACCCACAAAAAAGTGGATCTGCGATGTACGTACACCAGGAATGGTCTTCTTACTGCGTGCTGCACGTACACGGGAAACTGATCCGCGTATATATCACAGACGTCCCTCCTAGGTGGCTGACATGCGGGATAATGGAAATGAGACGTTGAGATTAAGGAAGAAACAGGCAGTTGCCACACAGAACGAATGCTCAAGCGCAACGATAACAGAGAGGGAACGCTGCACACGTAGCATCCAGCTAGTTGTCATAAGTGTACAGACAGCAGGGGCAACCCCTCCGTTATATGCCCTTTGTCAGGACCGGACAGTAGTTGTTTTCCCGTCTGTGCAGAAAGAAAGACAAAGGTTTTACCTCGAACAACTCTGACGGTCGTGTTTTGATTCGAGGACGACATAATCCACCAGGTGTGGTTCTCGGTGTATGTACAGTATAACAAGCGAAATGTTACTGGTGTGTCGTTACACCGAACTGTGGGCGGTGAAAACGTCACTGTACAACGCAGAACAAGTCAAAGACGGCTGCGCACGTGTCGCACATCAGCAGTACTTTGACTTCAGAATCTTTCGAATAGTGTCACGGAACTGTATACAGACACACGCGTGCTTCCATCTACAAATATATACAAGTATAGACCGCCTCCACCATACATACATGGAAATAACGTGTTTGTCTCTATTTATTTATTCATATATATATACATATATATCTGTATATATAAGTGTTTGTGTGCACGAATGCGTAGGAAAGCTTTTGCATTTCCCATCGATGAAGGGTTCCAGCCCGGTAGAATGCTGTCGGATCTGCGGATGATTTGCGACCATAACTGTACCTATGTATGTGTAACTACAATCTATTTCCCTCTCCATCTCCCTGCGTACCTACTGGTAGGCGTACACCCAGCTGTACAGTTTGTGCAACACCAGTCGACTGTGACACCATTCCCTCGAACTTTTCGGCAAAAGATCAGAAGGTGGATTTATAGCGACAACGCACAAATGAAACGCTTCCTCTTTGCCGCAGATGCGACAAAACAATGTGATTTGACAGCTACAATAGTTATAACAAAATTCACCAGCAGACCATAATCTTAGCGAGAGATCCAACATTGTCCGTGATGAACACGGTATACAAAACTCGCGGTCAAAAACGTGCACAACTACTCTACCAACAGAGGGGGCGCTAAAGTTGGTACACACTAAGATAGTGGCAAGCTGCACACAACAGCACTAACCGTAACTGTGTCCGAGTAACAGTTTTACGGGAAAATGGTAAGGCTTGCGGAGTAGAAAAAGTGATCTTGCGCGTTCTTTGCCTACTAGAAAAAGGTACATCTGACCATACAAGAACAAGAAGCACTACTCTCCAAACAATTCTCAAAAGGAAGGACGAATCATCACGGATGGTCGTAGAGTAAATCTGTAGAAACTGAAAGTAAAAGTGTCTGACCCAAGAAAGCTGAGCAAACTCTCGAAAAGGGGTGCTGTGTTTCCCGCCTTCCTTATAGCAGACAAACACGCTGGTACACGACTAGTCAGACAGTGAATTGATTATCAATCACCAGTCCTTCGCAAATCCGCTTCTTTCCGCAGAAGCTTCATTCTTTTCTGCAGTACCTGTTCCACCCTTCCTCGTGAAGTCCCACCTTCCGAATTACACCGCTAGTCGTACACTGCGACAGAAAAGAACAGGTTCAAGACTAGCCCGATAAGACTAAGTAGGAAACGCAGAAATCGCCGCAAGAAATCAAAGAAAGGCCACACAGAGAGGTTTGTTGTTGGCCTGTTTGCCGTCCACATGTCTGTTTCCACGTGAATCTGTCTATCCCTGTACTCTGTTACACGCGCGACTCATCTGCAGCCCACTCAGATTTCTTCCTATGTGTACAAATAGTCGTTCTTTCCCTCTCCCTTCCTTCCTTTCTTTTGCTCGCAGATTCTGCGTATTGGAAAGCGTCTCCATGAGAGAAAAGGCGGGCTGTCACATGCAATCCTGCATGCGCTCGATCGATAGTCGGTGGAGTTTCATGAGGATTCTACATGAAAACTGAATTTTCTTTCTCTTCTTGCTCTGCTTTGGCACTCGAGTGTCTCCGCTGTATTTTCTCTTCCTTGGAACTTCCGTCAAACTCCGTAAAAAACCAGTTTTGCCCAAATACTAGGGACTACTATTCATGGGTACATGCATATACGCATATATATACAAATTATATACCAGTGTCTTTTCTCTCCCTGTCTCTCTATCTACGGCGTGTCGTACTAGTCTTCTCTGTGTCTTTCTTTCTTCTACGGAAAACACAGATGGATACATCTAACGTGTACACTACGAGAGAGTTATTGTGGCATAGCTGTTGGCCGACGCGGCGATAGAGAGAAATCATCTCGAGGGAAGCCGGCCGGACCAGCGGTGGCCGCTCGTTCAAACTTTCCGCAGGTTTGTAAATGCAGAAAGGGGGGCAGGGAAGCACTTTTTTTCGTTCCCTTTCACGGCAGAAAGTTTTCCCGCCTTTCCAAAGAAGACAGCGCTGAAAGAAAGGGGATTTTTTAACAGAAAAAAGCCAAAGACAGCCACCTCGTCCCCCCGTCACAAACTTTTCCCGCGGGCTCTGTCTCACGTGGTGTGCTGCCGCATCTCACACTATTCCTCCTCCACTCCGCCTTCTTGAAAGGTGGACATTTTTGCGGGAGTTCTTGTACACTCGTCTCCCCGTTTTATTGAACAGTACATTTAACTTCTGTACAAACTTGTGACCGTTACCGCTACTGTTTCATATGCTGACCACAAAATATATGCATATATGTATGCCTACGTCGAAACAAGCATTTACACATATACGTATTTTCGAATCAGGCACGCGCTCGGTATCTGCAGAATTAACGCATCCAGGAGCATTTGGACGAGCCATCGAAGCAGCAGGAATACAGCAGAACAGCGCAAGAAACTGCAGAAACATCAACTAAAGCAACAAAGCAGCGCGCCGCACGGCATAACAGCAGCAGCAGCAACAACAGGCCGCACTAAGAGCCACCCCTTCTCCCGGCGTCTGCACCGCTCGAATCCGCCGTTCTTCTTGCCGCGGCAGCGGCAACAGCGAGTGCACGACCAGTCAGCAGCAGCAGCAGTAGTCACAGCAGCAGCAGCGGCAACCGCAGCAGTCACAGCACAAGCAGCAGTCGCAGCAGGAGCAGCAGTCGCAGCAGCAGTAGCAGCGGCAGCAACACTAGCAGCGGCAGCAGCAGTAGCAGTGGCAGCAGCAGTAACAGCGGCAGCAGCAGGATCAGGTATCGCGTGGAGAAGATGACAGGAGAAGGAGCCGCCGGGGGGAATTCCCGGTCCCCGGCCGTTTTGGCTGTTGGGCATGCAGGAGCTGGAGCAACAGCAGCAGCAGCAGCAACAGCAGCAGCAGCGACAGCCGCGGGTTGCGTGTTGACAGCTGCAGCAGCAGCATTAGAGGCAGCGGCAGCGGCAGCAGTAGGAGCTGGGGAAAGGAATGGTGTAGAACCAAGCAGCGTTTCAGCAGCAGCAGGAGAAACAGCGGGAAGTGGAGGGGGAGAAGCAGCTGCAGGAGGAAGAACGGCAGCAGAGGCAACTGCAGCACCAGCAGGAAGAAGAAGAGAGCGTCGTGAACGAGCGTCAGGCGTGATGCCGGCAGCAGCAGGAGCAAAAGCAACAGCAGCAGAAGAAGCGGCAGCGACAGCAGGGGGAGAAGCTGCAGCGACAGCGGCGAGAGAAGCAGCGGCAGCAACTGCAGAAGAAGCAGGCGCAACGGCGGCAGAAGAGGGAAGAGCGGCAGCAGAAGGAGCAGCAACAGCAGCAGGGACAGGAGCAGCAGCAGAAAATTCGACAGGGAAGACAGCAGGGAAGATAGGAGATAAAGAATTTTTTGAAGCCTTCGCATGCAGAATGGCCGCACAAGTGAAACCTGAACAGGAAAGCTTCAGCAGCGAGAATGGTATTCCTCTCTTCTCTCAAAATCTTTCGATAAATCAATCTCTCAAATACGTTGCAGTATATACATGCAGTTTCCTCTCTCTGTTTCGCCATATATATATATACATATATATATATATACACACGTATGTGTATGTTTCTTGTCTGCGTGTAGTCAATACGCAGGCACTATGCATACATATATATGCATGTACATATGTATGTATGTATGTATATACATATATATATTTATACATGTATACCGGTAGTCTCTCTCGCTGTCTTTCCACATATATTCGTATGTATGTATATATGCACACATAAGCATGAGTATATTATATATATATATATATATATATATACATATGTATACGCATGTGTATGCGTATACATGCCGTATGTGCATGTAGTCAGTACGCAGGCACTATATATATATATCGCCCCTCTCTGTCTCTCTCTCTATCTCTCTGTGTATATCTATGCCCAGTGTACTGACAGAAATATCGCATTTTTGCTGCTACTGCTGGTGGTTGTCTATTGCTATTAAAGTTTGACTGCTGCTCTGCCGCCGTGGCTTCTGCTGCTGCTGATGACTTTCTCTTTCCGCAGCTGCTGCTTCTCGTGCTGCTGCTGCTACTGCTGCTGCGTACCCTCCTCTCCTTGTTGCGCTCTTACCTCTGTTGCTGCGAGTGCTGCTGCTCCTCTTACTGCGTCTTCTTCTTGCTCTCGCTGTCGCGCTGCTGCCGTTGCTTCTCTTACTGTTCTTCTTTGTCCTCCTCCTGTTCTTCCTGTTGCTGCTCCTGCTCTTGCTGCTTCGTCTTCGTCATCTCCTATCTGGTCTTTTGCTGCTGCTGTGGGGTGCGTCTCGCTGTGAACTTGCTGCTGCAGTTTCCCTCTTCCGGCTGACAGGAGATCTGCTGCAAAGTGCTGCCGCATGCGTCGAGGCCGATGCAACTGCTCTTCCGCAGCATGTCATCGGTATAAAGCTGCTTATATCTTCTCTTTCTTTCGAAAAAAAGAACAGAATAACCTGCTGCATGTACCGCTCCTCAAGTTCAACCACATCTGCTCACACTTTCCCCGTAAATCTCTCTGTCCACACATTTACATATATATATATATATATATATATATGTGTACACGTATCTGTATATGCATGCCCACACGTCCGCTAATATTTGCCTCTCTCACCCCCACCTCTATATTTACACGCATACATCAATTTATATGTAAACACGGACCCAGCAGCCGTCCATCCAGTTGCCTACATATAAATATATATATATACATGTATATGCGTATATAGATATGTGTTTATCAACCTGTATATTGCATATGCATATATATATATATATATGTATCTATCAGCCAACCTATCTACCAAAACATGCATGTATGAATTTCTGCCTCTACATATATATGTGTATGTCTATGTATGTATCCTCTTATATATATGTACGTACATGGATGGATTCGCGTCTTTGTAGCTTTTTCACAGTGTGTGAAGTCACCCCTGCATGCTTTTGCTTCTGGATCCGTTTATTTGTTTGTCTGCCCTTCCTGACGCTGCTCCTGATGTGTTGTTCTCTCTTTTGTGTTTCCGATGGTTCAGCTGCATTTCCTTCGCTTCGTCCTACTTCGCTGCTTCTTCTTCCTCTGCATTTGCTGCTTGTCTCTTCGTGCTGCTCTACGTTTTCTGCGTCTTCTGCTGCACCCGTGCGCTTAGCGCTGCTGCTGCTGCTTTGTCAACGACTCCGTTCTGTTGCTTTTCCGTTCCGCTGCTGGTACGCGTTTTCTCTGTCTTTGCCCCGCCTTCCTCACGTGTTGCATCTGCTGCTTTATTTGACTTCCCTACCGCTGCTTCTTCTCCTCCTTCCTGCTGCTGCGGCTACCTCCTCGTCCTTCTCGTGCTGCTCCTTCTGACTCTTGTTCTGCTACTACTGCTGTGCTGGTGTTTCCGCTGCGTCGCCTTCTACTGCTGCTGCTGCGGGCCTAAAAGTCCTGCTGCTGCTGCTGCCTTGGACGCTGCTGCTGGTTGTGGGGCCGACGTTCCCGTGTCGCTGTTGCTGATCGGTGCGTTCTGCTGCTGTTGCTGCTGCCGGCCTGCGTTTGTTGCTGCTTCTGTTTCTGCCTGTAGAAAAACTAGAAGCGGACGCCGTCAGGAACTGGGATCTATTCTACAAAGTACGATAAAAAATTGTGCATGCGTCACAGTATGTGGAATTATTCTACCTCTCTATCTATCTATATGTAGTTGAATACAATATATATATGAGGGGTGAGAGGAATATTATATACATTTACATGAATGAAGGAATGTCTGGCTAATAGATAGTCAGACGTCTATGTGTGTACATTACACTGCATATATATAAGATATTAGGGAAGGTAATAGGGACGTACAGAAAACATTTAATAGCTAAGAGGTACTAATGTGTATATTCACATATCTGTGTTCATATAGTCAGTCAATCAAATACATATATATATATATATATATATGTTTAGCGGAAGAGAGCGACAGGCTCTCCTGTGTAATCTGCATGTATGCTCATATATATATATATGTGTGGTCGGTCAGTCATCTGTGTAGATATATAGAGGTATGTAGAGAAAGAGAGCGGCAAGTTTTTATGTATGTTCATATATCTTGTATATACGTATGTATATATACACACGCATATATATATATATGTATCTGCCTGTATAGAGTCCGTTAGTCTTATCTGCAGGTGTATACATATGTAGAGAAACAGAGCTGCAGGTTCTTATACGTATGTGTTATATGTACATATGTATATATATGTATTTGTCTGCTCGTGTGTAGTCAGTGATTATAAGACGAGAAAATAAAAGCTTTGTGGTTGTTTGTATGTGAATTTTATTTCAGAGAAATCAAGCAAATTTTTTCAGGGATCGCAAGTGGATTGGCAAGGAGTTCCCCGAGTTGGCTGCTGCTGCTGCACCTCGTCTTCAGGCGCCAGCGCCTGGTGGTGCTGCGGCACCAGCAACGTCATCGTCCTCTCCCTCCGCCGTTTCCTGTTGCTGCTGTTGCAGTCACAGGGGCGCAGTTCCGGTTGGGTGCAGCAGTAGCAGCAGCAGCAAATTCGAATTTGTAGACAAGAAGGAGCAGCACGTACAGCCCAAGCAGCAGCAGCAGGAGGCTCGCTCTGATGCACTCCTTGCTGCTCCTGCTGCTGATCCCGCTGCTGCGGAGCGTCGACGAGTGCTGCTCGTGGACGTGGGTTGCGGTGTCGGCAATGCCTTGATTCCCATTCTACAAGGTATATTTCCTCCTCCTGCGGCTACTGCTTCTGCTACTTCTGCTGCTGCTGCGATTGCTGTTGCCGCTAGTGCTGCTGGTAGTGCTGCTGCTGCTGGTGCTAGTGCTGCCGCTACTGCTGGTGGTAGTGCTGCCGCAGCTGCTGGTGGTAGTGCTGCTGCGGCTGCTGCTAGTGCTGCTGCGGCTGCTAGTGCTGCTGCTGCTAGCTCCGCTGCTGACGCTGGTGCTGGTGCTGCTGCTACTGCTGCTGCTGCTAGTGCTGCCGCTGCTAGTGCTAGTACTGCTGCTGCTGCTGCTGCCACCAGTGCTGCTGCTGCTGCCGCCAGTGCTGCTGGTGCTGCCGCTGGTGCTGCTGATGCTGCCGCTGGTGCTGCTGATGCTGCCGCTGGTGCTGCTGATGCTGCCGCTGGTGCTGCTGATGCTGCCGCTGGTGCTGCTGCTGCTGCCGCTAGTGCTGCTGCTGCTGCTGCTAGTGCTGCTGCTGCTGCTGCTAGTGCTGCTGCTGCTGCTAGTGCTGCTGCTGCTGCTAGTGCTGCTGCTTCGCGGGCTGCTGCGAGCGGCGCATTATTTTTCGGAAGGTGGTCGGGTGGGGGTGTAGTGCATGTCTCTGTCTTCTCTTTTCCAGTCTCGTGCATGCGTTGCTTTTTATGTGTCGAGGAGAGAGAAACACAGCTGCTGTTGCTGCTGCGGCTCCCTTCGTCGTCTTGCTTCTGTGTCCATGTGACGTCCTCTCAAAGAGAAGGCCCCACGCATGCAGCATTTCTCACGCGGTGTCTCCTGCACTTCCATTCCCTGGGATTCAAATTGCCGAATACCGAGCTGCCGGGCCCCGCGACTCGATTTGCTGCTGATCTCTGGTCCTTCTCCCGGCGACTGCTGCACCATGCGACGCGCCTCCTGCCTCGCTTCTTTTTCTACCGAGACACATTCGAAACTTTCCGTCGTCCGTTTTTTTCTTTCTGACTTCTCTGTCTGTCCCATTTTGACATTTCTTCTGCGTGTCTCTCCGGTCTTTTCGTTGTATTTCTCCCTTTCTTCTCACTTTCCTGTCTCTGTCTCTGTCTGTGTGTCTGTGTGTGTGTGTGTGTCACTTTGACTTCTCGTCTCTCTGTGCCCCATTTTTTGGTTTTCTTCTCGCAGTCCCCTTCTATTTGGCCTTCCTGTCTCTCGGTGTGACAATTCCGTCTCCGTCTCCGTCTCCACTTCCTCGCTGTCTCCCTTTCTGACTCTCCTGTCTCCCCGTCTCTCTGTGTGGGGCCCGTCTCTCGCTGTCGTTGTCTCCGTCTCCCTTCACTTCCCTGCCTTTCGCTTTTGCTGCTGCGTTTTGTTCGTCTCTCTGTCTCACTCGGGTGTCCCACCGCACAGCAGACGGCAGCACATGTACACAAATGCGTCTACTTGTGTGTATATGTATATGCGTGTCTATGTGTTATTCACTTGCAGAGTTCAATTTATCTCCGTGTCTCTTCTTTTCTTCCCGTCTCTCTTTTGCTTGCGCACTTGTTGTAGCCACTTGTACGACGCCTCCAAGCGGAACATATCTACGCGAACATATATATATATGGATGTGTATGTAAATATGGTATATGTGTGTGTGTGTGTGTTGGGGCCAGGAGATGTACAGATGTATATGTATTAGAAAGAGGAGTAAATACTCGCAAATAGAAATTTCTTCGATGTGAGGGAGAACGAAGTATGTTTCTGCCCACCGCGCGTCCCTGCACGTCAACAGATAGGTATATATGTGCTGTCAAATACAGACAAATATATATCAATGCACCTTTTTCTTCTCGATGTCTTCCCCTATGTATGTGTGGGTCTCATCATTGTATGTGTCTCTCTCTATATCCCCCTGTATCTCTTCTCTGTATGTATCCCCCTGTGTGTCTGATCTGTGTGTGTCTCTCTGTATGTGTCTCTCTCCCTTTATATCTCTATCTGTATTTCTCGCCCTGTATGTCTCGCAGTATGTCTCGCTGTGTGTATGTCTTCTCTGTGTGTATGTCTCTCTGTATCTGTCGCTCTGTATGTCTTCTCTGTGCGTGTCCCCCTATATGTCCTCTCTGTATGTCTTCTCTGTATGTCTCTCTGTATGTGTCTCTCTTTGTGTCTCTCGCTTTATATTTCTCTGTGTCTCACGCCCCGTGTGTCCCCCTGTATGTACTCTCTTTGTGTCCCCCTGTGTGTCCCCCTGTATGTCTCGCTGTGTGTATGTCTCTCTCTATTTCTCGCTCTCCGTATGTCTCTATGTATGTGTCCCCCTGTATGTCTCTATGTATGTGTACCCCTGTATGTCTCTATGTATGTGTCCCCCTGTATGTCTCTATGTATGTGTCCCCCTGGATGTCTCTATGTATGTGTCTCTCTGTATGTGTCTCTCTGTATGTCTCGCTCTGTGTGTGTCTCGCTGTATGTCCCCCTGTATATCTTCTCTGTGTCTCCCCCTGTATGTCTTCTCTGTATGTCTCTTTCTATCTCTCGCTCTGTGTGTCTCTCTGTATGTTTCTCTCTGTATGTTTCTCTCTGTATGTTTCTCTGTGTGTGTGTGTGTGTGTGTCTCTGTATGTCTTCTCTGTGTGTCGTCCCCCTATATGCCTCTCTGTGTATCGTCCCCCTGCATTTCTAGCTCTATGCGTCCCCCTGTATGTCTCTATGTATCCCCCTCTGTACGTCTCTATGTATGTGTCTCTACGTATGCGTCTCTCTGTGTGTCCCCCTATATGTCTTCTCTGTATGCCTCTCTGTGTGTGTCTCGCTGTATGTTTCTCTGTATCGCTCGCTCTGTATGTCTTCTCTGTGTCTCTTCTCTGTGTGTCCCCCTATATGTCTTCTCTATATAGTCTCTATGTGTCCCCCTGTATGTCTCTCTGTATGTCTTCTCTGTATGTCTCGCCCTGTGTGTCCCCCTGTATGTCTCTATGTATGTGTCTCTCTGTATATCCCCCTGTATGTCTTCTCTGTGTGTCTTGCTGTATGTCTCTCTGTATCCTTCGCTCTGTGTCTCCCCCTGTGTGGCTGATCTGTGTGTCTCTATGTCTCTCTGTATCTCTCCTGCTCTGCATGTCTCTCTCTGTATGTCTTCTCTATGTGTCCCCCTGGATGTATTCTCTGTATGTCTCTCTGTGTGTCTTCCCTCTATGTCCGTGTGTGTCCCCCTGTATGTCTCTCTGTGTGTCCGCCTGTGTGTCTTCTCCGTGGATCCCCCTGTGTGTGTCTCTCTATCTCTCGCTCTGTGTGTCTCTCTGTATGTGTCTCTCTGTATGCCTCGCTGTGTATGTCCCCCTATATGTCCTCTCTGTATATCTCTCTGTATCTCTCGCCCTATGTGTCTCCCTGTATGTCCCCCTGTACGTCTCTCTGTATGTCTCGCTCTGTGTGTGTCTCGCTGTATGTTTCTCTGTATTTCTCGCTCTGTGTGTCCCCCTGTATATCTCTCTGTGTCTCTCTCTGTGTGTCCCCCTATATGTCCTCTCTGTATCTCTCGCTCTGTATGTCTTCTCTGTATGTGTCTCGCTCTGTGTGTGTCTCGCTGTATCTCTCGCTCTGTATGTCTCTCCCTCAGTCCTTCCGTGTGTGGCCTTCCCGTTGTGTTTCTGGCTCGCTATCTCTTCGTCGTTTTTTCTCTTTTGTGTCCCTCTCTTTGTGTGTGTGTGTGTGTCCCTCCCTGTGTCTGGGTTCCTCTTGCTCCCCGTCTTTCGGTTTCTCTACCTTTTCTCCCCGCTGTCTCTCTTTCTGGGTCTGGCCCTCCCTGTGTATTTGTCAGTGCATGCGTATGTGTGTGTGTGTGTGTGTACAGCTGCGTGTCTCTCTGTTCCCCTTTGTCAGTGGACTCGTGTTCGTTTTTCTCTTTCGAGACCTTGAGGACGTTTGTTCTTCCCCAGCTGCCTTTCTTCCCGCGCAGCGCTACCTTTATACGTCTTGCTGTAGTTATCCTGCATGCGTGACTATATCTAGCCACGCGTGTATATCAGGCTTCTTAAAGCTTCTGAATTACGTGTCGGTAATCTCTTTTTCTGCATGCGTTTTAGCGAACATACATACATATATACACTCATTCGTATATATACAAATACACGCAGATATATATCTATTACATACCGGCATATACATATATAGGCATACACAAACGCATCCATATGTATATATATCCATATATACATGCACACATATGTATGTATATATTTATATACATATACATATACACACACCCCGATACACACACATATATATATACACACCCGCATACGCATGTATGTCCATACATTCCCGCATTCATATATGTATTCGTGTATACACGTGCACATGCATATATATATAGATAGGTGGACCGTCGAGATGTGTGTGTGTCTGGGAGTATTGCGGATATTTTTTTGTTGTTTCGTTTGTGAGATGAAAGAGGAAGAGGACTACTAGAGCTGAAAAAATGTACGAGGACTTTTGTAATTTCTTCGAAGATTCGATTGCTCAAATCTTGTTGCATGCAGCGTACCCGCATATCTCTGCTGCTGGACTCGACTGCTCCAAGCGCGCCATACATCTCCTAAAGGTACCGCCGTCTCTCGCATGCAAGCAGCAAAAAAGAGAGAAAAGACAGGGAGAAGAAAAGAGGAAGAGAAAACGACAAGAGAAAATGGGAAAATGACGACAGAAGGAAAAGGAGAAGGGGGAGAAGATGATGGTGAAAACGGAAGAGAAGATGGAAGACAGAAACAGAGAAACTCAACAGTTCACGTCAAAAGGCATCAATCCTGCATAAGTGCCTTAGAAACTACTAAGAAATATATATATGTATATAAATGTATGTATAGAAATGTATATGTATGTATAGATATGTATATGTATGTATAGATATGTATGTCTATGTACAGATATGTATATCTATGTATAGATATGTATATGTATGTGTATATATATATATACATATATATGTCTGTGTAGCAGACCGACGTGAGCGATTCTCCATACGTAAAGATATGTACACATGTGTGTGTGTGTGTGTGTCCATACGTACATGCGTACATATGTATATACATATATATACATATACGGGTGTATATGTATACACACATGTATATATCCTCACACAGATATTTATACGTAAATACGTATATTGTGGAGCCGGTCGGCATGAGATTAGTTACCCATCACAAATATATACATATATCTCTCTCTCTATATATACATATTTATATCTATATATGTATACATGCTTCTATCAAGTGAGGTTTTGTAGCTGTCTAAATATATATTCCTAAGTGTGTAAGTGTTTATCCGTGTATACCTGAGAACACATGTGTACTACTACTATATATTTTCTATATGAAGATATATATATATATACATATATATGTATATGCTCTCTATGTGATGACTGGTGTGGATGTATATGTACATATAGATATATGTACATGTACGTGCCCTATATACATATATATATATATATATATATATTTATATATATATATCTATTTATTGAGAGAGAGGGACAGAGCTATGCAGATACCTCAGGTGCACTAGCATATATATATATATCGATCCACTGGTTTCTCATATATCTGTCTGTCTCTCTCTATATCTATCTATCTATATATATATGTATGTTTTGAACGTGTCTACGTACACTCTCATATATATATATATATGTATATATATGTATATCTGTGTGTATTATGGACATGTACACCTACACACACATATATTCGTTTTGGAAAGAAGACAATTTCCACCCAGATATATCTCCGTAGAGAGAAAAGGCAACCGAATATTTTCCTCTCTTCCCCTATATGTGGCCATATATATATATATATGTGTAACTATTTGTATATAGGTATATTTATATATATATACACGCATGCACACACGCATACATATTTACGTGAAATTCTCGGAACACAAATGGACCTGTCCTTATCACTCTCTGTCTCCCCTATACATGTACGTATACGTGTTTACAGATATTTATACATATATATATATATGTACGTACATTCGCATATGCATACGTATTTGCTATGTATATGTATATATATTTATACTTGTATATGTATTTGCTATATATATATATATATATGTGTGTGCACACGGATGTGTATTTGCTATGAAGTTCTTCTTCTACAAATATGTGTTGAGACGTGTGTGCTGGGGGGGGTGGGGGAATAAATGAATAA
Source organism: Sarcocystis neurona (assembly GCA_000727475.1). Classification (NCBI taxonomy): domain Eukaryota; phylum Apicomplexa; class Conoidasida; order Eucoccidiorida; family Sarcocystidae; genus Sarcocystis; species Sarcocystis neurona. Next base: position 157,621 of record KL647319.1, on the reverse strand, counting down.
CCTGCTTGGCGTGTATGCGCAGGGTTGCCCCACCACTGCACTCGAATGCCGTTTTCCTGTTTTTTGCTGCTGCTGCCGCTGCTGCTCTTCAGCAAAGGTGGGACAGCCGCAGCAGTGCTTCTTCTTCGTCTTCTTTTGCGGGGACAGTAGGCGCGACAGCTGTCGACGAGCACGACAAAAAAAAGGAAGAAGAAGAAGAAGAAGGGGAAAAGGAGATTGAAGAAGAAGGAGTAGAAAATGAAGAAGACGAAAACGGAGAAGAGATGCGTGGGACAACAGCAGCAACTGCCGCTACACCACCGTCACCACGCGTGGACGTCGGTGAAGCAGCAGCAAATGTTGCAACACGACAAAAAACCGACACTGGTGAAGAAGAGGAAGAAGAAGAAGAAGAAAATGAAGAAAAACAGGGAGAGGAGGAAGAAGAAGAAAAGGGAGAAAAGGAAGAAGAATTGCTGACGAGGAGAGACGCCGCGGCAGATGACTCAGCAGGGGCAGCAGCAGCGGGGGAACGGATCCCAGAGGCTGAAAAAGAGAAAGCACCAGCAGCAGCAACAGGAAGAGCAGCAACAGCAAGAGCCGCAGCAGCAACAGCAGCAGCAACAGCAGCAGGAGCAGAAGCAGGAACGGCAGCAGATACAGCAGCAGGGACAGCAACAGGAGCAGAAGCAGGAACAACAGCAACAGCAGCAGCAGAATCAACAGTCAAAGCAGCAAGAGCAAGAGAAGCAGCAACAGCAGTGGCAACAGTAGATACTGAAGGACGTCCTATTTCTTCTTGTGCTGCAGATCTTGGTGCTGCCGCGTTTCCCTCACCACTCGCTGCTGCTGTTCTCTCTCGTTCTTCTTCTCCTGCAGATGTAGCGGCTGCATGCCCACGTGTGGGTGCTGCTGCTGCTGCTGCGACGGAGCCTTCTTCTTTATCTGTTTCTTCTGTCTCCTGCGGCCAAGGAGATGCGTGCGAAGACGAATATTCATTTCTTGCCTCAATTTCTCTGAATGAGGCAGATCTCCGTAGTCGAGGAGACGAAGCCGAAACTTCCTCTCTCGCAGTTGCTGCTGCTGCTTCTGCTGCACGTGCCCCCGCCGCCCCGGGAGAGGAAAAAGAAGAACAAAGAGAGGCAGATGACCTGAGGAGAAGGAGTAGAAGAAGAAAACTCAAAAACGAAGAATTTCCTCTTTTTTATTCCTGGCCTCCCGATTCCCAACTACGAGCTCTTGCTGTTCACGACATCACTGCGGTGGGTGTACGTACACTCCGTTTCGCACTCCGTAGTCAGCACGTCATCCGTCACCTGCCTCACTCAAACGCACCTATACACATATATATATATATATACGGACTCTCTCTTTTTCTCTCTCTCTATATGTATTATTTCATATATATTATATATACATATATTATGTGTAAACGTAGTTTTGCCTCTTTGTTGAATTGCGTGAATATGTCCGTATGAAATGACGTGCATGCGCACGTATTCTGTGTATATGTGTGTATATAGGTGAGATGCATGTATGTGTGTATATTCATATATATACGTATATTACCTTCAAGAGAGAGAGGACGAAAGAGGTGGATATGTAATTTCTTCTCTCGCAGCCGTCTCTGTTTTTCACCCTGGGGCATTCTCTTGGTGTCCGTACCCACGGTATGTACGTCTGCAGCACCGGTGTCTGCATTTCCCCTTCTGCGGGTCTGTTACATTCTCTCTCTACGTATATTTCCGTTTCGTGTATATCTCCCCACACATGTACACATATATGTATGTATTGTTTTTACTGCTGTCTCTGTGTGTATGTACGCGTGTACACCTGTCGGTGTCCATATATCTGTATTTATACGTATAGAAGCACCCGCCTACACATACGTATCTATTGGATCGAATGTGTATATGTAAGTTTACGTTTATTCATAGGTGTGTGTATTTGTATATATTCCTATGTATATATGAATATGTGTGACAGGTATAGAGAGGTACGGTAATACTGCTGCGTATGGACGGGGACGGGTTCTTCGACCGTCTCTTTTGCTAGAGAATCGGCATTTCTTGGCTTCTACGGGGGAGCGCGCGGTCGTACAAACATATACGTGAAGAGCTCACAAAGAGAAGTTTCTACATTGATCCTAGCGGAGAAACAGAATAAATATATACGTGTATGACAAGAGAAAGAGAAATGTATGTGTGTGTGTGTGTCTCTATATATACATATATATACATATATATATATATGTAGATATGCCTATATGAGGAGAGGAAGAGAAATATCTACACATGTATACATATATATATATATATATATGGATATGAAGAGAGAAAGGGACACACATACACATAAATATATATATATATATGGAGGGGAAGAAATGGATAGAAGAAATCTGAGTTGCTTGTTTTTCTTGTAAGTTTGCATGCGATATTTCATGAGTATTTGCTGTTTTCTATATTGTCTGTGGTGGTCACGTTGCTGCTTCCTTGCATGCAGCGAGTTGCAGGATGACAGTTCCTTCGCTTCCCGGTTCTCCTGCATATTTCTCGCGTCCTTTCTGTCTCTATTTTCTTCATTTCTCTCTTTTTCCTTACGTTGGTGTTGTTCTCCTTCCCGTCCTGCCGTTGGCGGGTTACCCGCTCTTTATCTCATGCAGAACCTACCCTTGTGTCGATCTTTTCTGTTTTTTCTTCCTTTTCCCTGCCCGTCTTCTTCTTTTTCTCCCCACCGCTTCTCGTCTTTTTTGGTTTGCTCTCTCTGACTTTCGCAGGAGTGTGTCCCTCCTTCGATCTGTGAAGAAAACGCAGCGGACTTTGTGCTGCTACTCTTCGTCCTGTCGGCCGTCCCCCCGCGCATGCATGCAGCCGTTGCTTCCCGGTGCGCGAAGCTGCTGCAGCAGGGGGGCCTGCTGCTGCTGCGCGATTACGCGCGCTTTGACTACACACAGCTCCGCTTCGCCAGAGGGAAAAAGAAAGAAAGTCTCCCCAAGGACAGCAGCAGCAGCACCAGCGACAGCAGCAGCAGCACCAATGTCAACAGCAGCAGCAGCAGCAATGGCAACAGCAGCAGCACCAATGTCAACAGCAGCAGCAACAATACCAACACCAGCAGCAGAAATGGCAACAACAGCAGCAGAAATGGCAACAACAGCAGCAGCAATGGCAACAACAGCAGCAGCGATACCAGCAGCAGCGATACCAGCAGCAGCAACAGCAGCAACAGCAGTGGGAGCGGCAAGAAGGTTGGAGCAGATACGTACGTGCGCTACGACGGCACATTGTCGCATTTCTTTTTGACCGGTGAGTTTTTGCTTATTTTCTCTTCCGCTGCATTTCTTCTTTCTCATCCGTTCGATCGTTTCTCCGACTTCTACTAAATTCGTTTTCCTCTGACGCTCTCTCTCTCAAGTGTGCACACACTCTTTTCTATTTGTTACGATGTCAGACAGCCCTATATATATATGTAGGCACAAGTATGTGTGCACACAAATATGTATAAATGTAGGTATACGTATATATATTTGTCTATATAAGGGGAGAAAGCAGAAACTTGAGGCGAGAGCTTCTTTGTGTGCAGATCTCTTTCAGTCATCTGCAACACATACGCAGACACACACAAAAACAAAGACAGACGGAAAAAAAGAACAGACACAGAGAGAGAGAAAGTGATACCTGTTTTCTCTATACATATATATATATATATATCATAATTCGGTTATACGTATATACATCTCTTGTGCATATGCATATATATATATGTATATATGTAAGCCTGTGTCATGTAAATATACGTATATATATATATATATATGTATATATATGTATATGTATATGTGTAGTACACACATACGTGTATGTATAGGAGTTTTACGCGTGTATATATATATATATATATGTGTATATTAACATTATACGGGTGTATGCATATAGCTGTTGTAGGTATATATATGTATACGTGTGTATGTATATATCATATGGGTCTCTTTTATCTTATGGATAAATATATGCATATATATATAAATCCTGCGGACATACGTGTATATATATATGTATATACACGTGTGTATGTATATATTGTATGGCCTCTTTTATCTTATGGATGAATATATGTATATATAAATGTAAATCGTGCAGACATGTGTATTTATATATATGTACATTTGTGTACGAAGTATCTTCGTTACTGTGAAGAGTCTAGAATAAGAAATGTAGTAACGTCGTGGAGAATAATTTGGTGGAACAGGTACAACTCTGCGTGAGACACACGATCACCCACACTTCCTATTTAACTTATATATATACATATATGTACGTGCTATCTAAGTCGTTATCTTTCTGTATATATATATATAGATAGATAGATGTGGTTGATGTGTTCATCTTCATATGTGTGTGTGTGTGCATCTTTTTGTGTATATATATACGTTTCTTCATCCGTCTGTCTGCACGCGCAAATTTTCTGATAGATAGAAGTGTGTTTTTCGATATGTATATACATCAATATACAGGTGTATGGCTATACACGTCATATATATATATATATATACATGAATGTACAGGTGTATGGCTATACACGTCATATATATATATACATGAATGTACAGGTGTATGGCTATACACGTCATATATATATATACATCAATATACAGGTGTATGGCTATACACGTCATATGTATATATATATGTATGTATGTGTGTATATATGTGCGTGAGTTTGAAGGCAGATCTCATATATTTATACGACGAAGGGACTCGTGGGCTCTTCTCACATATATATCTACAGACCGACTTAACATATATATATATTTATATGTATGTACTTGGCTTGTCCAGGTCTTCATGTACGTAGCTACTAATATATGTATATATACATATAAGTATTATGCGTTGTATGACAAAATGTAGCTCTCCCTTACGTGTATAAATATATGTATTCTCTGCAGTTTATCACATCCTTTCTGGCTAATATATATATGAGTTAGTGAGGAGTATGTAAGACGGGGGCTGGTTAGGACTTTCATCAGTCGCTCTATTTGTGTGATCGTGTAAATGACTACAAATTTGTCACTTTCGAATTTGATATGTATGTGTCTATATATAAAGTGTACCTCTATCTATCTATTCTCTGCATATACAAATATATGTATGAAGAGACAGACGGGAAGAGACAGAGGGATATGAACAGACTTACGTACGTATATATATCAATACAACGTCCCTATCATATATATATATATTTCTGTGTAAGAATAGATGTATATGTATTTGGTCCTAACGTGTTTTATCTTGTTTGTAATATATATATATATATGTATATCAATATAGAGCGTCTTATTACGTATATAATGTACACGTGTATATATATATATATGAGTATAAAGCGTCTTATAACGTATATAGCGTACGTCCATATATATATATACATGGATATGTATATGATAAAGCGTCTTGTTACGTATATAATGTACATATATATATATATACACGTACCCATCTGTACGTACACACGTACACACGCATATGTGTATATAGATGTATGAATGTAAAGCGTCTTATAACGTACATACTGCACATATATATATGTATGAAGATAAAGCTTCTCCTTATTTATATAGTGTATTTGTATGTATATATGCGCATATGGAAGTATATTTGTGTGTGGATGGGAGGAGGTTGGTGGGGTGCCTGTTGCTGTTTTGCAGAGGAGCTGCGAGACCTCTTTTGCACCCGTGCGGGTCTCGAAGAAGTGGAGAATCAGTAGGAAGCGGCACTTCTTTTTTTTCTCTTTTTCCGGGTTTTGAACTTCTGTTCTTCATCCTTCCCCTTTCCCCCTGTCCAAAGCATCTATCTATATCCGTCTATCTACACATGCATATATATAATGTATATGAGCGATGCGTCTAGCAGAAGGACCTCTTCTTTGCTGCTGTGTCGTCCTCTATTTCTGTGTATGTCTGTGCGTGTCTGTTAGACGGAGATTTAACCAAGCAGAAGACGAAGAAGATTTATTTATATCCCTCTATATCTACCTACATCTATCTACACGTTTCTGTCCGTCTATCTTTATCTGTCTCTGTTATCTATCCGTATTTACCTATTTATCTGTCAATTTCTATCGCACTCTGAATCGCCTCACCTATCTTCCCCTTTTTCTGTGTCTATATGTTTATCTATATCTACCTCCCTATATTAACCTATCTATATGTATCCACCTGTATCTATCTACCTATCTGTTTCTACGTAAGTATATCTACCTATCTATCTGTGTATATCTATATCTGTCAATGTTCATCTATCCACCTGTATCTATCTACCTATCTGTTTCTACGTAAGTATATCTACCTATCTATCTGTTTATATCTATATCTGTTCATCTATATCTATTGATACCGATATGCATCTATCTACATATACGCATATATGTATCTGTGTGTGTTTCTCTGCGTATATATACGTGTGTTAGATTTCCGGTTGACGACCCATGAATTTGTTTACGTGTATGTGAGTGTATATCCGTATTTTCGTGTGGCGTCTTCCGTTGTCTCTGCATGCATGCATGTATATGTGTATACGTGTGTGCGTGCTTCAGTCCTCGCCGACGTGCCGGCCCCTCTTCAAGTTCGAAGGCAGTTTCTCGCTGTTCTGCAGTCTTCCTCCGTTTCGACGTCCGTCTTCCTGCCGATCTATCAATGAAACTTTTTCTCCCTATATATGTACGTCGATGAAGCGCCTTTTCCCTGGCGCAACCTCTTGAGAGCTTCTGTGTCTGTATTGCTGTTGCTTTCTTTCGTTTTGTCTCCCGTGAAGTATCCGTGCCCCTATCTGTCTCCGTCTCTGTGTCTCTCGATCTGTCCATTTCTGTCTCTGTGTCTTTCGGGCTGCCTTTCTCTCTTTTTCTCGCCTTCTCTGTCTTTCCGGTCCTCGACGTCCTCCCTCTGTTTTTCCGCATATCGTCGTATTCGTTGTCTGCGTACCCCTACATTTATATGTATATATATGTATATAGGTATATATGCGCATATATATATATATACGTACACACATACGTACATATACACATACATATGTATATATATATTTGTGCATGCACGAGTGCATAACGTGTAAATCCTGTATCGTCTCTGTCAAGAAATGGCGCTACAGCGCCCTTTCTGAAAGAGCTCCTGGGGCTGCGCGGTGCGGGTCTGCTGCTGCTGCTACTGCGCGATGAAAGACTTTCAAACTGCTGCCAAGCTGTCAAACTCCAACAGAATTCTGCTGCTGCCCGTCGATCGCGTCGGGCGCCTGTTGCTCTGGCCTCTTTTGCAGCTGCTGTCTAAGCTTCTGCCGCTGCTGTGGACAGTGCTGCTGCTGCTCCTGTTGTGGACAGTGCTGCTGCAGCTGCTGGTGTGGACAGGGCTGCTGCTGCTGCTGTGGACTTTGCTGCCGCTGCTGTTGTGGACAGTGCTGCTGCTGCTGCTGTGGACACTGCTGCCGCTGCTGGTGTGGACACTGCTGCTGCTGCTGATGCTGTGAACGCTGCTGCTGTTGCCGTGAACTTTGCTGCTGCTGCTTCCGTGTTGGTCCAAGCGCTGTGCTGTTCGCCCCGCAGTGCTGTTTCCCCTGTTTCTGCGCGTTGGTCGCGGCGGGGGCTGCTGCGCTGAATCTGCTGTTTTGCGTCGCTTCCCATTTGCATGTGCTGCTGCTGCTCCTCCAGATATTGCCTACGCGAGTTTACAAATAGGAAGACAAAGGCAAGGATGCAGCGCATCTGGGTACAGGCCAAATTTCGAAAGCCGATATCCGGTACGCTATGCAGCAGCAACAGCAGCAGCAGCAGCTGCAAGTGCTGCAGCAGCAACAGCTGCAGCAAGTGCTGCAACAGCAGCACCAGTAACAGCTGCAATACGAGCAGCAACAGCTGCAATAGCAGCAGCAGCAAGTTGAGTAGTAGTTGACATAGTGCGGAGAGCAGCGACATCAGCAGCTATTCGTTGAACAGCCGTCGCGGCAGCATCAGCGGAGCTCGCGCCCAACAACAGCAGCAGCAGCAGTGCGAGCTACAGGAGGAGGTAGCTGCAGCAACAACATTGGCGCCACCACTGGTCGAGACAGCAGCAGCAACAGCAGCAATGTTTGCCGCGTGTGTTTGCAGAGGGAAATGAAGCAGCAGTGACTGTTGAAAGGAACAGGCGTTCAGCAGCAGCAGCAGTACGAGGCGGGTGGGCCCCTCCTGCGCGTGAACACAGCAGCACGCGTTGCAGTCGGAGCAGCAGCAGCACCGGTGGCAACAGCGCCAGAGAACGTGCCAGAGCGGCAGCAGCAGTCGTTTCTGCTGGGAAGAACAGGAGCAGCAGCAGCCTTCCGGTCGCAGCGTGTGAGCAGCCCGACTGGCGGCAGCAGCCGCTGCAGGAGTCGGACCAGCAGCAGAGCAGACGCCTTTGAGTGAAAAGATGAGGGCGAACTACCTCCTGCGGGTGTATGGTCAAGTTTATTCGTGTAGATTTGATGGAAGCCGTACAGTTCCCAATTTTGATTGACGTCTAGCAGCAGCAACGTGAGAGAGGGGTCTTCTTCGGGTGCTGCTGTTCGCTCATTAAATTCAGCCCGACGCTGCGAAGGAGCAGAAGTATTTCAATTTTCTTCGCATTTCTCTCCTGGTGTCCACCTCGCACGTGCCTGTATGTGGGTGTGGGTTTGTGTGTATGTGTCTGTGTGTCTGCTTGTGTGCAGCAGTGTAGTGCATGCCTATTACTGTCAGTCACAGAACTACGTATATATGTTTTCATATGGGCATGTATTTGTGGAAGTGTCAAACAGACTACGTCAATATCCCCCTACGTGTTTGTCTACATATTGGCGTATGCATGCGCTCAACAAGCACGCGTGTGTATGCTTGCTGGTGTCATCTGTGTAGCATTACGTAGAAGTTCGTGGCCATGTGCTTGTCAGTTTCAACATGAAGAACAGCGCCGCAGAGAAACTTCCCGAGAAGAACGTCGTTCGAACACGTTCACTTTGAAAGAAGTTCCACGCAGCTCTGGCTGCATGCATGCAGTTTTTCTCCAGCGTCTCGCTTTCTCCCTCTGAATATGTGTGCGGTCGGAAAAAAGTCTGACACTAATTCTTCCTGTCAAAAGGAGGAGCAAATATGCACTTTACGTATAAATGCTGGGTGAACTGGCTTTTCTTTTGAGCGTCGCTCCTTTTATCGAGAAGAGAAACGCACATGCTTTCAACATTCTCCACGCGTAGAAACCTCTCTATTTTGACGCGTTCTCAGAGAGTCCGCATCGGCAGGCGCGCGCGCAGAGAACTGAGTTGCACAGAGACATGCGCATGCATGCGCGCACGCATACGTAGCTGGTAGCTTGCCTGCGTGGAGAGATTCCGCATGCCCGCATGCGACGGCGAATGCCTACATGCACGTGCATATGCATCTGTGCTGCGCGGGCCTCTCTCGCGTGTGTTTGCACGTGCCACTGTAGAAAAATCGCATGCAGCAGCGTGGGCCCACAGGCCTGCCGCTGCTTCTGGGCGGCTGTGGCTGCGAAGAGTCGCAGGGGGATCACCGCTCTTGCATTGTTTCATCTGCACGTTCGTGCGACAAGAGGCGCTGCTGCTGCTACGGTATATCTACACCGGTCGACGCCCACGTACGTCGTCTCGCATCTCTCCTGCAGGGACGGCATGCGCCGCGCGTGCAGCGCCACGAGAGTCAAGAAGAAAAGGACACACGTGTGTGCATGCGAGATGCCTGTACAAGCACTGGTGTATAGCCGTAATATTGTGTAACGGTGACGAAGAAGAGAAATACGCATTTTCACGTATGCGCGTCCGTCCCGCGATGTTCTGTACTTACGCGTGTGTGTGTAACGAGTATAACATTCAAGAACAGAATTGTGTCGCTTTCGAGTATACCTGTGTGCAAGTGAAGCCAGGTGGATCGACTTATGCTTGTTTTTGCATCCTCCCAGGATGCAGGGGTGGCGTGGGTATAAATTTAGTAGTAGACAGGTGCGTGTGTCTAAATTGAAGTGTTCCTGTGGGGAATGTACGGAGGCGTACGCCTTCAACACAGGAAGTGTACGTGTCTGCCGCCACGTATTGACGAAGAGAGAACTTTAGCGGGATGATCTTTTTCACGTGCACACAGGCGCCTCTGCTCCTCAGGGACATCGGGTGGAAACTCGTTAAGGTTCTCTGCCCGTTAGTAGGAGAGTGGGAGCATACAGTGTATCATCTGAAGAACGCAGGGGGAAGCTCGAAGATTACGCGTGTCTCTTTGCTTCCGCGGTTTTTTTCTTCGTCAGAAAAAATGAAAGAAAGCCTCAGAAAAGACCCGGTGGCTCGGCGTTTCGAACCGTGACGCCACCCAAGCGAACTGATAAAGACAGGCATGGTGTATCCATGCACGCATATATATATATATATACATATCTATCTATCTATCTTATACATATATTTATATGTATACGTATACATACATATCCATCTATCTATGAGTAGATATACTTATATCACTATTTATATATCCGTACATATGTCGACTCATATATATATATGGCATAGATACATATATATATATACATGCGGGTGTCTTTCTGCCTCTCTCTCTTCGTTTCTAGCTCTCTCTCTGTATATGTATATGAACGTTTATCTGAGAGTCCATTTTTATTCACACGTACGCAAAAGTGTGTGGATTTCGCGTCGGACGCAGTGTCAGAAAAGGGAAGAAGTGAAGCTTCACGCGTGGCTGCAGCAATACTTCGACAGTTTTTCCGAGACATAGATAATAGCCATGAGAGAGGAAAAGGCGAAGGTGACGAGTGCGTGGCGCACATGCAGCAGTGACGAATGACAGTAGAGAGTCCCTTCTGCATCTACTGAAGAAAAACAGTAGATGTACGAAGGTTTACGTTTCTTCCACGCAAGACAGCCGAAGCAGATCTCCTGTCGCTGCGCGGGTGTGTCCTGTAGCCGGAAAAAAAAATTTTTTCCTCCCCACGCGTTTCTGTGAGTTCGCTCACACAAAAAAGGAGTGCTGTTTAAAGGACTTTCAAATATTTGTCAACAACACGTACAAACCTTCTGCACTGCAACCGCTCGTGCCCATCCACATTTATACACACCCACCAGACACCTTGTATCTTGATTTATCTACCTCTGTCTCTATATATTCATTTGCGTACGTATATGTGTTTGAAAATATATATACACATACACAAATACGTTCCCCCATCTCCATTTATGTGTATATCCAATCACTTCTTTGTTATATTGTTGAAAACATGAAATTTTTGTCCACATGGAATTTCCCACACACACGGCCACCAGTGTTGAATTCTATCTCTGTATACCCAACGATAGACTTGTGCGTATTCGTGTGCCCCTCTGTCTTCATACATATATTTGTCTGGACCTGCACAGACATATATATTCGCACGTATATGTAGTGTATACCCACGCACGAATAGAAACGTTGAATTAGCTCTCTGTACCTAAATACATTTGCGAATCCCGTGTGCCCACCTATTTCTCTGTTTTCGTACATACACATATATATAACTATATATCTGTGCATGCACATATATATACATATATATATATATATATATATATATATTCACACAGGTGTAAGTATGGCGTGGTTTGAGGAGAGATGCATGAACGCGCCTCTGCGTGTCGTGGGTACATACGAATCTGCACCCGTTTTTGCAACGGTGAGGAGAACGGTCGTCTGTTCGTCTGCGTGTACACCTGAAAACAATTTTCGAATTTCTCCTGCTGTTGCTGGCGTCCTCTGGTGCATCACCCGGTCGTCAGACGTGCTGCAGCTGCTCCTGCTGTTGCTGCTTCCTGCTGCGACGACACTTTTGCCGTTTCCCCTCTCGCAAGTGTTGCTGCTGGTGTATGGACTGTTCGGCCAGCAACCCTGCTGCTCCTGCTGCCGCTTTTCCCGGTGCTGCTGCTGCTGCTGCTGTCACTACTTACACACACTCCTCACGGCAGCACCCGTAGCTCTAGCTGCTGAACATCTACGTACCCCTCCGCCTCTGCGACTGTTGCTGCTTCGCCTCCTGCTTGCTCCTTGTCCCCCTCCTCCTTCTGTTCCTCCTGTTGAATCCAGGTGGCTACTAGCCCTGGCTGACACACGTAATGCGCACTCCCAAAATCGATCACCTGAGCAGCAACGACTGCATGCAATCCCGCAGGAGGCGGCCGCGGGATCAGCAGCCATCTATGTTCGCGAGAAACTTTCTTCACTCTGCCTCTTCGTTGCTCTCCTCCGTCTTCCTCTGTTGCTGCTGCTTGACGCGGTCTGCTACCGACCACACCTACAACGCCTGCGTTCCGACGCGCGCTGCTGTATTCGCTGATGCTGCTGCTGTCGCTGCTGCTGCTGCTGACCTTGCTGCCAGTGCTGCTGTCTCGCCAGCTGGTATTCGCACTACTCCTCCGGCTGCCACTGCTGGTACTGCTGCGTGTTCCGCTGCTCTTCTTGTTGCTGTATCTCCCCCCTCTGTCGAGAATACCACCGCAGCTAGTGTTACTCCTGTGGTGGGCATTGATGGTGCTGCTGGCGGATGAGAATTCTCCTTCACTGGCGCCACTGCTCCGTTCTGGGAAATCCTCGGTTTCAACAGCTACAGAGACGCCCTTTTCTCCTGAGTTTTCTTGGCTCCAGACTGCTCCCGCTGTTGCTGCTGTTGCTTCGTCTTTTTCTTCGACGGACAGCAGCACCTGCAGACCACGTGCGGTTGCTGCCATTGCTGCAGCTGCCGGCTTCACTGCTGCTCGTTCTTCGTGTTCTCTATCTTCACGCACGAAAGAAAGCATACGTCCGCGCAGTCCTGGTGTTGGAAGGCGCGGTTCACCTACACGTAGGCATCGCAGCCCTGCTCCTAGAAATCCGAGAGGCAACCTGAAAAAAACAGTTTATGCGTGAAAAATGTAAGGTATACAGTCACATTCATACACGGATGGAAACCTGCTTATTCACGGATAGAGAGGGGTACGTACGGTAATCTGGAATGCATGAGAAACGGCCTGGACGATGTGAACACGTCCTTGTTCATGGGGATTAGCCACTTGAAAAGAACAAACCCACACCTGAAATTCAAATGTAGATACAGCAGAAAAGAACAGAGATTGTCTCTACGCTAGCCGAGGATACGTGAAAATTATTTATCCTGTACAAGAAATGTGTGTGTTCTCCGCGACATCAGGATTACATACACCAGAAAGTGCCAGGATCAAATGCCACTTATTCAGGATAGGTATGCGTACGGAACGCAGTGGAAACGCACAACTGTACGTCTTGTGAAGTCAAACGCATCACGAGCAGGTGCTCTCCGGTGTACAAGGGTATTCCCCTCACACTCGAGTGTATATACACCCCAGAACTTCGACTGTGTGCACCTACTCAAGTGGAGTGTATGCACGCCGGAAAATCGAATGCAAGTACACGCGATTCTTCGGTGTACGACAGCTATGGCGTCCTGAATATCTGAAGACGCTGAAGAATGCACACTCGAACGTGGACTTCTAATTAAAAGTAACGTGTGCCCGAATAGGGTGTACATACACCTGAGCGGGGTATACATACACCTGAGTGGGGTATACACAGACCTGAGCCGAGTGTACACAGAGCTGAGCGGGGTGTACACACATCTGCGCGGGGTGCACATACACCTGAATGGGGTGTACGTACGCCTGAGTGAGGTGTACATACACCCGAGCGGGGTGTACATACACCCGAGCGGGGTGCACATACACCTGAGTGGTGTGCACATACACCTGCGTGGGGTGCACATACACCTGAGTGAGGTGTACATACACCCGAGCGGGGTGTACGTACGCCTGAGTGAGGTGTACGTACGCCTGAGTGAGGTGTACATACACCCGAGCGGGGTGTGCATACACCCGAGCGGGGTGTGCATACACCCGAGCGGGGTGTGCATACACCCGAGCGGGGTGTACATACACCCGAGCGGGGTGTACATACACGAGTGGGGTGTGCATACACCTAAGTGAGGTGTACATACACTTGAGTGAAGTGCACGTACACCGGAGGGGGCTGTTCATGGCCCTGAGCCCGGTGTACACACACTAGAACAGGTTGCGCACACACCTTAACGGCGTAACTGAGCTGCTAGTGTCCTCTGAGCATACAGTCAGGAACACATATACAATCAGAGTGCACGATTTCCACATGTCTGTGTCTCCACATTCGTGTATCGCCTGAAATCCTCACAACCGAGCCCCCAGGGCTGCCCACTTGCTTGCGTAAATATCGGGTAATTACAGACATCGCTCAGAGGGACATTTCTTCATTTCCAACCGTGTCACTTAGCTACCTCTGTACCGGTATAGACCTATCCACACGTATACACACACACCCACACACAGACACATGTGAACAACACATTTGGACACTTTTTTATAATGCTTACGTCTCATCTGCGAGTCGCCAGTCAGCAGCGCGGACCGCCTCGGGGAAAAATCCTTCCCGCGTGCCGTCGCTGCCGCCATAGGCTATGGCTGCAGCTGCAGCGATTGCTTCAGGAGTTGAAGTGCCGCCGCCACCGAAGCGCACGACAAAAAGGACGCGTCCCATGACGTGCACAGCAGGTCCTCTGCGATGAAAAAAAAGAAAGCTACGGAGAAGCAGAGCTTACCAAAAGGTACGAGAAATGAAAACTTACGTTCTCTCTGCAATTCCACGCGTTGTACGTATACAGGGAGAAAGCTTCTGAGCGAAGAAGAGATAAAATGTGGGAAACCGCGGCTCGGACGGCCGAGAAGCGCCACACACAGAGGAAGACGCATTGCACAGAGACAGGAAGAGGATAACGAAGAGAAGATGGGAAACCAAAAGAAGCAAAATAAGGAACGTGGGCAAGAGAAATTGCGAATTGAGAGAGGAGAGTGAGAACAGAGGAAAGGCTGTCACGCAAAACGCTACAAAGACAAGTGAAGGGGAGCAAAAGGTGCTTCAGTCTAGAAACGGAAGAGTAACAGAAAAGAAAACGTCTCTTCCACACATTTGTTTTCTTCAGACAAAACGCGCGGATGCGCAGGAATGCCTGCTCATCCATTTTCTTCTTGCAAGAAGATCAAATTGAAGAGAGAATGTCACGAGGAAAGGAAAACAAATCAAGAACACGCTCCCGAGCAGACGAAACAAAGATACCCTCGAAAAACCTCCGGGGAACAGCAAGACGAAAAAACCGAATCCCCTACTATAAGTGCGTAAACGAAGGAAGAAAATGGGAGGGATGAATTAAAAAGGGAAGCGAAGGACACGGGGCGAACACACAGATGGAAACGACGCGGCAGACGACAAGGAGGTGGAGAACTTCATTGACGGGATCTCTTCAATGGAAAAAAAGACGGACAAAATACCCTACAAAAAGGATACGTGTTTTCTTCAAGACGGGGAATTACAGAACAGTCGGATAACGGACATGACGCAGGTTTCACAAGGAGGAAAACGAGAAGAAGACCGAAAACCAACGCGGTATAGAGGAGGCCTCCATGAAGAACGAAAAAAAAAGGGCGGCGACCAGAAAACGCGTTCCGCGATAGTCTCAAGGAAGTCGATAAAGAGAGGAAGTGCATTTATTGAGGAAGCCGCGACGTGGTAGTAACCGGCCCTCGAGAAGAAAAGAACGCCCCGAAGAAAGAGCATGCAAAAGGGGTTTGTGAGAAGCGGAGAAGAAGAGACGTGAAGAAGTCTCAAAGAGACGGCGAGAAAATTAGGAAGAGAAGAAAAGAAGGGAAATCAGCAGGGAGGACGAAAAGGAGTGCAGGGAACTTCTTCTGGAAGCGAAAAGGACGAGAAAAGACGCGAAAGACGAAGCAGACGACCACACCGCGGCTTCCTCAATAAATGCACTTCCTCTCTTTATCGACTTCCTTGAGACTATCGCGGAACGCGTTTTCTGGTCGCCGCCCTTTTTTTTTCGTTCTTCATGGAGGCCTCCTCTATACCGCGTTGGTTTTCGGTCTTCTTCTCGTTTTCCTCTTCCGTGAAAAACCGGGACGGAGAAGCGAAAAACGAAAGCGCCGGGCGGAGGGCAGAAAAGGACGAAGAGACTAAAAAAGGGAAGAAATACGTGAACGGACAAGAAAACGAAGAAAAATAAGAAGAAAAGGCACCACCTTTCTGAGAAGGACAGGGGATGTAAGAAGATGATAAACCCCGCCCCCCCCCTATCAGAAGAAGCTGCAGTGAAACGAAGACGTGGCGTACGAGGAGAACAGCAGCGACACGAAGAAAAAGAAACCCCAAAAAGAGAGACCTGCGCGAGAAAATTCAGGAAAAAGACAACTTACAGCAGAACTTCGGGGACCCGGGGGGCTGAAAAGGATACAGAAGCAGGTCCCAGTACCCATCCCGCAGCAGCCGTCGCAGAGCGGAAAGGACGAAAAACTCTGCGGCAACAAAGCAGCACAAGACGCAGCAACAAAAACGTTCTCCTCTAAATTCACTTTTTTTCCCCTCCACGGGAAAACTCAAGACATCGGGATCTTCTCTCGTAATCTATCAGTCAATATATATACATATACGCATATGCCCAGGATGATATACATACACGTACATACACGAATACCGGACACGACATACATATGTGTGGGCACATATATATACGAGGCCTATATATCTATACATACACACGCATTTACATACCACTCGTATATGTGTATATCTATACATTTATATATCAATAGGTACACTACAAATATATATGTATATATACATATATAAATGAAGATACATATATATATTTGCACACGGGGAGATATTCAGACACATATATATATATATATACATGGGTTCATGGATATATACACTTGTTTGCTCTAATACAGGAAAGGAATTTCTAATATATATATTATTTGAATAGGAAAGGGTATACATGTATATACATGTGTGTGGACAGATAGATAGGTAGACACATATAGATAGATAGATAGACATAGATATACAGATACAGATATACAGACATATAGATATTTGTATACAGATATATAGATACAGACGCACAGATATACAGATATACATATAGAGATATAGATATATATACATATAGAGATATAGGTATATATACATATAGAGATATAGAGATATAGATATATAGATATAGACATAGAGATATACACATAGAGATATAGACATAGAGATATAGACACAGAGATATAGACACAGAGATATAGACACAGAGATATAGACATAGAGGTATAGATACATAGATATAGATATATAGATATAGATATATAGATATGGATATACAGAGATACAGATATAAACATAGAGATATATGGATATACATATATATATATACAAAGATATATAGATATATAGATATATGGGGTAGGTATAAGGAAGGATGAAAACGCGTTTCATCAGAAGAGAAGCCGCGAGATTTTACGAGAGGATACTTCTATCCATAACGTCCACGTATAGGGCCGGGAACACGTGCAGAACGTAAAATGACAGATGCAGGAAGGAAAAGAAAGCTACACATGCAAACAAATCCATGCGAATACGACTACATGTATGTATAGAGACACACACAAACGTATACGCAAATATCTATTCATATATCTATATATGTATGTATATGTAAGCGGAGATACACACAGCCACGGAGGGAGGTCAGGCGCGATATATGTAGAACTCGAAATGAAGAGAGCTACCCACAAACAAATGCATGCAGATACGCAAATATATACATCCATATGACAGAAAGAAAAACAGGGGAAGAGTGACAGCCCCCGAGTGACAGCCCCCAAAATACGAGGCTCCATATATACGCAAAAGGATGCGAGAATACACACACACATATATACATATACGTACACATACACAAAAAGGGCTAACAGCGAAAGAAATAGACAGATAAACCGGAGACACCCCCCCACACACTTGCACACACATAGAAGCAGAAACACACACGTGGACAGATACACAGAAAGAGAGGGACATATACAGCCACAGCGGAAGAGAGACACAACAGGGAAGATGTGGTGGTGCTTGGGCGCGCGCATGCAGATAGATCGACCTGGCGAGGCGTGGGCCAGCAGACGAACACCAAGGGGGCAGAAAACAGCAGATGGGAGGACCGGTGGGGGGCTTCGTGGACGCAGTCGATCCGCCCCACGAAGAGAATAAAAGGGAGACGGCCAGCAGAGACAGCGGCCTCTTCACGAAAAGAGAGACGAGACGGGCTGCCAGAGAAGGAGACGGCGAGACAGGTCGTGTGTACGGGGTGTGGGGGTGTCTGTGGCTGGGGCGCATGCCTGCGTCTCTCCCATCGATGCATGCGGCAGCAGAGGCCCTTTTTCAATCTTTTTACAAAAAACGATGTGAGAGGCCTCCGAAGAAGAGGACACTTCAAAAAGGAACTGAAACGCACATATACATAGAAACGCATGCAGATGTTGCTGCTGTCTTTAACCCATCAACAAAGAAGCAAACGTCACATATATATACACATACATATGACCATGTAGACAGAATATATATATATATATATTGTAAATGAACCTGTAGATGGAAGGGATCGAGTGTCTGTGTACCTATACATATATATGAATAGCATATCTACCAAGACATATATGTGAAGCTGTAGATGGAAGGGGCTCGGGTGTGTATATGTATATCTCTTTATATGTGAATACATATATTTTCTACAAATATGTACGTACACAAACGAATAGTTGGGGTGTACATATATAGACATCCACCCAGACATACATATGAATACCCACACGTTTGTAAATATATATATATACATGTATATATGTAGACACTTGGGATTGCAAGTGGTTCCGGTGGATACCAGCATATGTATAAAGAGGTAGACAAACATAAACGCGAAAGTAGAAAGTGGTTATGTACATGTGTGGAGGGGGACAGACACACCATTAAATACATGTATATATATACGTGTATAGACTGATAGACAGATCTATGAAAAAAAAAGTGATATACAGAGAGAGACAGATACCACTATATACATGCATATAGAGACACATAGATACATAGGAAAATAAAAATGGCTTTACATATATATATATATATGGAGAGAGACATATATAGGTAATATATATATATGTATATAGAGACAGACAGATAGATAGAGAAATCAAGGTGGTTATACGTACATATATGTGTATAGATAGACAGACACGAATATATACATATAGAGGGAGACGCAAAAAGAGATAGGTGGGCATATAAAATGGTTATATATATATATATTGGAGAGAGACAGATTTCAGGGATGACGAAATGCGTCTCCGCAATAGCGCAAATAATTCATAGACACACACTTGTGGATAAAATAAGTGAGACGGAATGTTTTCTCTCGAAAGAGGCGGGCATTTATATTTGTGGAGAAGGACACGGAAAGGAATTTTTATCGATAGAATCACAAGTCTATCGATACTTTCGCCGAAAATGACCGACCAAGTAGCCGCGGCCCACCAAAGAGAGAAAATCTCCCTAATTTGTTGCCAGTGATAATTTCCTCATCTCCCCCCACATATATACGAAAGAAGAGTCGGTCAGAAATACGTACACGCACGCATACATATATATATATATATACATGTATACGCATATATACGTACACATAGTTACATATACATACATACACATGCATACGTATACATATACATATATACGTGGATACAAACACAGATACTTATACATATACATACATATACATATACATACATATACATATACATACGTATATAACATACATATACACACAAATACCTACATATATATATATGGGTACACACAGATATACACGCACAGATACGTACATACATACGTATATAAACATACACACACATATACCTACAAACACATACATACCTACTTATACATACATATACATACATATGCATATATCTAGATACATACATTCGTATATATATATATACACGTACACATATAACATACACACGTACATACATACATATACATACATACAAAAGCATACATCCATCAGCAGATACGTACATATGCGGCGACGGTATTTATCGGGGGGGAGAAAAGAAGAGTAGAGAGTCCTTTTGTGGCTTACCTTCCGTAGAGACGACGATGCGGAAAGCGGGAAAATCGAAGTGTTGTCCACCTGTCGAGAGAATCTTCAGCAGCAAAGTTCCACTTGCGGTGGCGCTGCTCTGTGACGGGGACACGGCGACACAGCAAGGCAGGCGGCAGCAAAGAAGACGCTGCGGATTTACGTGAAATGCCAAGAAAAAGAAGAGAGCGAAAAAGAGAAGGGCGAGACGCGAGGTCGGCACCGGTGAAACAGCAGCAGATGACATTTGCAGGAAAAGGCAAAAGAAAAGGGCGAAAGGGGAGACGTAGAAGAAGGAAACGACAGTAGAACACATGGACAGGAAAAACGTGGTGTACAGACACCGGGAAAGGGCGCCGATTCAAAATACGTATATACACACAACATGTGTACACCCACATATATTCTATCTATCTATATCTAATATAGATATATACACAAATATGTCCATCTATCTATGATATACAACATACACATACATAAATATATATGTGGATGACCATATAAATTGATGACTATCTATCTACACAAACACATATATATATATATATGCAGCAAGAATCATCTATCTACCTTAATACTATATATATAAGCACATTCATCGATCTAGCCTACATGATATATACACACGTATATGCATATACATGCAACCTTATCTAGCCGTCTCCCTATCAACATATAACTACACTCATCAATCTATGATCCATACTATCATGTATACATGTATATGCAACCACCCTTATCTCTCTCTGTATACATCCATACACACACATCTATGTTTTTATCTGTCAATGACACATAATATATATTTGAATGTATATATATGACCATACTTACCTATCTGTGATAAACAATATGTATAGGAATACATATATGTGTATATATGTACACCCATATATATAGCTAGCTCAGATACACACCACATGCAGATATGCAGCCACATTTATCGTATAGATAGGCACAGATAGATAGATAGATAGCTCTGCGTTTGTATATGTGTCTTGTGTGACCGAAGAAGAGACATGCGGAACGGAGAAGAAGCGGAAGGTGAAGAAGATGAGCTTCCGCGTCTTCACGGCAAGAGGCCAACAAATTAGACGTTCGCATGCGCAGGTACGGGCAAGAGAAAAGGGAGACGAAGGGAGACCGAGAAATGATAAAAGGGAAGAAGAATAGGAAGAAAAAAAAAGTCGTAAATATCTGACGGTTGCGGGAAACGAAAATGCGAAAGAAAGAATCACCGGGGCAGAAATCCACTATCAACGCAAGTGTGTGAAGTCGTCGCTACTTCACATATACGCCACGTGCTACGCAGTCATAACCACAAACATAAAATTATATATACACATATAAATACACACATTTTTTGAAGATATAAAAAAATGAAGTAAATTCACACATATACATATATGTACAATTGTGAAGTTGGCCAAATCACACGCACAAACACATGTAAGTATAGGTATATAAATTGATATATATATATATATATATGTGTGAATACATATATAAATATACACATATATATATATATATATATGTATGTGAGACAGAAATAAGTGTAAGTATGCATGGGGATGTATACACAGAGAATGATAGGTATGTACATCCTGTCCCTTCCCACCATTTGCTTTCTTTATCTCTGTATCTCTCCACAAGAACATACACCCGCACAAACACATGCATACACATATTATACATATATGAGTGCATATATGCGTATATACGTGGAAGCAACTTTGGAGCCGTTGCTATATATGCAGCCCGACACACTTATAAATCTGCATGCAGACATTTTCCGAAGAAAAAGAGAAAACTCACGAGCATTCTCCGTCGCTTCGGATTCATACACGCACACAGAAAGACACAAACAAGAAAAAAGAGAAAAAAGACAAACAGAGACACCCATACATATACAAGCAGAAAGAAACACATACATATATATATATATATATTGGCAACCTTGCCCATGTGGCTTCAGATGGACATACACGCATACGTATAGAGGGGAATAGACGGAGAAACACATATATATATATATATTAAATATACATAGGTAGTGGCATATATGTATATGCAAGCAGACAGAGGCTTCAGGTGGACATACACGCATACATATAGAGGGGAATAGCCAGAGAAACACACACATACATATATACATATATATATAATATACATAGGTGGTGGTATATATGTATATGCAAGCAGACAGAGGCTTCAGGTGGACATACACGCATACATATAGAGGGGAATAGACAGACAAACACACACATACATATATATATATGTATATTGAATATACATAGGTAGTGGTATATATGTATATGCAAGCAGATAGAGAGACTATCCAGAGAAAGGACACATTTTTGCAGGCGTCCCCTCGTTTTCTTGCAGGGAGAGCGAAGAGGCGCGCAGCTGCAGGCGCTGTGGAGAGGCCGAGGCAGACTCCGTAAGAGGGTGGAAAATGGAATATACAGAGGGAAAGGCAGAGAAGAGCAGCAAATGAAGAAGTAACACACACGTGTGCCCTTCCCAGGGACGTCCACCTGTAAGAAATTCAGGCCAAGAAAAGGAGATTTTGCGAGCCATCCACACACCGCCATATCACAATTGAGAGACACCCCCATACATATATACACACATATATGTGTGTATTCCTCTATATACGTCGTACAATATATACACACACACACACATCTATGTATAGGTACAGCCACAGACACATACGAACATTCCCACAATAAGATACATATTTGATGGCAGGCATACAAACACACACACACACACAGACGGCCACACACACGAACGTAGAGACACACAAATACGTACATAACATATAGATATATATTTCTACTTAGAAAAAGACAGGCCTATACAGACTGAGACACAGACACAGACACACATGCATGCGTATAAACACATATCATATATATATGTGTGTGTAGTTCTACTTATACAGAGAGATGCAGAGGGAGAGTAGGACACATACAAACCGACAGACAGACTCAGACAGGCACACACACATAAACGCATACATAATAAATATACACACCTATGTACATATATATATATATATATTTCATTATCTATATAGAGAGACGGAAAGCAAGAAAGAGACACACATACACACAGAGACACACAGATTGACACAGATGGCTACATTTAGAGCGAGACACATGTAATAGATATATATATAATATACAGATATATATATAATATACATATATATATATATATATATATGTTGTTGGTTACATATAGAGAGGGAGAAGGATAGACAGACCCGATACAGGCACGGGCTGACATACAGACGCCCACACACAGACACAGACACATATACCCCGGACGAGCAAACGCATGCATAATATATATATTTATATATGTTGTTACTTTCATAGAAAGAGAGAAAGACAGACACAACAAACAAGCACACATGCACAAAAGGATATATAATATATACATATTTTATTACGTACATACGGACAGGGACTGCTGGAGCGAGACGCACATCCATCCACACAGAGACTAATAGAGGCAGACACACACATACACACCCCCCCACAAACAAACACATATATGTAATGTACACATATATATATGTATATGTGTAATAATACATATATGTATTATATGTATGGAGAGAGATACACAGAGAGAGAGAGACATAGAGAGACACCTACAGAGAGAGGTACGGACATACAAAGACATACACATGTGTACACCCCCAGACTATGCCCAAACACACATACATATATATATATATGATGCAGACGCGGCCCCGGGGCCTGTGAGTTGCGGAGTACTCCCTGGCGGAGAGAGACGCGCAGCGGTGCCTCTTTTTCCAAGAGATTGCTGCTGAGACAGCGTGTGAGTCACCCATGCAAAGACGCACAGAGAGAGACACACCCACACAGAGAGGAGGAGCTCAGAAGGGCAGACAAGCCAGACATCGAAGTCGAGAGAAATCACAGACGGAAGAAGAAAAGGAAAAGGAAAGCCGCTGCCGTCCGCCCGGGGGCCATGAACTCACGGTCGACGATACTTCCATGGCCCAACAGTCGCCACAGCACCCCCGGCCGCGACGGCAGCTCCATCTCTGCAGCAGCAGCAGCAGCACACCACCCGCAGCAGCAGCAGCATCAAAAGCAGCGGCGGCACAGCAGTCAGCAACAGCAGCAGCAGTGGCACAGCAACAGTACCACAGCAGCAGTAGCAGCACAGCGTCCTTCACTCCCCCACCCGCCGCAGCGCAGATGTAGAAAACGCAGTCTGTACGTAAAAGGACCTTCCCCTCTGCTATTAAACATTCACATTCGAAAGTATTCCTGTTCTGCGATTCGACACTGAAGTGTCAACTTCTTCTCGTCCACCCCTCCCCGCTCCCCGCCACGAGTGTCTGCTCCTCTGTTCCACTCATACGAGGAAGACACACACACAGACACATATAAAACTTCAAATATATAAATACTTATATTCTGCCTCATATGTATATATTCTTGCATGTCTCACAGACAAGTAGACGTGTGAAGAACTTGCACGTGCTTTCCTCTTTGCTCTTTTTCTCTCTTTTTATGGACACCACTAGTCACACAGAGAGAGTTTCGTCCGGTGTGCGCCATGTGCATACATGCCGCATGCATCCCCGCATGCAAAGTCCGCGTCTTCCACAAGGACGTGGGCAGGCGGGAAAAGATATGCGAAAGTTTCTACAGAGAAGAGAAAACGACAGCCGCAGCCTTTCTGCTTCTGAACTTCTCTTCTACGGGGCCGCGCATGCATGGTAGGGCGTCCACCCAGGCGCACGCTGCACCCAGGCCTTTTCCCTCTAGGCTACAACAGCAGCAGCACTTCGCGCCTCTCCCCGCCCGTGTCTGTCTCTCTGTCTATTTCTCCCTTGTCCGCCTTTTCGGCCGCTTCCGTATTTCTCTACGAACTTCGGTAGGACAGACAAGTCACCCACACACACACACATACACAGACACAGATCGTACAATAGACGACCATGTCTTCTCCAGGTGGGCAAAAGTAGATCTGTCTATGCAGGGAGTTCCTCCCATCTCTCTCTTCATCTCTGATCAAAAGACCTTCCCCAACCCGGGGCTACCTTCGTTGTGGATCCTTTCCCCTAAAAATATACGCGTGTGTATGTGTATGTGTGTGTGTATGACACGGGCTTCTGCAGCTGTGTGGATAGATTTACATATGCAGAGATACGTATATTACATCTCAGGAGAGCAAGAAGGCAGAATCACCCACACACGCACAGATGGATACACATGTCTGCACCCTGCAACACAGAAAAGATCAACGTGCTACATATATATATATATATATATACATCTCTAGAGAGCGACAGAAAGAGAGAGACAGTATGTTAAGGGGAAGGCGAACAAAAGTCAGCTACGGAGACAGACCTACACATTTAGACAGACGAGGAGTCCACAAGCGACCAGGGAAAGGAGAAAGATTGATCGGAAAATAACTGGGAGCACACAGGGAATCTCTGCCGCTTTATCTACACCTTCCACAGAGGCCTGCTGTGCATTACAAAGAGGAAAAACGCAGTTGTCTTCCTGTGGAAGTAGCAGGGACTTCCGTTAAGTCGCCGAGATGTAGAAGACGCTAAAATAAACAAATTAGTAGACACCTACACACACCGGACTCTCCTGGCCACGAACGTAGGCGCTGGCGAAAACGTCCCTACAACTGCTGTCTCGGGTGTACGTACACCTACAGACGGATGCACGCCATGGCGTGTTTGACGTGCAACGTACGGTGTACGTACACCGCGCCGTGGAAAATCCACGAGCACGCAACTGCAGGCGTATAGACACTTCCGAGTGTACACACACCGTGGGGTGTAAATACGCGGCGAGATGTAATAGCATTGCGACCGCATAGACTCTGGGGCTACACCCGATGAGGTGTATGTACACCGTAAGGTGTCAGTACACTGTGCGCAGTAACAAGGGCTAAATAACGCCGTTTGTTGGCAGTACCACATTGCGTATTTGCGCAGGCTCGGTCTTATGTACGTTGTGGGGTGTATGTACTACGCACACCGACTGCCAGGTGTACGTACACCCCAGCGTCTACGTAGGGAATTGGGAACTCACCGTCAGGACCCGGCTGCGCCTCCGTATTAAAGAGAACGGCACGTTGTATGCTGTGGCAGCAGCAGAAGCGACACACACGTCGGCGGGTCAACGAAGGAGCAGGAAAATCAACAGCAGAGCAGCAGGACTGCGGCCGCAGCCCAGTCGCCGCGGCAGCAGCAGCAGGCAACAGCGGCACGGCGGCAGAGAAACTGCAGACGCGCGGCACGCGAAGCGGCAGCGGGGGAGAGGAGGGCGAAGGAGAAAAATACAGCAACAGGGAGAGCAGCCCAACAGCAGGAGGGCGTGAAAACAGCAGCAGCAAATCAGCGTTGGGGCCTTAGCAGCAGAACGGCGGACTGCAGCAGCACGCGGCGCGGCAGAACAACAGATCAGCAGCAAAATGGCACCGGCCCCTGCATGCTACAGTACGGCGCACATGTGAAAGCAATGAGATCCGACAACTAGCAGTGCAGCAGCAGGTGAGATGAAGAAACGCAGCAGTGGTACAAGCGACAGCAGCTGCCATGGCCAAAACACCGAGAACAGCAGGAAGAGTGAGGCTTGGACGAGAAGCAACAGGAGCAGCAGCAAAGAAACGGGAGGCGAGCACATGGCAGCAGCAGGGAGAAGGAAAGCAGGCCAGGGAGGACCACCTGCAGCAACAGCGACCTGGGAGGAAGTAGCCAAAGCAGAAGCCGGTGAGAAGACAAGGGACGGCAGAAGCAGCAGGAGCACAGCGCAGGAGCACAGCAGCAGCAGCAGCACAGCAGCAACAGCAGCAGCACAGCAGCAGCTGCAGCACAGCAGCAGTAGCACAGCAGCAGCAGCAGCAAAGATGCGAACAGGCGAACGCGTCTGTTACGGGCAGGTATTTGCAGACTGAAGAAAAAAGGCGGGTTTAACAGAAAGCTAGCTGCTGAGTGAAACGCACGGGACGCAGGAGCAAAAGACGAGATGCAGAAGTGTGAACACATCGATCAAGCCGTGCACGCGCAGCAGTCGCGGCATTAAAGACGTCACAACAGCAGCAGCAGCAGCAGTAACAGTGATGCGAGGAATGCAGCAACAGCGGGGACCGGTGAACAGCAGCGGAGCACCAGAAGCAGCAGCAGTGGTGACGGCGACGCGACAAATTCAGCAACAGCAGGAACGGGTGAACAACAGCATAGCGCCAGGAGCAGAGCAGCATCAGCAGCAGGAAACTACTCAGATGATACAGGCGCAGCAGACACGCTAGGAGAGAAAAACGCCGACAACAGCAACAAATCGTGGCAAGCAGCAGCAGAAACTGGGCGACGCAAAACGTAGCACCAGCAGCAGCACTGCAGCGGCAGCAGAGAAGCCCGAGCGGCGGCACTGCAGCAGCAGCAAAGCCCCAGCAGCGTCACGTGACGCCCACGTCTAACAGGAAGAACGGCGCAGAGGCAGAGAGTTAACAGTAGCAGCAGCGGGGGCAGAACGAAAATTATAAAACTGATACAACTAGGAACTGCTGTTGGTCGAGTCCGACATTCAGCAGCTGCAACACGGCGCAGGAGGGAAGGAGTCCGCGAAACTGCGCAAACAGCAGCAGAACTGCAACAGCAGCAGTGCCACAAGGAACGCACCTACTTCCCACCCGCTGTATGCGCAACGCAGCAACAGCACCCGCAAGAGAAGTACGCAGAGGAAGCAGCACCTGAACTTCGAGACATGCTCAACAGCAGTGGCAGGAGAGACACAAACTTGAAGCCGCTGTCTAGCTGCAAGAAAGGGACGGCAGCCGCAGGAGAAGTGCGCATCTGAGCGCAGCTCTGAGATGACGTAGAGGGCAGCAAGAACACGACAAGCACGCATCCGGCCACAACAGAGGTACACAAGCAGCAGCAACAGCAGCATTCGAGAGTAGTCAGTAGCTGCGGCAGCACGAAACAAAGAGAGAGAGGGACGTACGCTGGCTGTGCGACCTTCCACACATGGAGAATGAAGTAAAAGAAAGTGAGTGCCATCAGCACCACATTGACGAAGCCCCACTGCGGCATCAAAACACACACATACACATCAATCGGCGAAAATTAATAATATTCTGCGGTGTACGTACACCGCAACGTAAGATTTCCTGGGGCGTACGTACACTTCAGCGCACAGTTTTCTGAGGTGTACGTACACTTCGCTTCCTTGCGGCGTACGAATACCTCACTTCACTGCGTGTACCGACACCGGATCTGGACTGCAGCTGTACGGCGTACGTTCGCGTCTCTCCTGAAGTGTACGTACACCCCACCTTGCGCGTGTCTCTGTGACGTATGTTCACCGGGGCTCTGCTTCCCACGGTGTACGTACACTTCGACCTGCAGCGCGTGCTCTGGCTTTGCCAGTTCTGCTTGGCCGCTGATCTACAGTAGAGTTTATTACGTCCAAGCGTATACACAGACACACACAGACACACATATATACATATATAGATATGTGTATGAAAGCTAGCTACACCCTTATTCCCCCTCATTACTCGCTTCGCTGCCGTGTCCTTCTGCTGCGTGCAGTCTGGAGGTCGTGCGGTGTACATACACTACTGCTGCTGCTGGAGAAGGACATAAAAATCAAAAAGAAGAATCGCTGTTGTCGTCAACGTTGTTGTGATCTGCAGTCGACCCGCGTCCTTGCTTCTATTCGAGTCAGCACACGTGAACACTCGGCAGTGAGGTGTACGTACACCCGGCATCCCCCGCTGTGGCACGCTGTGGCCCACCAGCGCCGGTGGCGAAAGTTACGACCCAGCACTCCTCCTGACGCCGAGTGTTCGTGCATGTGTGTGTCTACATCTGTCACTCGTTTGTGCGTCTTTCTGCGGTGTACGTACACCTGCGTACTACCCCACACCAGGGGCCCCTTTGCTGCAGATGCACAGAATTCTGCGAAAGACGTCTGCGCAGCGTCCCCTGGACTGCACAGGTCCACCCTGGGGCTCCTCTGCTGCGGTGTACAGACACCTGAACAACTCGCAGGACTGTCTTCCTGCGGTGTACAGACACCCGAAGACTTCGCAGACCCGCAGCTGGACTTCCACTCGGTGTGCGTACACCCCAAAGAAACAGATGGACGTTCACACATCGCGCCAAAAGACCACCACCTCATACACGTCTGCGTCTCCCCCCCTCCCCCGTGAGCCCTGCGGTGTACGTACACCTCGCAAACATCTTCCGTGACCCTATGCGTGCATGTGCTGCACTCACTCATGTACTCCAAGCCACACACCTTCGCCCACACACACACACACATACGTGCAGACACATATACGTATAAGTATCTATCTGTCTGCTGCTTCTACGTATAAACACATCTACTTATATTCCCACCTGCTTTTCACACGTATCAAGAGACCTATTTATATATCTTTCTGCTCCTTATACGCATAAACAGATGTAGTTTCGTATCTACCTGCTTCTCATAAGTATCAGCAAATTTATTTACATATCTACCTGCTTTTCACACGTGTATTTATACACCTGCATGCATTCGATACCTACAGTCACCCTCTTGAGCACTTCTGCGTACACAGAGCGGAGAAAATGTAATTTTAGGGAACGTTGACAAACTGCCGCTGTTCTTCGCAGACAAATGACCCCGTTCCACGATCTATGCGGCCCCGCCGACACACACACACACACACAGACATGTACGTTGACTTATATACTACTTATGAATGCACGTACATATATATGTATCTTATTAGCTCATGTCCCGTGTCCGACTTTTGAACAGCCAGCGTTACACGGGAACATTTTTAGAAGAATTATCTACATATTTATATTTACGTAGGTATCCAGCGCCTGGTCACAACCTCCTGTTGACGATGACAAACTTCTCTGTCCTCGCTGCTATTTCTCGAACAGTCACCGGCGCAGCAGCAGCAGCAAAAGACGCTTCTCTTCTTCAAGACGCAGCACAGAAAACGTACACACACCCACACACAGACACAACCCGCCACCTTCCTTTCTTCTTCTGCAACGCATGTGCGCATGCACTCGAGAGTTACTGCTGCTGCACGGGGACACTTCTTGAGCGAGGTGAAGGGCATGCGCCAGAAAAGAGAGAAACTAAATTCTTCTTTCTTCAACAAACTGGCTGCTGTCTCTGGCAATCCCCACGTATGTCTCTCTCTGTGGTGTTGTTCACGCTGATGTTTCTTATCTTTCCTTGCATAGTAGCGAAGCTCTCTGCGCGCGGTGCGACCTGCAGATATGACATCTACGAGATACGGGCTCTGTCAACAATATTTTACATAGAGACTGCTTCTCCCTTTACACATATATATATATATATATATAGATGGATACATATATATATATATACACACAAATACATACACATATATAAATAGATATCTACACATACATATACATATACACATACATGTACATATATACACATACCTATACATATACACACGCATGCAGATCCACATATATATATACATGTAGATAGATATGAATACATGTTGATACATACATGTACATGCAGATACACATATATACATGCAGATACATCTATACACATGTAGACACATGCATATATTCATGCAGACACGTATATATACATGCAGAACCATACACATACACCCAGATACATATATATACATGCATCTACATATATATGCATGCAGATACATATATATGGATGCAGGTATACGGACTCACAAACATATACACACACACATATGCAACTCTCCATATCCATATACATACATACACAGATATACATATACACATATATATATAGTATATATATATTATATGTACGTATCAAGTTGTCCCGTACCTTATTCGTATATACACATATATGTATACACACACGCCCACAAAGACACATACTTCCACATATATAGACGTACATACGTATACACATATACATACATTCACATACACATATATATACATGCATGCGTGTAGCAGCTACGTGTCAAATTGCCCGGTAACGCCTTCCATCTACACGAGGCGATACGCGCCTCCACATGCGCCCGTAATTTATTCGTCTCTTCACCCTTCTCAACATGCGTATGGACGGGTCTCCCCATCTATTCTCGCTTTTGTCTTCTTTTCCTCGTTCATGCTGCGGACGTACGTCCAGGCACGCGTCTCTTCCGTCTACTTTCATTCGTCTTGATCTTCGTGGTGTGGGTACCTCCACGTACGCGTCGGGGTTTTCCCTTTCCTTTTCTTTTTCTTCGTATTGCGGGTATGTTCAGGGACACGTCTGTTTTGTCCTTTTCTCTGCCTTTCTTCTTGCTAACGGGGGCAGATTCAGGCACACCTTGCTGTTTCTCGCAGAAACTTACTCTCCTGGCACGGCGATGTTCTTTGCGAGTGACGAACCAGAGCATTGCCCCGATGACCCAAAGCAAGGGAAACCAGCAGAGACAGCCACTGACGAGAAGCAGCTGATGGCAGAAGGGATCGTCTTCTTCTTCCTCCTCTTCTTGCTGCTGTCGTTGCTGCTGCCGTTGCTGCTGCTGCTGCTCGTCCTCCTCGTCCCCGTCCCCCGCCCCCTGCTGTCTGCGTCGCAGCAATGTCGCAGCAAGCAGGCGGGCCACGCGCTGCACCACTGCTGCTGCTGCTTGCTGCGACTGCTGCTGCAGTCGCTGCATGCGCTCCTGCAGCCCCGTCGTCTCGGATGGTGCGGTCCTTTCTTCTTCGTCGTGTGCTGGTGCTGCTGCTGCTGCTGTCGCGGCGGCTGCTGGACGTTCTTCGCCGCTTGCGTCTGCTGACTCAGAGGAAAACGAAGAGGAAGCAGCAGCAGGAATGTCCTCACCTGCTTCCCCTTCTTCTCGTCTTCTGCTTCCTCCCGCAGCTGCAGCAGCAGCAGGTGCAACAGCAGCAGCGGCAGGTGTCTGGGTCCTACTACTACTACTACTGCGAGTTGCAAGCTCCACCGCGCAGGAGGACGCTGGCGACGGAAGAAAATCAGCTGCAGCAGCAGGACCGGCACGAGCAGCAGCAGGTGCACGCCGCTGCAGAGGAGAAAAGAGAAATCCTCCGCCTCCTCTTGTTTCGTCTTCTTCTTCAGGAACAGCAGCAGCAGCAGAAGCAGCAGCAGCGTCGCCCGCTGCGAGACCCCGGTAGCCGCGCTCTCCCCTGCCAAAAACTCGCGCAAGCCGAGGCCGGATATCCCACGCCCGGCGTCTTCCTGCTGCTGTTGCTGCAGCATCTCTGCCATTTCTCTCTCCCACATGTTCTTCTCCCTCTTCTTCTGCTTCTCTTGTTTCCTCGCTCCTGCTGCTGCTATCTCTTCTTCTCCTTCCTGCTGCTGCTGGTCCTCCTTCTCGTCCCTCGGGCAGCTGACGCGACCCTGCTGCTGCTGCGCCTCCTGCTGCCCCGAAAACTTCTTCCTCTTCGCTCTCTGCATCCCCCCCCTCTTCTTCTTCTTCCCGCTGCTGCAGCAGCTCGTGGGAAGTCGCGTAAAAGTACTGTGCAGCCCCTGCTTCCGCTGCTGCTGCTTGTTCGGTCTGCTGCTGCTCGATCGCTGCAGTAGCAGCAGCAGCAGCACGAGGAGAGGAGCTCCCAAACAGAGAAGCCGGAAGCGGCGCCGCACGCAAGACCCGGGGCAGAAACGACGCAGCAGCAGAAGCAGCAGCAGGCGCGCCGCCTCTTCTCCATCCCTGCTGCTGTGGCTGCTGTCGCTGCTGTTGCTGCTGCTGCCCTGACGTGGGGAGACGCGCACGGCCAGAAGCCGCAGCTGCTGCTGGAGGAGGGGGAGCAACGACCGCCGCGGCATCAACAACAAACACGCCTCTCTCTTCCTCTTCTTCTTCTTCTTCGTCTCCATCGATCGCCGCTAGAGCAGCAGCAGCAGCTACCGGTGAGTAGCGAAGCGGCTGCCGCACGTGCTGCTGCTGCTGCCTCTTGCGGCGTCGTCCTCCCGCGGCACACCACCCGCCGCTTCTCCTCTGCTGCTGCTGGTTCGGTGTCTGTCCCGCTCTCCTTCCTTCTTCTTCTTCGTCTTCTTCTGCTTCTGCCCCTCCCTGCCGCTGCTGCCGCGAGTTCTGCTGCAGCTGCTGCAACTCTTCACAAAAATCCGCTCGACCGCTGCGCGACGCAGCACTGGCTGCTCCGGCTCCTGCTGCATCTGCCGCTCCGCCTGCTTTAAACGCGCTTCTTCTTCTCCTCCTCGCTGCTGCTGCTCCGTCTCCTCTTCCTTCCCTTGCTCCTCCTCCTCGGGCCTCCCTATGATCATACACCGCAGCAGACGAGCTCCGCTCTAGCGTCTCGCACTCCTCCTCCTGCTGCACTGCTACTGCTGCTGCTCCTTCTGCTGTTGGCTCTGCAAACTGCTCTGTTCGAGCAGACGTCTCGGCAGCCGCACTGCTGCTGCTACTGCTGCTGAGACTGAACAACGCTGTCCATCGATTCCACCAGAAATTGCTGCTACTGCTGCTTGCTGCTGCGCGTGCTGCAGCAGCTGCAGAGGGAGAAGACGCACCCCGTGAAGCAGATGATCCGCATCTTGCTGTACTGGTGCTGCTGCTCCTTTCTGCTGCTTCAATGTCCACAGACGCGTCAACGGCGCACGAGCTGCCTCCTCCCCTTGCTGCCCCTGCTGCTGCATGCGGACGCCTCGCTGCTTCTTCCAGCTCTCCTGCAAAGGCAGCTGCAGACGCTCCTGCTGCTGCGCCCTCTCTCTGCAGCGCGCTGCATTCCCCTGCTGCCGAAGATGCAGAGGAGGAAGGCGAAGCAGACGAGGAGGTGGAGGACTGGGGACCTGCTGCTGCTGTTGCTGTTGTAGCGGGAAGAGACGAAGAAACGTGACGCAGTGGTGAAGAAGCGTAGGAAGAAGAATGCGGAAAAGACGACGACGTAAGAGAAGAGGACGGAGGCGAACAAAGAAATCCACTGGTAAACTCTCTTCCTGCTGCTGCTGCTGCTGCTGCGCTTCCTAGTTCCCCGCCACCTGCTGCACCGGCGACAGCACCAGCAGCAGTCGCAGAAGACGCAGGAGGCGGAAAAGGGGGGGGAGGGGGAGGGGCAGTAGCAGCAGGAGAAAAGGAAGGGAAAGCGCGTGACAGGGAAGGAGCAGACGTAGGACGGACGTCCGTCTGTGCTTTGGGAGAAGAAGAAGCAGCAGCAGGGGAGGGGGGGCGGGAGGGGCATGGGAGAAGAATTTCTCGGTCGCGTGCGCAACAGCAGCTCTCGTAGCTTCTGCGAGAGCGGCGACGCCGCTTCTGCTGCTGCTGTTCTTCGCGTGAGACTGGTGCTGCTGCTTCTTCCGCTGCCTGCTGCTCCTGCTGCTGCTGCCTGTGCCACCTGGTGGAAAAAACGCCTCGAGCTCTGCAGAAACAAGTGCGTCATCCTCTGCAAAGCACTCGCCGCCATTTGCTGCTGCCGCTGCTGCAGCGACGACGTCTGGGAAGCTGCTGCTGCTGTTGCCGCTGCTGGATCTGCTGCTACTCTCCGCCGCACGGCCTCTCGCAGACAGCAGCAGCAGCAGATCAGATCCGCTCCTCTCTACCCCCCTCCCTTCCTCTTCGTACGCGTACGCATCTATCTCCGTCTCGCGCTGTTGCTGCTGCTCTTGCTGCTGCTGCTGCAGCAGCCCAGCATCACGCAGGCCCACACTCTGCCCTGCCGCCACCTCGTCCGCTTCCTCCTCCTCCTCCTCGTACTGTTGCTGCTGTTGCAATGGCTGCTGCTGCTGCGGCCCGTGCTGCTGCTGCACCTGCTGCTGCTGCACGTGTTGCTGCTCCTCTTGCTGCTGGTGAAGCAGCACGTGCTGCTGCTGCTGCCTCCGCATGACGCTGCTGCCTGCGCGTGTTCCGTACCATCAGGAGTCGCTGCGATTCAAAAAGATGGAAAAAATCAAACACAGCAACAGCTGCATCACGCTGCTCCTGATGCTGCTGCTGCTCGAGCTGTTGCTGCTCTCCGGCTGCTGCTGCTCTTCCTCCTGTTGCTCCTTCTACTGATGATCCCCTCCTGCTGCTGCTGCCCGCCTGTTGCTGCTGCTCGGCTGTTGCTGCTGCTGCCCGCCTCTTGCCGCTGCCGCTGCTCGCCTGCCGCTGCTGCACTGCTCTTGTGGCCATCCGCAGGACTGTTGCTGCTGCTGCAGCTGCGGATGCTCGCTGCTGTTGCTGCTGCAGCTGTCTTGCTGCTTCCGCGGCCCCTGCCGCTTCCTTTTCTGCTGTTGCTGCTCCAGAAGAAGAAATTGCTCTTCCCCCACATGGGACGGTGCTTCTGTTGCAACAGCGGCGAAGATGAGACGCTCGTGCTGCTGTCGCCACTGCTGCGCGGCGGTGCAATGCTTCGGCTCTCCCCACGCCTCTGACTGCCGCTGCTGGTCTGGCAGCTGCTGCTGGTCTTCGACGAAGACGAGGAAGAGGTAGACGAAAAGCTGCTGCTGTGCTGCTGCTGCCGCCTCTGCGACGCGGAGGCTGCTGCTTCTCCACGGCAGCCTCGGCCTTCTGCTGCAGTTGCAGGACTGCGACGCGGCGCTCCACGCTACTTCGCTGCTGCTGCTGCTGTTGTTGCCGTGGCGAGCTCCTTGCTGCTCCTTTCCTCTGTCACAGGCACCAAGGCCAACCAAGGCAGCAGGGCCAACACAGGCAGCAAGAGAGACAGATAAACAGAGAGACAACGAGAAAATACTGCGCCTACTAACAAGACATACATATATGTATATAGATAGGTAGATACGGCTACGAATATGCATATATATATAGGTGAGGAATGCTAGGCAGGTGTATGTACACCGCGCGTATGGATACGTGTATACCCAAGGTACAGGTCGACGCAGCACCTGCGGAGCAGAGAAATACAGGCAGCAATGTCACCAGCAATTTCTCTCCAAGACGGCGAAACAAATCGCAGAAGAAGAGGTGGGACAGCTGCGCAGGCTGCGCAGACGGAGACGGAGACACGAGGCAGCGAGCAGAAAGCGGGTAGGAGACAAATAGACGCAGGTAGACATCAGAACGGAAGGGAAAGTCACATCTACAAACAAATATATACAAATGTACCGGTACAAAGATACATGCATGCAAACGGGTCTTACAAGACATGTTTACAGAGATACATGCACATGTACATACACATGTGTACCTATAGAGAGAGAGAAAAAAAAAGGAGAAACACATACATATATACATATATATGTTTGATATGCACATATACATATACATACGTTTGACGTGTATACATATATATATATATACGCATATATGTACATAGACGTAAACAGAGAGAGACAAAGGTGTGTCTATATATATATATATATGTATGCTGAGAGAGATATACGTATACATATATATATATATATATATATATTAGAGAGAGACACATGCACATATGTACACATACGTACAAAGAGAGAGAGAAAGGTGTCTGTATCCATATACATACATATATATATATATGTATGTATATGTGTGTATATGTATACAGAGAGAGATATATACGTATATGTGCGCGTATATATATATATATAGGTATATGTATATATATATACACAGAGACACACATATATGTATACAGAGAGAAGAAAATATGTATATATAGATTTATGTGTTTGATATGGATATAGGAAGACAGCCATGAACGTTTATGTATGCATGAGTGATGTAGCAGCAGAGTACTTGTAGAGCTATGCAGAGAATCTTCCCGTCGAGAGAAATTAAGGCGGTAGGCAGAGCGACTACCGCTGTTGAATTTGAGTACCCACGCATGCGTTTGTGTGTCTTTTTGTAGAGACGTGAGTCACCTCTATATGTGTTTTACGCATGCACGTACACGTATATCTCTGCCTTTCCGTCTCTAGCGTCGAAGACGAAGGATAATGACGGGGTTTCTGTGGATAAGCCATCACAACGGCAAAAAAATGTTCACCCGGCAGGGGGACCCAACGGTGATGCAAAAGACCGGAATTCTGTGGCTAAACATTGCGAGGATCGTGGATCAGCACGAAAGAAGAAGAAGAAGACGGGGAAGGCAGACGACACAGCAGAAGACGTGTGCTGCTGCTGCTCCTCCCAGGAATCGGCACACACGACGAAGAAAAGGCAGGAAGGGAGAACCATCCGCTGTCCCCAACAAATTGTCTCTCTCTACATATATATATATATATATACACGTGTATATATACAAGCTACACATACACATATATATATGTATATGTATACCCATACATGGATGCGCTTCTCTTCGGTGATGTATGAGCAGTGCTCTCTGTTTCACTGGATGAGGAGGTGGAGAGTAGAGAACAGCGGTAAGAATTCGAACCTCTGCCATATATATATCTCTTGATATACGTGCATGCTGCTATACAAATATTTGTCCAGATATATTCTTGCGTCATATGGTGGAGGAGGTGGAAACGGCCAACAAATGCGGAAATTCGTGTGTCAGTCGGCGGTGCCAGGAAGGAGAATAGTACGGCAGAAGCGGGTACTACAGAGGGCAGGCCACGGTCGATAAGTGCAGGATATAGATGAAGTCCTGCTGCTTGTGGACAGGGGAAAAGACGTCGGAGAAAGGAAAGCAGAAACGCAGGAGGGCGGCGAAAAAGGGCTCAGACACGGCGGAGAAGGTGGAGGACGTAGGACGCGGGAAACGAGGCGGTGGCCGCTTCTCTCGCACAGAAAAGAGAGGGAAAAAGAAAAGACGTGCGCGCACACACACACGCACAAAAGTTGCTGTGTCTCTATGAATCGTCGTAAATTTGGGGGACTCGACAGAAGGGATTTTGCCGTCCACGTGGCAGGCGGCGTGGAGACACGGTGGAGAGAGGGCAGGAAGAGGGCACAGACTTACACGCAAAACTCGCGCGATTGAGGCGTGGAAGTTGTTTGCCGCCGGGGAGAAAGAAAGGAGAAGAAATGGGAGGAAAAGGAGCCGCAGACGACCTCTTTTTTTCACCGCGCACCGCTGCGGGGCGGTCGTCTTGCGCGGCTGCTGCTGTCGCGGTGACCGCGCCGCGGCGGAACCGCTCCACGGCGGCAGCTGCTGCAGCAGAACAGCGGCGGCACCGCGCAGATCGGGAAAAAGGCAGCAGAAAAGGACGAAGCAAGCAAGACGCAGAGGAAGAAGACGAAGAGAAAGAAAAGAGTCGCCGATGCTGCGCTGCAACAGCGGCAACTTAGAGAGAGAGATATCGCAAACACCAACTGCCTGCTGCAGATGGAGGACCAGCAGCTGTTGCAGCACCAGCTGCGCAGTAGCAGCAGGCGGACCAGCAGCAACAGCAGCAAGACCGGCAACAACCCTGCGTGAGCAGCAGCAGCAACAGCTGCAAGGACGCTCTGGCAGAGAAGCGTGGGCTGACGAAGCAACAGCAGCAGCAGCAAGAGCAGTAGCAGCAAGTGGAACCCCAGCAATAACAGCAGCGGGAGCCGAGCAGCAGATGAAGGAGCAGCAGCTGCAGCAGAACTGCAGCAGCACAAGCAGCAGCACGAGAAACAGCGGGAGGAGCACCAGCAGCAGCACCACGTGCAACAGCACCAGCAGAAGCAGCAGCAGCAGCGGCAGCTGCGGCGGGAGCAGCACCGACAGCTGGCCGCAGCGGCAGCTGAAGCAGCAGCAGCAGGAGCAGCAGCAGCAGAGCAGCAGCACCGGGAGCAGCAGGACGGGTATTACCAATAACAGATAGCATGCGTAGCGCGCTGGTCAGTTGCATCTGGTACTACAAAGTGTACTAGTGGTTACGGATAAATAAGGTGACCGCCGTGGGAGATGCCCGCGGTTTTTTTTTCGACATTCCCTCCTCCCCTGCTTCCCTCTTCGTCTTCTCCGTCCTCTCCCGTGTCGTCGTCTTTCTGGCTGAGTTCCCAGCGGCAGCAGCGGCAACAGCGGGAAGCAGCCATGTGACCCCGTTGTTTCTCCGTTAACTGCCGTGCGGCGGCCCCTTGCATAAAGACAACAGCTGCTGCTGCAGCAGTGGGAAAGCAAGAAGGCAAGAAGCAGAGGCTGCAGCGGACACAGCGGCAGGAGGAACGACGAAGCAGCAAAAACGAAGCCCCAGCAGCAACACACGCAGCAGCAGCAGCAGCTACAGCAGCAGCAACTGCCAAAACCGCAGCAATACCACACGCAAGGTAGCACCAACAGCAGCGCAAGGAGCGGCAGGGCCATTACGAGCGGCAGAAGCTCAAGGAGAAGTAGCAGCAGCAGCGGCAGCAGCAGCAGTAGCGGCAGCAGCAGCAGCGGCAGCAGCAGCAGCGGCAGCAGCAGCGGCAGCAGCAGCGGCAGCAAGTGCTGTAGCAACCCAGCAGCATATATATATATATATATATATATATATGTATATCTGTGTGCACCTGGTGTGTAGTAGTTTATACGTACGTACGTATACAATTCTCCACAAATATACATATTTGTGTATATATAGAAGAACATCTCCGTAGGCATGTCGCTGCCGGTTCCCTGCTTCTAGGAAGCTCCATTGTCCTTTCCCTTTTCTCGCTTGCCCTCTGCGCAGGTGTTTCCCCTGCGGCCGCCGGAGTATTCCACGTGTATATGTGTGTGTTATTTTTCTCGGACGCATGCGTTCCGTCCCATTTCTCCCCGCTGTCCTCTGTCTGCGCATGTATTTGTTTCGCCCAGACGCAATCGTTTCCCCCCGCCCTTTTCGCGTCCTCCCTTTCTTCTTCCTTTGCCGGGCAAAAAAGTCCTGCAGATCTCCCTACACCGGCGTTTGTGGAACATGCTCTGGTGTATGTACACCCCGCAGGTAAAAACCCAGCTTTTCTCGATTTTCTCCACCGTTTCGTACGTCCCGTTGCACATCAGCCACGCGTGCCCAGCACTACTTCATACATTCTTCTTAGTCCACACCTTGGTGCCAGCCGGCCAAGGACGCCTTTCTCGTAGCAAGTTTTAGCAGCAGCTGTATGTAAGTGTGCCTGCCCGTGATCAGGACGGGGCAGAGTTTTGAGTTTGTGTGCCTGTCTTGGCCCTTACTTTCTCTCCCCAAGGCCTCTGCGAAGAGTCGACGTCTCATGGCGCAGCTTGTTTTTGAAGCTGCTGCGCTGAAACTGGCGTGTGTACCAACAACGTCAGCAGCAGTCGCAGAAGCAGAAGCAACGGAAGAAGCGGCAGAAAAAACAACAGCAGCAGAAGCAGCAGCGGCGGGAGAAACAACAGCAGCAGAAGCAGCTCCAGCCGGAGAGGAAACAACAGCAGCAGCAGGGGCAACACCGACACTCTCAGCAACAACAGCAGCAGCTGGAGCAGCGGCAGCAACAGCCGCAGTAGCAACAGCGACACCAGCAGGAGCAGGACCAGGAACAGCCGCAACAACAGGAACAGCAACGCCAGCGGGAGCACCAGCGGCAGTTGCAACAGAAGCAGCAGCCGCAACGTCCCGCGCAACAGAAACAGTTTACACGGCAGCAGTCTCACCAGGAGCAGCAGCGGAAGCCGCTGCAACAGGGGCAACTGCACCACCAGCAGGGATTCCTGCAGCAGCAGCAGCAGGCGGGGGCTGTAGCGGCAACAGCGTGCGCTCCTGCAGCAACGTCGTGAGCAGCAGCAGCAACGTCGTGAGCAGCAGCAGCAACGTCGTGAGCAGCAGCAGCAACGTCGTCGGCAGCAGCACCAGCGTCGTTGGTGCGAGTCATAGTAGCAACAATAGCGTGGCTGGGAGAGGGGGGGGTGAAGGAGAAGAACTGCAGGGGGGGATAGGAAGTAGAAATAAGAGGAAACTGGCCGAAGGAGATCTAACGAAGTTTGGAGCACTCACTCTCATCCCTGGACGTCCTCGCAAATGGAAACAAGTCAGCTACAGCTTCTGTCTCTTCTTCTGCCCACCACTGTCGCACTCTCCTTCTGCTGTACAGACACCGCACGAGGCGCGCATGCACCCTCAGCAGGTGGCGAGAGAGACGTGTATGGACGTGTGATGTCTACAGGAGTTCAGCAATCTCGCGTACATACGTGATAATATATATAAGTGACACTGTAAGGAGGGACGAATTCTTGTGTTTCTGCGCAGCCTTAGCTCTCTGCCTTTCTGCTGTACGTACACTATTGCAAGGTGTGCATGCGTCCTCACATGCATATGGACACACGTACGTGTGTCAGCACCTGTATGCAAGCTGCTGTACCGGCGTATATATATATATATATATGTATACATACATACATACATACATACATACATGTGTGTAACTGATACTGGAACTAAGAGGAGCGTCCCCACCGGGTGCAGCGTCGTCTGTTGACGTAGAAACAAAACAGAGGATGAGCTCGCACACGTCTGTGCGGTGTATGTACACTGCAGAGGGCACACGTCTGTGCGGCGTATGTACACTGCAGAGGGCACACGTCCGTGCGGTGCATGTACAGTGCAGAGGGCACACGTCTGTGCGGTGTATGTACACTGCAGAGGGCACACGTCCGTGCGGTGCATGTACAGTGCAGAGGGCACACGTCTGTGCGGTGTATGTACACTGCAGTGGACAGGGCAGGACACGGTAGGTGATAGGTATTCTTGACTGCATGTGGAATCAAAACAGACAGCTTGTCCGCGTACGTCTGTGCGGTGTATGTACACTGCAGAGGGCACACGTCTGTGCGGTGTGTGTACACTGCAGTGGACAGGGCAGGACACGGTAGGTGATAGGTATTCTTGACTGCGTGTGGAAGCGCGTCTGTGCGTGACTTTGTGTGTGGGGGCGTAAATGCGGACACTACGCGTCTGCCAATATTTTGCAGACTTCTGCGTGAGGGTATATATTTGCCGTAGGGTGGAAGTCGCAGTTTCCGGCAGAATTCTCGTCTGTGCTGCTGTTGTTCGAGATTCTCCTCTTTGTTCAGACGGCGCAGCGTTTTGCAGTGTGTACGTACACCGCAGCAACGAGACAGCGTGTGGGGCGTCCTCAGCGACTGTCTCTTTTCCTTCTTCTTTCTGCGGCTTTTTCTGGTCATTTCCGCCTCTTCCTTTCTTCTTCTTTTTGCTGCTGCCATGAGGCTTCCGCCTGCAGTCCGGTGGCTGCCGCCTTCTCTTCTCCTGTGCATCTTCTTCTTCTTCGCTTGTCCTGCAGCAGCAGTTGCTGCACCTTCTTCTTCTGCAGTTCCCTCGTCTTTCCCCGCTCCGTCCTACCCCCCGCGCATCGCCGCCGGCTTCTTCTCTGCCCAGCTTCCACTTCGTTTTGCCTCTCTGCGCGTTCTCTTCATTTCTTTCTGTGCCTGTCTCCGGTGTTCCTCAGGTTTCTTGTGTAATAGGCAGTGCTCGGGCGCGCGTGTGGCGGCCGGAGGAGGGTAGTGAAGATCCGCTGCTACGTGCACTGCAGCAGCTGCTGCAGCATCACACCCGCTCCACTTCCCGCAGATACATCCGCCATACCCGAGCACTTGCCGCGCAAGTTAAAGGAACCGCCAGACACTTTTTCCAGCTGCGACAGCAGCAACAACAGCAGGAGCAACAAGAGCAGCAGCAGCAACAGCAGCAGCAGCAACAGCAGCAGCACCAACAGCAGCAGCAGCAACAACAACAGCAGCAGCAACAGCAGCGGCAGCCGCAGCAACAACAGCAGCAGCCGCAGCAACAACAGCAGCAGCCGCAGCAACAACAGCAGCAGCCGCAGCAACAACAGCAGCAGCCGCAGCAACAGCAGCAGCAGCCGCAGAAACAGCAGCAGCAGCCGCAGCAACAGCAGCCGCAGCAACAGCAGGGACAGCGTGAACAGCAGGTGCAAGGAGAGCAGTTGCAACAGCAGCATCTGCAGCAGCAGACAAGCATGTGGACAGCTGGTGGCGAGCAAACACTGCGACAGCAGGAGGTGGTGGAGCCGCAGGAGGTGCTTTGTGATCGACAGCTTCAGCAAGTGCAGCCGCAGCATGGGGAAGGAGTGTTCGACGTTGGTCTTGCTGCTGCAGCTGCTGCTGTGAGAAAAGGAGACGGCGGTGGTGCCGGGGTTGCTGGGAGTGAAACCCGGGGCAGCAGTTGCGGTGCTGCTGATGCTGCAGCAGTGGGAGAGCTGTCACGCATTTCCTTCTCCTCCTTCCACGCTTCCCCCGTTGACGCTGCTGCTGCTCTCTCTGCTGCTGCCGTCGCCGGTGCAGTTCCTACTGCAGCTGCTGCTCCTGCTGCTCAAGCTTTGACAGCTGCTGCTGCTGCCATACCTGGTGCTGTTGCTGGTGGTGCAGCCTCACCGCAAGAGAAGGGTGCCTCAATACCTGTCCAGTTTTATGCTGCATCTGTTGCAGTATCAGAGACAGCTATGTGTGCTTCACGTGGTCCTACTGCTGCTATCCCTACCACCCTCGCAACTGCCGCTGGAGCAAGTCGTACCTCGCCGTCTGATGCCGCTGCGATTGTTTTTGAGTCTGCTGCTGCTGCTTCTGGTGACGCTGCGTCTCCTATTGTTTCTTCTTCTTCTTCGTCAAGAAGTGCAGCTGCTGCGTTTGGTGAGGCTGCTGCTGCCGCTGCTGCTGCCACAGCAGCGTTGAGCAGGAGCCCTGCTGCTGCAGAAGCGACGCCGACGGTGATGGGTGGAGCTGCTGCTCCTGCTGCTGGTTCAGGTGCAGCAGCAGCAACAGGGGAAGAGGCAGGGGAAGCCAATCCTTTCTGCTGTGTGGGGTCAGGAACGTCTCCTTTTCAATCCTCTCAAGTGCCCGGCTTTTTCATCGCTGACTGATGAAAGTTCATTTCCCTTCATGCGGTGAAAAAGAGATCCGCTTTTCGTCAAGGAAGGCACAGAGAAGAAGAAAATGAAGAAGAA
The DNA here is from genome assembly GCA_000727475.1 of Sarcocystis neurona. Taxonomy (NCBI): domain Eukaryota; phylum Apicomplexa; class Conoidasida; order Eucoccidiorida; family Sarcocystidae; genus Sarcocystis; species Sarcocystis neurona. Next base: position 113,766 of record KL647319.1, on the reverse strand, counting down.
GATCCATTTGACTACATACTCTACTGTTGCGGGGTGTATACACCTGCGACTGCGGAACAGGAGAATAATATATACGTATATATATACATATATATATATGTATATACGTATATATGTATATGCATTATATATATATATATATACATTTATACGTTCACCCATTTCTCACGTATATATATATATCTACGCATCTCCTATATACTTACGTATGTATATGTAAATGAGTGTGTTCACTCATCTGCTCTATATGTACGTATATGTATATATATATATATATATATATGTTCACCCATCTGCTCTACATGTATACAGAGATGCGTGTGTACATACATATATATTCACCCCTTTGAGATATGTTTACATCCTGTCCCCTCCCCTATACATATATGTGCATAATCTCACCCATCTCCTACATATATATATATATGTATAATCACATATATATATATATATATGTATCCATCTCATATATACGTTTGTGTATGTAAATATACATGTATATATATATATATATGTTTACCCCTCTGCTGTCATCTCTCTGGTACATATAAAATATATTCACTCTTCTCCTATACATGTATATATATTCTCCTATATACATACATGTGTATATACATATATATATTCACTCTCTTTTCCTGTCCACGTGTATATATATATACGTACACCCATTTCTATGCATATACATATGTATATATATATATTTATTCTCGATCACTTCCTGCATATGTTCATATGTACGCCCGTGTTTCATACAGGAATATATATATATACCTTCCCCGAGGTGTATATACACTTGGGAGAGAGACAGATGCGGAGGGAGGATGCAGATGTGTACCTGGCCTTGGTGCTGGCCTCCATCTCCTCCATCTGTCTATTTCCTTTTAAAGAACTTTCTGTGTCATACGCATGCATCTCTATAAACAGAAAGGTGTGTGTAGGTAGCGGAGAAAAGGACAAGGACATCGAAAGACAGAGACACAGAAAAAGGGAGACGGACAGAAGGATATATATATATATATATGTGTAGGAAGATGGACCTGCAGACATACGAAGACAAAGGAAGAGAGAAGGAAAAAAGGGAACAGACTCATATATATAGGTACACGTGTATAAAAATTTGTGTATATATATCTATGTACATCAGCGTTACGTGGTACGTCATCGTACGACTTACACGCAGGGTTCTCGGTTTATACATTACCACGCGTTGCTTCCACAGAGAAGCAACAGCAGATGCTACTACGTCCACAGTACTTGTAGATACTACTACGCAAGAACTAAACATATATATATGTACATTCATATATGTGTCCACACGTATACAAGTGCATAAATGTGTATATACATACATATACGTAAACCTACATATCTGCGCACAGAACTCTACATATGTATATGCGTGCATGTCCGTACATATACCTGTATATCTATGTGCAGGTACATATATATACGGACACGTGTGTACACGTGTGTATACATATCAGTCCCGATGTACAAATATATAGGTGTGTGGATGGAGAGCGTCGCAGAGTGTGGATCTTATGTAGGTGGGAAGGTTTTGTCGATATACTTGGAGTCGTCGTCTTCCCAAGACGTGACGGCAAGGAAGATACAGAGAGTAAAATATACGTTTCCACATGCGTGTATGCATATATGTGTGTGTGGAAATGGGAAGGTTGGTTAGTTCTGCACACACGCTGAGACGGACACATCCACACACACACACACGTGTATGTGCGGGTAAAGGGGAGGGTGTTTTGTTTGCTAAAACCCAGAGTGAGGTGATTTTGTGTCCACGAAAAGGAGCAGAAATTTCTCCTTCGAGTTGGCGATAATGTGCGGGACAGAGGACCCGGCGATGGAAAAGAAGTTTTCGCGGGCAGTCGCACCCCTAGCGGCACAAAGAATTGCCACGTTTGGGACGGTGAAAAGAGAGGACGATTTGTGTGTGAGGCAGTCCCTTTCTCGCTCGCTGTCTCTCCGCGTTTCGCAGAGACTCCGTCGTCGACTCCCCGGCCGATGTCTCCCTTTCTCAGCACGTTTCTACACATACACGTGTGTCCACACGTGTATATACATATATATGTATGTGTGTAGATACGTCTATATACGTACACGTATGTATATATGTGTATGTGAGTATCAAGGTGTATGTTTGCATTGACTTGCATATCTACCGAGAGACCGACGTCGCACTTACGCGACTTATAAAGCGACGCGGACATATATATATGTGGTGTGTATGGCTGGTCTTGAAATATATATATACGTGTATATATATGTATGTGTATGCCGCTGTTTATTTGTATATATGTGTGTATGCTGTGTGATGTATGAAGATGGGTATATATGCGGCTGTTCACAAAGATGCGTATAAGAATATGCCTTCGGCCAAGTGTCGCGTATGTGTAGGTGCTTGATTCGCACACAGATGTGTTTGTCGTCGTACGTCTCTGTTTCGCATATAGGCATGCACGTAGATACGTAAATACATATGTATAGACTTGGTGATACAAGACAGACGCGTTGTAGGCTCGTTAAATATTTGCAGCCGGGGACGCTGTGCCGGCCGGATATTACCAGCGCAGAAGAGACAGACACCGGGAGAATGGTAGTCCCGTGCGCTTGCCGCCCTGCGTCGGATCACTGCAGATGCAATTTCTCCATATGTACGTGTGTGTTTGTGTGTCTGCGTTTGTCCGTGTATGTGTAAGAGGCTGGCGGGTATATATTTACCAGGGCTGCTTGGCAACAGGGAAACAGTAGAAGTCCGCTGCGGTTTTTTTCTTACGGTGTCGCTTGTGGAACGCGATGTGGAAATAATATGTGGCGGCATTCACACTAAGGGATATACTAATGTATATAACCCATTTCTGTATGTATTTATTTATACGTGTATTGTGTATGTCGCCTGCTGGGCTTAAAGACGCATTATTTACGTGCGTGGAAAGGTATACATCACCTGGTTGCATTCGTATCATTTATACAGACAGCTTGGTGGCGACTATTGGCTGCGTTGGGTCTTCCTTGTTTAGAAAGAGAGCGCTACACAGAGAATGACAGAGATTAGTCAATGGAAAAAACGTATATTTAGAAGTACACCCAATGAGGAAAGGAAAGAAATTACAGAGATGTTAGGATACGTAGGTGAATAGAGAGTGATGGGCACGTACGTCGTCTTGGAGTTGCCCTGGGAAGCGGGGAGCTCTGCCCGAACAAGGCGCGTATCATATTTATATATATGTATATGTGTGTTGTTGTATATTCGGTAAATTGAAGCGTGCTCTGGTGTATCCCTTGGTTCACACGTATAGTCTGTTTTACGTGTGTGACAGTGCGGTGCGTGTCTGTGTTACACACCTGTAAGTGGAGCCGCAGTCTAACATTTTTAAAACACTTTTTTGTAAGAGGGAGGACATTTTTGGCTATTCAGTGAGCGTTTATTCATTTGTGGGTTCCACAGGTATATACGTATGTGTCACACGCAGGTTACTCTTGTACACTTGAATCGTGCTTGTGTGCCGCTAATGTGTGACAGCGAAGTGATCACTTTGTATCGACCCCGCTGTTTCTAGAGGCTTTGTTCTGATGCTGTTCAAAAAACCCGTGGGAAACAAGACGTCGTAGCGACAAATGAAAAACGACAATGCCGATGGAGGAAACTGAGGAAAAAAACCGACAGTTCTTTAGACGAGGCCGCAGGAAAGCAGCAGCAGCAGATCCAACAGTCGAGGAACACTGACAAAGTTGAACCTTTCACTTGATAATAAAACTTTGGCACCCGACAGTCTCCCGGCGGCGGGGACGAGGCCGCACAGGTGTCTCACCTGCGCGTCCCTGCCTGCCTGCACTTGTTTGCACGACAATAACAGGGATTGTTGCTAAATACTCTCATGTAAAAACCCACTTTTTTCTCTTCTTTAAGAAAGGAACGTCTCGAAGAAATTCCTCTAGAGAGGAATTCACCGCGATGTTCCGGAGCTGCGTGCAGCGATACACTCCGGTGCAACTTAGAGGCTGTTGAACATTCGGATGGAAGAGGCCACGTTTTTCTTGTTTTTTAGAAAAGGACGTCGAACAATTGCTCTAGAGAGGGATTCATTGCTCTGTTCTGCAGGGGCGTGTCACGTCACTCTCTGGTGAAATATCGAAGAAGAAGGAAAACAAAGTAATTTGGTGTAACGGCCGCATTTTTCTTCCTTTTCAAAAGAGGGACTTGTGGAAGAATTACTCGAGAGAGAAATTCACAGATGTGTTGAGCGGGTGCGAGCAGGTGGCCCCCTCCGGTGCAACAAAAGCTGTTTTTTCCACAGAACGTTTCCCCTTTCATTCCACGAGGGCTGCAGGGGAGTCTTTTTGTCGAAAACGTTTTCTGAAGCTATTCCTGCTATATGATAGAAAGGATATACGTGTGTGCCTGCTGCCTCACTTTGTAGCACGCAGAAGAGGAGAGGACTTCTGATCTTGTGCAACAAAGTGTCGGCTGCATCCGACACAAGCAGGTTGAGGTGCGGCTCCACACACATATATATATATATATACATATATACATGAGGAGATATACAAGTAGATAGGCGGATGCCATGTGTAGCATATGTGGAGAGAAGAAAGCTGTTTCAACGACAGAGATGTCGAAGAATAGTGAGTAGAACGGGAGCATTTTATACGACGCAGCTGCAAAGCATGCTACTATCTCTCAACTTCATACGTACGCTGCAGCGGGAAGACTTCTCACACTCGTTTTCAGTCATGAGGCGTCATCCGCTTGTGGGATGGAGCAAAGCGGCCACAAGTAGGTTACGGTGTGCGATTCTGCAGAAGCCAACTTGCTACATATATATATATATATATATATATATATA
>KL647319.1:78858-93137 GCA_000727475.1 Sarcocystis neurona | reverse complement strand
AAGCATACATATATATATATAGAGAGAGAGAGACAGAGGAGGGGGAGGAACAGACAAGCAGAAAGATAGAGAGAAGCACATATATATAGAGAGAGGCACATATATATAGAGAGAGGCACATATATATATATATAGAGAGAGAGAGAGAGAGAGCAGCATATATATGTATATATATATATGTACAGAGAGAGAGAGGGATAAGCACATAGACAGAAAGAGAGACAGCAGCATATATACCAAAGGACAGAAACATGTATATATATATATAGGGAGAGAGAGAAGCATACAGGCAGAACGAGAGACAGCAGCATACATACAGAAGGAGGGAAGCATATATATATATATATGTAAATAGGGAGAGAGAGAGAGAGAAGCACATAGACAGAAAGAGAGACAGCAGCATGTATACCGAAACAAAGAGATAGAAGCGTATAAACAGAATGGGAGAGCGAGAAACACATATGCGTACATATAGAGGGAAACATATATAGACAGAGAGAGAGAAGAATAGATATATATATATATGTAGAGAGAGAAGAAGGTATGCAAGAGGAGAGGGAGAAGAGTATTTGTGTGACGCGCGCATGGCTGAGACACGTTGTCCTGCAGGAAATTTTTAAAGGGAAGCACCGTCGACGTCGACGAATTCCTCCTCGCATTCCTCTTCACCCGCTGGCGGCAGCTGGAGGCGCAGCAGCAACGACAGCAGAAGCAGCAGCCGGGACGGCGGAAGGAGGCGAAGGCAGACGAACGTGGCTGCAGCAGCAACAGCAGCAGCTCAAAGGAGGTGGGGGAAAGGATATGAGCCTGTTCGAAGCGTACGCAGATTTGCAGTTGCGATGGAAGAAAACTTGTCGACAAAGAAAGAAGAAATATAACATCGCCAGGAAGTGGAGGATGTTGAAGAACCTACGGCCTCTTCCAGCGCCCTGCTGGACGCTCGTCCTTCACTGCTATCCTCGATTCCTTTCTCCGCAGGCGCGTCCTGCAGCAATCAAAAGGAAGACGAGAAGCAGCGAAGGAGAGGGTGAAGAAGATGCGGAGGACAACGAAGGAAGCGGGCAGGAAGAGAAAACGGGGAAAAGAGAGAAAGTCGCACAAGAAGAAGAAGAGAAACTGTCGCCGTTGATGCGGCAGCTGCTGCTGCAGCAACAGCAGCACCACCGATATGAGGGGACGGGCATTTTGCCGCCTGCGCTCGATACCTCAGCATCGGCAGGGCGAGGAGGAGAAGAAACGGAAGAGAAGGGAAAAGAAGGAGAAGAAGAGACAGCAAATCCAGGGGTGCCTGTCGCTGACCTGCTGCTTCTCACAGGGGAATACAGCTGCAGCGAAACGATTCAAAGAAAAGGTCAGGAGGAAGACTGGCAGCAACTGCAACAACGGCATCAACAGCGGTTCGAAGAAGATCAAAAGTACAACAGCAGCAACAGCAGCAACTTGACCAGCAGCAGTAGCAGCAACAAGACGAGCAGCAAGAGCAGCAACACGAGCAGCAGCAGCAGCGGGAAGGGGGGGGGCACGGGTATGGAGTGGCTGTCGCAGCTGCTGCGGGAAACGCCCCAGGAGGAACTTTTCTGCGTGATGAAGAGCAACGTCTCGACGCAACACAAAGTAAGGAAAAACGGAAGTTGAGAAGAAGAGGATCGAAAGACGAAGGAAAAGGAGCGGAGACAAAAAAAGATCCACCAGGTGGACAAATCAAACTTTTCTTCTTCAGCACCGAACACAGCCACCAACGTCCATATATATACATCTGCAATTACATGTATGTGTATATATGCATATGTATCTCTCTTCTCTCTATATATATATATTTGTATAGATAGATAGATAGATCTTCATATATATATATGTGTAGATATATAGGTAGTATTCATGCGTGTATGTATATGTGTGTTTCGATAGACAGATACATCTTCACATATATAGGTATATGTATAGATAGATAATCTTCATGTGTAGATATAAATGTATAGATATGTAGATAGATCTTCATGCATATATGTATGTGTGAATGCATGTGTGCGAAGTGGATATATGTGGTTATGTCTGTCTATATATGTATATATGCGTATAGATAGATAGATAGATCTTCATGTATATATATAGATGTGTATACATGTATGCGTATATGTATACGTGTATGTGTATGTACAAGGTTGCCTATGTAAAAAAGTGTGTACATAAAGATATATGTATATATATATATATGTGTATAGGTCTGTCTGCCTCTGTCTCTATGCCTCTACATATATGTATACGTGCATATGTATCTGTGTACATACATGCTTGTGTACAAGCTTATCTGTGTATATGAAGTATATATATTTATATGTGGATATACACACCATATGTACATGTATACGTGTTTTGCTATGGATAAATGTAGGTACGAGTATATATACGTATAAAAGTCGGTGTACATATGCAGCTACATATCTGCATATATATCAGTGTAGGGTCTGCACGTCTATATATATGTGTGTATAGAGGAAGAGAAAGCGGGTGGTGTAGTCACTTTGGCATATGAGTTTCTCTTTTGCTACTACTACTCATATTTCTTGAAGAAAAGGGGTCCCATTTTCTCACTTGTTCTTCTCTTTCTGATCGTCAACTTAGGTAACGGCGGGAGATCTTATACAAGCAGAAAAGTTGCACAGAAGAAAAGCAGGTTCGTCTACTACCACGGAGGCTAATGCAGCAGCAGCGACAGCAGCAGCACCACCAACAACAGCAGCAACAGCAGCAGCAGCAACCGCAGCAGCAGCAGCAACAGCAGCAGCAGCAACAGCAGCAGGAGTTGCAAGAGCAGCAGCAGCAGCAGGCCGGACGCGGGGAGAAGACGAAGAAGGTAAAGGAAAGAAGCAGCAGGGGCAGGTTTTAAAGAGGCGACGTGAGGAAGAATAGGAGAAGGAAGGGGAGAGAAGGAAGAGAAGGAGAAAGAAGAAGACGAGAAGAAGCAGGTGGAGGACGAAGAGGAAAAGAAGCGGCAACGCCTGCAAAGAAAGATGAAGGAAAAGAAGCAGCACAGCGCGCAAGGACGGAAGACCCTCGGCAGCAGCGTCTAGCGGCACAGAAGAACGAACAGCACAAGGAGAAGGAGAAGAAGAGGAAGAAAAAAAAGAAGAAAAGGAGGAAGAAGAAGAAAAGGAAGAGGAAGGGCAGGGAAAGGATAAGGAGGCGAAGAGAAAGTAGATAGAGGAAAGCAAGAAGAGGAAGGGACGCAAGAAGAGAAAGAGACGCAAGAAGAGGAAGAGAAGCAAGAAGCAGCCGTTCGAGTGGTTTTTCGCTGCATGTCCTCTCGTCTCGTTTCCTCAGAGTTTCTCATGTCATCACGTCCCTCCTGCTGCTGCTCCTCCTGCTGCTGCTCCTGCTGTTGCGGCTGCTGCTCCTGCTGCTGCTCCTCCTGTTGCGGCTGCTGTTCCTGCTGCTGCTCCTCCTGTTGCGGCTGCTGCTCCTGCTGCTGCTCCTCCTGCTGCTGCACCTCCTGCTGTTGCGGCTGCTGTTCCTGCTGATCGTGGTACTGCTGCTCCTGCTCCTGCTGCTGTTATTTCTGCTGCTCCTGCTGCTTCTCCTGCTGCTCCTGCTGCTGCTTCTCCTGCTTTTGCTGCTCGTTCTCCTCTTCCTTTCTTCCTGTGCCACTTCTTTCCCATTCGGACCGCTGCTGCTGCTGCTCCTTCGCCTCCTGCTCCCGCCTCCTGCTGCTGGTGCTGCTCCCTGGCGTCCTCTTCCCGCTGTTGCTGCAGCGGCTGCTCGTCCTGCTGCTGCGGCGTCCTCTCTCCTTTCTTTGCTGCTGCTCTGGCGCCCTTTTCTCCTCCCTCTCCTCCGCCTCCTCCTCCTCGTCCTCGTCCCCGTGGTCTCCCCGCTGCTGCTGCTGCTGATCCCCCCCGCGTTCTCCTTCCGCTGCAGCTGTTGCTGCTGCACCTTCGCCTCCTCGAGCTTTTTCCTGCTGCCGCTGCTGCGTCTCCTCGAGTTCCTCCGCACCCTTCTTCCCTGCCACTGCTGGTGCTTCTTATTCTCCTTTTCCTTTCTCTTCTTTTCTTCTTCTGCTGCTGCCCGGCGCAGGGGACAGGGTCGTGTTTGCAACGGTGCTGCTGGTGGGATCGAAAAACTGGACTATCATCGGGAAACCAACGTAAAAAGAAGTTGCTGCATGCGCTGCTGCCTCTCGCGTGCTCCCTGAATAGAAGAAAATGCGGATCTCGCCTTCCGTCCACAGCAAAGAAATCTTGTCATCGCAGCGCGTCCCCCCCTTGTGTCTGCTCCCCTTGCTGCTGGCATGTTTTCCTTTCCCTCGTCTCTCCCTTTTACCCCAGGAAATGCAGCTTTCTCATATTTGTTCACTATACACATGCGTCGACGCACGTATATACGCATATCCGTAGAGAGAGATTTATGCGCTCTATCAACTACCTACACCTCCACATACACATGCATATATATATATATATATTTCCCGTCTCGCACTCTCTCTATATATATGCGTATGTGTTGTAAAACATGTAGTGCGTGCAGGTGTTGTATATACGATTCTATACTACTTTTCCTCTTTAATCCTCTCCATCCTTATATATTTATATGTGTCAATGCATATCTCTCTCTCTTTTACTATCTACACATACTTCCATATGCACGTAGCTCTCCCTGTATGAAGCTCCTTCCATCTCTTTCTCTATATGCCTGCGTATATGTGTTCTCTATATACGTTACTTTCTGTATATCAGGGTATGTCTTCGTCTCCGTCTCTCCCTCTATTTATATATATATATATGCCTGTGCATGTTTTTCTGTATATATATCTATGTGTTAGTCTTCCTGTGTCCCTATCTCTTTCTCTACCCGTGTACGTGTCTACATGTGCGTCCCTCTCTACATCTGTGTGCTTCTATGTATTTCTATATATATATATGTATATATATGCGACTGCCTGCCTTTCCCTCTCTCTCTCTATATGTGTATATATGCAACTGCCTGCCTTTCCCCTTCTCTCACTGTCTACTTATATATATATATATATATGTAGCGATGTCTCCCGCTGTCTTGTCGTATACGTATGTACACAAGTATATATATGTGGAGCTCTTCTTTTGTGTCTTGCTGTTTGCACGTATAGATATACATATATGTGTATTCGTGCCTAGTCTGTTTACCTGCTTCTGCGTGTCTGTAGACATGTGTGTGCATGTCTTTATTCTTCTGTTTTTGAGTTCCACAATATGGAAGAGACTCGCTGACACACGGCTGTGAGAGAGGATGAGCGAAGTGCATGCGCGCGCATGCACGAGGGACCGCTTGAAGAGCAGAGCGTCTTTGTTGCCGGACTTCCCCGTCTCTTCGAAGGCCACTTTTCCCTCCTCTTCTTCTCCTTTCCGAAACTTAACTTCTCCTCCCCAAATTTGATGTCCCCCCCCCCTTCGCGACCTCCGTCTCTGCGTTCCCACGTCTCTTCCCCCCGTCTCCCTCTTTCGCTGCGATATGGAAGCAGCTGCAGGAGATAAAAAGCCACTGGCCACGTCTTCGTGTTGATATTTGGTAGATGACGAGGAAAACCCCCTTCGTTGTTGTCCTCTCTGTGCGTTGCTTCTGCAGCGTTCCGTTCGCCAAAGTAGAAGCCACCGTCGAAGAACAAGTAAAAGAAACTGCGTCTCCCTGTCTCTGTGTCTCCCTGTCTCCATGTCTCCCGTCTCGCCGTCCCTCTGTCTCCGTGTTTCCCCGTCTCCGTCTCCCTGTCCCTGCCTCCGTGTCTCTATGTCTCCCTGTTCCGGTCTCCCCGTCCTTCTGTCCCGTCTCCGTCTCCCTGTCTCCGTCTCCACGTCTCCCTGCCACTGTCTCCGTGTCTCCCCGTCTCCCTGTCTCTCTGTCTCTTCTGTGTTCGTCTGTCTCCGGCGTTCCCGTCTCTCTACGAGTTTATCTACATATGCATGCGCGTAGAATATTGACACGGTGGATACACACAAATATACACGTGTACACGTGGGAAGAAAGAAGCGACTGAAAAGACAGAAAATCTTCTTCTCCTGGCTTCCTTCCTTGGCCCTTCTCTTACAAATATTCAAAATTTAATATATACACAAAAATTCACTCGAGGGCTGTCCAACAGACCGCGCATGCATCTCCTACGGACGTTAGTATAGGCGAGCCAACGCAAGTACATATACCCCAAATATACTACCCATATATGTATATGTGTGTGCATATATACATATGTATATGGATGTGGATATGTCTGTTTATGTACAGATATATAAGTACGCATGCATGTGTCCCTTCTCTGTATATATTTATATACAGATACACTTATGTATATTATATGCCTGCATGTCGTAAGGACATATATATGCGTGTATATATGTCTACTCACGTTTTCTATCTATTCGTAGATATTGTATGCATGCGTGTGTTCGTTAAAAAGTAAATTTGTCCTTTTCTACCTGCGTACAACCTGCTTTTCCTTCGCATGCACCACGTATTGCTGGACCTGCAGGCTGCATGCGTATGTACATATATATATGTGTGGGATAGGCCCGTCGGGGTTTCACTCTTATTACCATATTCTTCAAAATGATTCATGCAAAGATAAAACACATGCATTTCTACCTCTCATCCGATATCCTACGCTACTCTCAGTCTATCTATACATACATATATGTATATATGGACATATATACATATCCACATACACGTATATACATGTACTGCATATACATACATATATATATACACACACCTGTGTGTATACATATGTGTATACATACATATATGCATACATACGTCTATATACATACATATTTGTATACACACGTATATATACATATAAATACATACATATATGTATACATACATATACATATATACATATATATATATGTATATGTACACGCACATGTACGCACATGTACACACATACATACATAGATACATACGTATATATATATATATATATATCGGAAGGTAGATTAGCGCGCCTTTTGCATACTAGGAAAGTTGTATAATTTATTTGTGTGAGTGCGAGAACGTCTAGGAAGAAAGGGTTACGTTCCTTCCTGCAGGGAGAGCGAGGTAGTCTCCACAGCACACGTGCAGGAAGCAGCAGCAGCAGCAGGAAGGCGCACCGCAGGCGAAGAAGAGGAAGGCATTATGTTGCAGAAGGTCGTCTCTTCTTTTCGTCTACTTTTGAGATTCTTCGACGTAGGAGTGCAGAGAGGAGGAGACGGAGGTTGACCCAAATGCATGCAGCCATACACACGGCCGTAATGCATGCCTGTAGTGCACCTTCATGCCAGTGCGCCTTCACACTACCACATATTTATCTACACCTATGCAGGCTCAAAATATAGACCCATTCCTACCACGTAAGAGAAATATGCATGCATGTGACATCCGTACTTCCACACCCCTGGAAATATATTCACGTCTAACCATACCCACCAAGATGTACATATCCGTACTTCCACGCGTCCACGGAGATATATATGAGTATTACGGCAACCGTGGAGACACCATGCATGCACATACGTCTATAAATATATATGCGTAGAGCCTCATAACACGCCTTCCGAAACTCGTAGATAAATATATATGTGTCCACGTAGGTGTGTATATGCATGTACTCATAGGTACATTCACAGGTCTCCGTATATATCCCGCATCATATATATGTGTATATCTATATTTAAGCATGTGTACTTTATCGGTATGTCCACACATACGTCTGTATCTATGAATAGACATGCACACACACCTGCTTATATAGACATCGTATGTAGGACGTGAGCGCTTTCGCGTGGCGGCGACAGCAGCTTCAACATGTTCATACCTATGTACGTACGTGCCTACGTACGTGTCTACATGCATATCGATGTATACGTGTATATGTAATGAGGCTTTCATCTTCTACCGTCTGAGAGAGAAACATGTGTATATACTTACTTAATTCTATGTTTCTGGCTGTCTACATGCATATATATACGTATGTGTATACGTATGGGAATTTTGACTTCACACACATGTGTATACTGATGATGCTGCGACTGCTGTGTCCCTGCTTCTGTTTGCTGCTGCTGCTTCTTCTCGTGATAGCTGCCCTGCTGCCGGCGCAGTTGGAGCCAGCTGCTGCTGCTCTTCCTGCTCCTGCTGCGGCTGCTGCGGAGAGCCGGACCGACGAGGTTCTCTCGTGCTGCAGCTGCTGCGAAGGCGTGACGCGGCTGCTGCTGCTGCGTGCTGCCGCTGCTGCTGCGTTCTGCTCCTGTTGTGGTGTTGTTGCCGTTGCGGCTGCTGCCTGTTGCACGGGGGAAGGCTGCTGCTGTTGCCGCTGCCACTTTTTATTGCTGCAGACGCTTACGGGGGAGCAGCTGACGTTTTTCTACCGGAAGTCTCGTCGAGTTTCCCGCTTTCTTCGGTATGCCCTTTCCTTCGGCCGGGTTTGCCACTCCGGTGGTCTCTCCAGGTGTACATACACCGATCCAGACACACCCCTGCAAGTGTACATACACCGCTAAAGGCACACACTGCCGCATGTGGGGACGTCCACTGGTACACACACCGCTACACCGAATTTCTCGTGTGTAGGAACGATGTATCTGCGCATGCGGGCACCCCTGCTGCACGGAGGCGTTTGCGGAACGAATCTCCGCATTTGCTCCCTTTCCTTCCGTCTCTGTCCCTACAACGGAACTTTTCTTCATGAAGTTTTCCATCAGACTCTAGAGCGGAAGCCTCAAAGACAGAGACACAGAGAGACGGAGACGAGGAGACGGAGACGGGGACGGAGGCGGGGAGACGGAGACAGGGAGGTGTAGAGGGGGAGACGGCTGTTTTTTTGTCGCCGAAATTCAGCGACGGAGGAACTCCTCGTAGAGAGCTGTCTGCCTGCGTGTTAGCTGCTGCAGCAGATGCGTCTCTGTCTTCCTCTACTTCGTCGAGTCCCTATTTAATATGCCCCTGCGACTCTGTTTCGTCATATACACACATTTGCACGACTCTCCGCGCGTCTCTCTCCTACAGGTGTCTATCTCTCTCTATATACATATATATATGAGTGCCTATGTATATACGTATGTATACCTTATATATATACACGTATATATATGAACATATATGTATGTATGTATACGTGTTGTACTCATATATATATGTATTGCATACCATATGTGTGGTTCATATATATATATGGATACGTCTGTATGTCATATATATACATGTATGCGTACAGATATATACGTTTATCTATATTTGTATGTAGTGCGGGGATACACGGGTGTATTCGTGTGTGCAGGGAGGCGTATTTCCTCTTCTTGTACGTGTGGAGAGAATTTGATTTTTTTGCAAATGACTTTTCTGTCGGTGTAAGTGCCGCACAACACGTGTAGGGGAACATTCAGAAGAAATGCGGATATTTTAGTGCTGCTGCTGCTGGTGCTGCTGCAGAGTACGGCATTGGGTCACGATGCTGCGGGTGGATCGCATTGTCCTCGAGACGCATGTGACTGTAAGCCAACTTCAAGTGAAAGGGAGGATATTTCCTTGCAAGGACAGAGACAGAGAGACACATGCATCTCTTCTCTCTTTCGTCAACAGAAAAAACTTCTGTCTCTATACACATATATATATATATATATTCGATAGATACTTATACACATGTGCATTCATATATACATATATATCCATACATATATATACGTACGACGCGTATACAGATGTACACATATGTGTATATATACGTATATATGTATAAATAAGAGGTAGATACGTATGCATATGCACATATATATATGTATGTGTGGCAGATAGATGCGTCGAGGGATATACATTTATGTGTGTACGTATATACATACATATGTGTATCGGATAGATACGTATACACATATGCCTACATATATACATATATCTATATATATATATGTGTACACATGTATATATGTACGAGATATATAAGTATATACATATGCACATATATATGTGTACATACATGTATATGTAGCAGCTAGACGCGTCGAGAATTATATACATATATGTGTATATATATATATGTGTAGGGGAAAGATACGTAGATATATATTCCTATATGTATATATATGTATATGTGTAGCAGCTAGACGCGTCGACAGATCTACATATGTGTATATATATATGTGTATATGTACGGGATAGATACGTATATACGTATGCATTCCTAGATATCTGTATATACATCCATATATATATATGTGTCTGTAGTAGATAGACGCGTCTATATATATATATACACATATGTGTGTGAATGTATCCACATATACGTACATATAAGAGATATATACGTCCATACAAATTCACGTCTATATCTAGCGGATAGACGCGTCGAGGGCTCTACATATATGTATATGTATGTATGAGAAATAGATAAGTATGTATATGTGCTTCTGTATATATATATGTATATATATGTGTATAGAAGATAGACGCATGGACGGAAGGGAAGTGGGTGGATATGTACGAACAACGGGAGGGAAGACAGGGGCAGAAAGCGGCATGCATGCATGCAGCTACGGGCCTCGAAAAGGAGATGAATGCTGCTGGAAAGAGACGAGGAAATCCTCTCTTGGCGGTCAACTTCGAATATTTAAAAAGACGTCGTCGTGCGCGTCTGCTCTTCAGCCCCCGTCTAAAGTAGTAGCTGCACAAATTCACGTCTCCACATATGTATGGGTATATAAATGCAGGCTTCCATACACATATATATATGTAGAAGTCACAGATATATCTATACATATATACATCTCTCTATATATTCAGAACAGAGACATCAGTATGTATCCCTGTGTGTGTGTGTGTTGTACACGTATATCTATACACATACATATATATATTAGTAAGACAAATGGATGTACATACCTGCCTGGATATACGTATATATATTTTATATGTATATGTACAGGTGTCAGAGAAATGTGTATACAAACCTGCTTGAACGTAAATCCATATATATATATATGTATATAGATGTATATATATAGATGTATGTATCTCCTGTGTATATATGTATATAGATGTATATACATACTGGTTAAATACATCTGTATGAATATTTGCTCATATATATATATATATATGTATATACAGATATATGTAGCATATCAGTTTACACGTATATCTATATGTGGAGATTTCTGTAGAGGGAAGGAACGACACTGCTGTGTAGCATTGTTCTCCGTCTACGCAGGGCAGCTCTACTTCGCTGTATGTTCACCGCCTTACCCTCCCCATGACCTACGTCTATATATATGAGGTCTGGGCAATGTTCAGTATACACATATGTGTATATATATGTGTAGAAATAGAGGAGAAGGAGGAAAAGGAAGCAGCTCAAGAAGTAGTTGCAGGAACAACAGCAGCAGTCCTGTGCACAGAGCAGCAGCAAGTCGCAGAAGAAAGAAGCGAAAGAGAGAAAACTGATAGAAAAAGGGGAGACCACCGGCTGCCGGAGAGTCGACGCAGCTCGTCCATGTGATTCCCCACTGCCCTTGCTGCTTCTCCCTCTTCTGCTGTTGCTGTCTGCCTGCCTGCTGCGCGTGCTGCTGCTGCTGCTTGCCTCGTTGCTGCGGTGCTACTGCTGTCGCTGCCGCTGTTGCTCCTTCTGTTTCTCCTGCCGCTGCTTTCACTGTTGCTGCTTCCGCTGATGCTGCTGCTGCTGCTTTCGCTAGTGCTCCTGGGGTGGCTAGGCCTCGTGCTGCTGCTGCGGCTTCTGCTACTGCTGCTGCTGTCGGTCCTCCTGGTGCTGCTGGTGGTGCTGCTGCCATTGGTGCTGCTGTGACCATGCCTCGTGCTGCTGCTGTTGCTTTTGATATTGCTGCTGGTGTGGCTCCTGGCGCAGCTGCTGGTGCTGGTGCTGCTATTGCTGTTGATGCTGCTGCTGCTGCATGCGCTGACAGGCAGACCCGCCTCCGCCGCGTCCTGAGCGCCTGCTGGATCTGTGGGCGAACCGGTGGTTATATCCTGAGGAAAAAGAAGGTCCCTTTTCTTTGTCTTTCGCACTTTTCCACTGTCTCTCCCTCGTCTTCTTCACCTTCTTCTTTCTTGCTGCTGTTGCCTTTCTTCTTTCCATTCGTTTCCCTTCCTGGCGGGTGCACGTGTCCACAAAAACTGCTGCGCATCCACACGGGAAAAAAATTTGTTCGATCAGAAAAAACGAACAAGTCCTCCCCCCCTCCTTCCATCTGCAGTCCGACGTATCTTCCTCCTCCGCTTTCTTCTTTTCCTTTTTTTCTCTGTCTTCTCTCTATATACATATATATACACATACATGTACAAATAAACAAACGTATACCTATCTATATATACGTACACATATGTATATACATATGTGAAGAATTCAGAGGTCTACAAATACATATATATATATAGTATCAAGAGCGGTGCATACATACATAGTAGTTCAACTTCTGTGTGTATATATGTGTGTATGTATTTATCTACATTGATAATATTTATACGCGTACATACATATATGTATATATCATTCAAAGGGTGTGTATGTATGTGTGGGTATGTCTAAGTACTACATATATATATATATATATATATATATATTTGTCTGTAGTATTTATAGGCATATATGTATATATATTATATTCAAAGGTGCGTATTTATACTGCATATATATATGTATTTGTAGTATTCAGAGGTATGTATACATATACATATATATATGTGTATATATGTATATATGCATGTAGAAAGAGATAGATAGATTGATATAGATAAGTAGGTGAATACATCCATAGTAGAGTATTCATAGGATGTTTGAATGAATGAATCTTCCCACACACATATATATATATGAGCCTGTAGTTTTCAGAGATGTATATATGTATATATGTCATTCACAGAAGTGTATATATATATATATATATGTTTACACGTATATACGTGTATATATGCATTCATATAGATATTCTATTCGGAGGTGTGTGCGTATATGTGTCTGTGTGTGTATACATATATATATATGTACTGAGAGGTATGTCTGCATGTGTATATATATATATTTGTATGTATGTGATGAGGAAAGTGACACGTATCTGCAGGTTGAATAGACGAAGTTGACGTCATTTTAGGGAGAGGGCGGTGAATGTCGAAAAAAACATTTTTGATTTCTCAGAACGGCATTTTTTTAACAAGAAGGAGAAGCGGGGAAGTAACGTGTGAAAGGACCTTCTTGTGCCCGTCTATCTGTTTTCCTCTTGCAATCAATCAAAAGTACGGAAGAGGAAGTTTTTTTTTCGCCTCAAAACAAAATACTTCCGTACGCCTACATTTGTTATATATATATGTACGTCTGTTTATATACGTATTTGTTCGGGTTGCATGCGACATGTACGTGTATATATATATTATGTGAAGCGCAACAAAAGGGAAAGGGAAGAAGTTTTGCTTTCCACTTTAAAACAAGATACAGGCATACACGTACATATACTACTAATATATGTGTGTGTGTGTGTGAATGTCCCTGTGTTTATATACGTCCTTGTTCGAATGGTGTTCGCTACTATGTACATGTGTGTGTGTGTGTATAGAGGTGCATAGACCTCTCTCTATATGTGTGTATGATATATGTGTGTATACACACATATATCTACATGTATACATATATGTATTCCTCTTTTCCAACCACCTGTGTATACATACAAATAATGTATCTACACACATCTACATATGTGTATATATGTAATACCATATATGATGTATTCGTGTGTAGAACAGAACTGCCTCTATGTACTGTGTAGTGCCTCTATGTTTCTGTAGCGAAAGAGAGAGAGCAACACACTCGAGAAAATGTTGCTGCTGTTCCTGCTGTGAGTCTGCTTCCTACAGGGATCGAACGGGATGCGGACGGAGTGCCTGTAGCGGCTCGTAAGGACACTCGTCGTGTTTGTCTTTTCGGCGCGCTTCTCATTTTCCCTTTTCTCTCCTTTTGCATTGATCCCCCGATTTCTACATACGTGCCCAATATCAATAAATTAAAAGACCGGTTCTCATCTAGCCACACATGTAGACAAACGTATACATGGAGGACACAGAGATAGAAATATACCTCTACGTATATATCTGTATTTGCATATATACCTGCGCTGCTACACATACATATACATATATACATATATATGTGTAATCGAGGACACATAGATAAAACTATGCTTATATATATATATATATATATGTATGTGTTTGCATACATAGCTGCGCTGTTACATACGTACATATATATGTATATATATATATATATATATATATATATATAC
>KL647319.1:0-75539 GCA_000727475.1 Sarcocystis neurona | reverse complement strand
TCTGTCTCTCCCTCTCTCTGTGTCTCCCTCTCTGTCTCCCTCTCTGTCTGCGACTCTCTCTGTGTCTCCCTCTCTGTCTCCGACTCTCTCCGTGTCTCCCTCTGCTGTCTCTGTTCCCCCCTCCGTCTCCGTCTCTGTGTGTGTCTCTGTCTCCCTGTCTGTCTCTCCCTCTCTCTGTGTCTCCCTGTCTGTCTCTCCCTCTCTCCGTGTCTCCCTCCCTCTTTCTCTCTGTCCGTGTCCCCGTCTCTGTTTCTGCCGCGTCTCCCTCTCTGCTTGTTCTTTCCTGTGGTTTTCTCTGTCTGTCTATCTTCCTCTTTCTCTATCTCTCTACATATTTCTCTCTTCCTCTTTGTCTGTTTGTGCAGATGTACATCTTTTCCCTGCACTGTGTCTCCCTGTGGATTTCTATCTCTGTGTGCCTGTCTTTCTCTTGCTGTCTCTGTGTCTCTGCGCCTTCTTGACATCCCTGTCTCTGTCTCCCTCTTCCTCTCTGCATGTCTTTTTTGTCTCCGAGTCTTTCTCTCCGTGTTTCTGTCAGTTTGCCTGTCTCTGTGTCTGCGTCTCTGTCTGGGATTGTCTTTCTCTGCCTTTTCTTCGCGTCTACAGCTCTCCCTCTCTCTCCGGATGTGCCTTTCCCTCTATAATATGTCTCTGTCTCTCTTTGTACCGGTGTGTCTGTGGCTGCCTCGATTCTGCTGCTGTTGACTTCGTGTCTATTTCTCCTGCGCGCACGTTTCTGCGAAAGAAGTCGGCGGTTCGATCTTCTCGACGACTTCCCCTTTTTGTTGCTCCGCTTCTCTACTGACTTTCCGTATGACCCTTTTGCTGTAGTTCGCCACACGCATGCATTAACTGATGCTCCCGTGTGGACACTGCGTCTGTATGCTGCGCGTTTCTCTTGAGACAGAGAGTCGCTTTGTTTTTTCGGCTTTGTGTCGTTAAAGTTGCTACCTCTCTCTTCGTCCGGGATTTCTATTTCTGCTAACACTTCCCCGTGCGATACCGTCCCCTTCGAACAGCGGCAGCGGTAGCGGTTTCTCTAGCTCGCGTCCCCCCTTCCCGGGTGTACGTACACCGGAAAACAGCATTTGCGGCGGAGTGACCCTCCCTCGCTTTGCTGCAGACGGCTTTCTACGACGCTCAGCAGTCGCGTCTTCTTCTCTTTCTCTTCGTGTCTCTTTCTCTCTCTCTTCGTATCTGTCTTCCTTCAGACACACACACTCGAGAAAAGAAGAAAGTTCACAGGAAGAGAGAGAAAGAGAGAAAGTGGAAAGGCAGAGAGAAAACGGCGGGACGGGTGTGTGACAGATGTGAACCGACGTTTCTCTGCCGTCGCTTTATATCGGCCCTCTTCCCACGCAAAATTGAAGCCATCCTTTTTGATTATCTCTTTCTTTCGCATGCATACGTTTTATACGGTCATACATCTATTTTCACGTACTACTTCTTTAAACAAACATATATATATGCGGCATGTACGTACACACGCATATTAATAGTCTGTAAATACACCTGTATAGCTGTATATGTATGCATGTCCGTAGAGACGCAGGCAACAAGCATGTGTCGCTTTCTAACCGTCTCCTTCTCTTTTTCTGTATGTATGTGCTTAGTAGATGAATTCCACCTTCTATGAGAAATACAGTTTTCAACAAATATCTTCTTGTGTGTTAACCGGGCAAATATGTATTTAAATGTCACCTGAGCAGAGAGACTGATATACGTTAGAAACATACGTGAAAGTGGGTCACGTACACACGCGATTTGAGTTCGTGTGTTTTCCAACCTGCTACTCAAGAAGATCTCTGTGTGCAACTTTCGAGAGATATTTCTAATTTTAGGTGGCATCCAGACCCGCAGGCTACCCACTGGCGGCCATAAAACGCGAGCGCGCGCGCGCGGCTTGCAGGCGCTTGCAGTCTTCACTTGAAAGGAAGAAAACGTGAGACAGAGGCAGGAGAACGAAGAAAAAGACGAAGAAGAAGTGCACACGTCTTTCGACGAGGAAGACGCAGGGAAAAAGAGACACGAGATTAAAAAAGACCCAGGACAGCGTCAAGAGCCAGAAGAAGAGCACAGCAGAAAACGAAGAAGAGAGGGAAAGAGAGGACGAGGCGAAGAAAGACGAATAGAGGACGTAGAAAGAAGGAATAGGAGGATGGAGACGGAGAAGAAAATAGGCGATGGAAAAGAAGGGGGGAAGAACGAGAAGAAAAGCAACAGACGCAGGAGGGCAAGAAAAGGAGAGCGAAGGGGAAGGGAAAGACGATGCTTAAAAGCGGAGAGGCACAGAGAGAAAAATAGCGAGAGAGAGGGAAAGCGAATTTTAAAACTGATCGCAGTAGTGTGGTATCTTGTCAGGACTACAAAAGCGGTCACCACGTCGATTATAGGGAGAAAAAGAAGATGTTGCTTGGCGATGGATGAAGAAGAGGGGAAACGAAGGGAAGGTAATTTGCACTTCTTTGATATATTGAGGGTCTTGCACTTTTTTGGAAGTGCGACAAGTTGCTCTTCAAGGTATTTCTTTTGAAGCCCTCTCTGCCGTTTCTCACTTTGCCATTTCAAGCGGCACTTGCTTACGCGTTATCAGCTGAATTCCGTACTAACTTTCTTCGACAACTTCCATTTGATCCTCCCGCATGTAGCTCTCTCATATATATATGTATATATATATATAGACTGCAGAAGGGCTGTCCTTCTGTCTCTTGTGTGTAGGCATATATATGTATGCATATATCGCGGCACCTGTATAAAGACAGGTGTCTATATCTTTTTGTGTCTCTTCTCTCCACATACTCGTACATCTGCGCACAAACATCGCAGCATTTGTGGACGCAGGTGTCTGCCTTTCTCTCTCTGTTTCTCTCTTTCTCGGTGTGGGATTTACATTGTTTCGGCGAAGTATATCGCGCGGCGTCATACGCCTCGGTGTCTTTTCTTCTCCACATACATGTGTGTCAATCCACTCTTCCCGAAATTACGTCTATCTAGTAGTATGAACTTCTTTGGAATGTTCTGGTCGTGTCCGGATATCTGCTTCGCATCTCTAGTGTACGTACGCCACAAACCTTCTACGCTCGTTTGTCTGCGCCACCCGTGGGCTTCCTTATCTACAAACAGGTGCGTCATTATCCTCAAGCGTATGTGCTTCCACCTGCAAAGGCATCTAAGTGTTGTGTCTGCCCAAGGTGCTTGACATATATATATATATATATATATATGTATGTTTGTGGGTCTTCTAGTGCGCCTGGCGTATATGTATATATACAATATAATAATAATAACAATAATAATAATAGATACGTATATACACATTTTTGAATATGTATGTACTTGCAGCGTTGGACTGACCTAGTGATCAATATATATGTATTTGTGTATGTAGAGATCCGTGTGTACGCTATATGTGTATATACTTTTTATGAGTAGTTGTAGACCTGTGTTTGACGTGTTGTATGGTTGACCGTGGGGCTGCACGTGGCCACTGTCGCAACGTGTGTATTATGTGTATGCGTGTGTACGTCCGTACTTCTGTGTGTGTATGTACGCATGAAGGTTAAAATGCCTATCTCGGCGTACATTTAAGGAAATGTGCGTGCGTCGGTGTATTTGGGGAAAACAAAACAGAGACGCGTGTCTGGCGTTGGACGTTGGCATGTGTGGGTACCTCCGCCAGGGTAGGAAACGTGTTCGTTTAGCATGACTTGTACTTCAAAAATTTGCCTGTTTTTATGTTTCCTGACACTTTTTGGAAACAGCCGTTGTCGACGAATTTCTTATCACCGCCTCTCTGACTTTAGTCTTCGCGGGTGTATGTGTCAAACGTGTATGTACACGTGTACTTCCACAATGTGTGTACGCACACCAACTGATTTACGGACGTGCGTGTGTAAACACAAATATACATATGTATGTATGCGTGTTGGAATGCAGAACATAGCGTACGTATGTGTCAGTAGAGACAGAGACCTTCGATGCACGTGGATCGCGTCCCCACTTTCCAATTGCTGAAAGCTCGACTCACTTCAGAAAAATCCGGTGCAGGGAACTCATAGAGTTTTATGTAGCACGCTTTTTCGTCTTTGACTTTCCGGTTATCTCTAGCCTCAAAATTTGCCGGATGCGGCGAAGGTGGTGGGATCGCTTTTCTAGTTCGGACAGGATGTCACTGCGCGTAACTCTGCGGACTATACTACTTGCACAAGTGCTTATGTGATGTTTGTCTTCCCTGCTCGCTGTCTCAGCAGTATCCACCTGCGGATGGAAGTTTCCCTTTCTGTGGACTGAGAAGTGCGCGACTCATACGCCGTCATTAATTCTATCTCAGCCTCTGTCAGTCGTTCACACGCCACAAACACTGACTCTGAAACAGTCAAGTTTTTGGACTGTTGTGTAGCAGCTGGCCGGATTTCCTCCCCGTACTTCTAAATCCGACGCGTACTTCTGCATGAAGCCATCAATAAACTGCAACGCGGCCTCTCACTGAACCACAGGTGAAATTCATATCCGTCCTTCACCATTAATATTCACACGACAAAGAACAACGGGGTCTCAGGTTCCCCGCCCGCCGACGCAAGCTGCGCCATGAACTTTCAACACGTCATACTACTTTTTCGGACAGGGGCCAGCACGCTGCGCCTGAGAGATGGGCGGGCTCGAGGGAAGCTAGCAACGGCGACGCTTTTTGGGATCCGTCTGCTCTCCTCGTGATTTCCAGCTGCTGACGCTGGACACACTGCAGATTTTCCACCCGCCGCGAATACAGTCTCCCTTTTTATCTTGCGCCTGCAGCGGAGTGTCTGGCAGTCAGAAGCTCAGGAGCCTATATTTGGAAAACCGCTAGATGCTTTTCTTTCATTCACTTTTTTTCTCAGAAGATACTACGCCTGCCCTTCCGCTACTTAGCGTTGGAATTATTGACGCTACTGTAAATCTCCTACGCAAGAGACCATTCCTCGAAGGCAGAAACTTCGAATAGGGGTGGTAGGTGCGTGATACGTTGGCGTCTACGACGTGAAACTTCTGCAGTAAACATACAGCACTTCCTACACATTGCCGTGTATCGGCCTCCGTTCCTAAGGCACAACCTGTTTTTGCTGCACGGCGATCCTCGGGAGTTGAAGGCATCAGCACTTTAGCAGGCACCCGAACGGCTGTTACGGTTCTTCTCAGCTCTTCCCTGCGGAAAGAAAGCAAGACATAGGTAGACCGGTGGGATCAGACGGGCCTTCCAGCGTGTGAACTGTACGTTCATGCAAGTGTGCGGCTGGTTGCTGCCTAAGCGCGGGGAAGAACAGGTCC
This sequence comes from Sarcocystis neurona, assembly GCA_000727475.1. Classification (NCBI taxonomy): domain Eukaryota; phylum Apicomplexa; class Conoidasida; order Eucoccidiorida; family Sarcocystidae; genus Sarcocystis; species Sarcocystis neurona. The sequence continues at coordinate 70,235 of KL647319.1, read as the reverse complement.
GGTTCAGGGCGTCTACACTGATTTCATAATAAACTGCTGTCACACTCCACACATATGTATGTACGCGTCCCACCCAGCGCAGTGTTTACGTTTGCCGCGTCATGATTCTTTGTGGATTAGGCCCGACGGTTCACGTTTAGCGCGTTCGAAGCGCAACATGCTCCATCATAGGTTTTCTATTCTATAGCACAGTCAAAGACTCATCTCTCTTATTCTCCAGTTTTAAACGTCGCACACAGGGAATCACTACGCAGTTTTGCGACGCATTCTTTTGAGTAGGCCTCTTTTCTTCCTGCTTAATCTTTCTTCTTCACATAGTTCGTCGCAGCAGCGTAATATGTCGGATGCGCCGTCCACATTGCGTCCTACATATTTTCAAGACATTCCAGCCACTTTCATCCCAGCGTTGTCCTTCGGCTCTTTTGCTCACTGCGTCTTCTGCTCCATCTGGTTTCTACACACCTTACCACTTCGCCTAGCCTTTCCTTGTGTGCGCTCCTGCGTGTTCCATTCCCGGCTGCGTCTCTTGCAGCTGAAGAAGCCTGCCACTAAGAGGGTGATGTCGCCGCCACGCGCGCCTTCTATTCATTCTGCCGCATGCTGTCTGCGAGGTGCGTATGCCTAAGGTCGTTTACAGTCGTGCGCCTAGTGCCGTACAGTCATCTAACGTCTGTTTTGATGCAGAGCATTGCGCACCATAAGTCTTGTTGTTGTACACATTGCTTGAATGTGGAAGTAGTCAGCAGTCGCTGATAATTCCTCTGGACATGCCGAGAAATGCGGATGCATCTCTTACTCTTGAGGTACAGCAGTGGAAGTCGTATTTAAAAATATTTCCGCGTTTCTTTCGTCAGTCTCTCCCTAGCTGTGTACGACGTTCAATACAAGTTGTAGGTGACTTTCTCTTCAGGTGCAATCGCGCTTTGATGCGTCATGTATCTATGGGACATTGCTGCACAACAGGCGACCAGATCCAGATAGTGATTTCACAGCTGTCAACGAGAAACTGAGTGTCCTTCCACACCTGAGACTCCCGGCCAAAGCATCTCCTTGACTACCACGGCAGGAGAAAAGTGCAAGCATCAGAGCTCTATAGCGCTGCAATGACAAGCACTTAGTATTCCTCGTAAGGGCACTACGCTGCCAGCATGTGTTGCGTCAACATGGGACATCGACAGGGCAAGGCCAGCGTTCTGCACCTGCATATTACATCTGGCAAAATTTAATTTTCAGCTGCAGAGATGAAGGTGGGCATTAGCAGCGAAAACACCTCTCCACTGTGCCGGGTTTATGGGTGTAATTGTCGCACACCGGTTCACACGAAGAGATGTGTCTTCGTTCTCATCAGACGAGCGGTGAACATCCTTCCACACTGCTACAGTTATGCGTAGAGAGGCACAATTATGAGAAAGACGGTAATTCCCGACTTTTTTAGTACGTTTCTCAATAGTTCTGGTCTCCCACCAGAAATTTGTCTTGCATGTGGATGGTGAATAGCATCTTCCACCCCCCACCCCCCGCGACGTGTGTGAGTGAGGCACGCCGGTGTCCGGCGAGGTAGTAAGAACGGGACGGGACAAGCCGATAGCAGCGTATCCTCTCATTACATGGCAACCACAGACCGCCTCTTCCTCTAGTATTTGGAGAGTTTAACTTCCTGCGCGAATGAGCAGTGACAAAATAGCAGATGGCCCCTTTTTCTAAAGCAACCTGCAACGAAAAACGCGGATCCAGTGTAGTGTCGTTGATTCTCCGAAGACATGTATAACCTATGAGCATTATCTTCGCGACTGTACATACACCAGAAAATCTTCGCGACTGTACATACACCAGAGAAACGGTATGTTCCCCTTCAAAGGATCGAACCTCCCACACTTCTCTCGCGGAAACTGAGGAAGGAGCACGTCTTCGTTCTTCCCAATTTAACACAGTCCTTCTCGTGGATGTGTGCAGCAGGATACCAGCACCCACCCGCGGCCGCTCGCCCAAGCAAAGAACACGGAGGAAGCGCTCCTCGCCTCTTCGTAAACCATAGACCTTTGGCGTTTATTCGGGAGGACCTTCCTTGCCTCTCAGCAAACTGCATCCTATTCGCAAACATTTGCCCTGACTTCTGTGGAGGAAAGAGCCCTCCTGCGCGGGGCATATCGGCAACTCTCTGCCGTTTGGACGCCGCTGGCCCTTCCTGCATCGAATTCAGCCTTTCGCAACAGACATCTGCAAGCGTGTGCATTTTTGCTCCGTAGCGGTTTCTTCCTGCCTTTTAACGTATAGCAAATCTGTGTGCAAGGAACTTTTCTCGTAGTCATGTCTCTATATTGAATAAAATGGCACACGCACCTGCGTTTCAGCGTTTGTGTGGACAAACTGTTTCTACGCACACCCTCCGTACAGGTGCTCCGGAGTTCGGGAGACGCGTCTTCATCTAAAATTTAAGATCGTCTTGCATCAAAGTATCGGAATCTTTGCGTACATCTCTATATATGAGTCACCCAAAAGTGTACCTGTCAATTTGCCACTGTTGTTCTCCATTTAGCATATGCGTCTCTGCATCCATCTGTGCAAACAAGTGTACACCTGTGTACACACACCCGCACGTATGTATGCATACGTATAGAGGGATACAGTCGGGAGTTACCTCACGCCTAAGTATATACTATGCCTGCATCAATATATGGCGTGCACACAGCTTTGCGCACAACTGTAGTCGTGTGTGTTCCAAGTCATTTCTGACCTTCACCCTCGCGTGAAAATAAAAGCACACACGCACACAGATACGTATATGCGTATACATATGTATGTTTGTACATAGACCCATAAAAATAAGATGATCTGCAACAGGGACGTGAATAGGTACCCTTTCTCGTCTGTGTATGTGTGTGTACATATAAGTGGATACGTACGGAAGTGCATGTTTCTGCATCTTGTGCGTTCGAATGAGAAGAATGACGCGGTGTCCAATTCCACCGTAAACACGCTGTTTGCACCTTTCCTCTCTTGCCCGAACATTTTACTTTTGCGCCGTGTTGTTGGTGAAAAGAATAGTAGACGTCTCAGACGTGGGTGAAACGGGTGACACTGACGATGATAAAATGGAAGAGGAACGTGAGAAAAGTTGTTCATCCTTCTTGAAAGTGGGGCTTTGTCCGTCGTACAAAAAGGCCGCAAGCTGTCGCTACACTTTTCTTGCTTTCGGCGCTGCTTCTGGCTTTTCATTCTTGTGAACTTGTTCATAGACCACTCTGTGAAAAAATTGTCTTCGGCCCTGGGTGTCCCCACTTGACTATTACTTCCATTTTAGAAACCGGGCGGGCGCAAAAGAGGAAGAAGCAGCTGCAGTTTTCCTCCCTCCCTGAAGCCTTTTATTTCGAACCCACTTTCGACGTGCCAATTGTCTACGCTCTCTCTCTCTCGGTTTACGTAGAGAAATACTACCTTTCTTTGTTTGTGTGTAGCACGCGTACACAGACGCACACACACACACACACACGTCCGCGACTGCGGACCGCGTCGGACTGTCGTTTTTTTACGTAGATCCAGAAGAATTTACGCAAGTCTGTTCACAAAAGAAGGGAAAAAATATGGCGGCATCAGCATCCCATGAACAATGCGCAAAAAGCCAAGGATGTGCTGCTTTGTGAGTGAGCAGTGTGTTAGCAACATGCACGCCCTTCCATCTGTAGAAAGCGACTTTCGGAGTTTTGGTTCTTCTTTCAAGGGACCGGGCAGCTCAACAGCTGTGGCGAGGCTTCCGCATCCACACATACATGTGTGTATATGCAATCCCAAAAAACAGCACAAATCTAGAGAGCGAAATATAGAAGAGTGTGTGCACCGGCAGATAGAGAAGTTGCCACGTATGTATCAACGCCGGCACATATACAGAGTTATGACCACGCGTGCATACGTATGTAGGGATATGTCCAGGCGTGTACGTACACCCACACACGTTTAAAGATAGATGCAGGTGTATGTACACCCCCGCACACTCCACACGTGCAGGCGGTGTGTGTATATACAGTCACACTTACAAATGCGCGTCTATACGTACACGCATGCAAAGGCGGCACATCTTTATTTTCAGAAGTATATACATGCATATGCACATACGTAGTAAATCTCTACGTGTGTCCACGTAGGCATGTACCTGCGTTCACCCTGTCACATATATATACAAATAGATAGATAGATATTGATTCGCATGTACATGTCAGTACATATATATACATATGCATACATGTAATTATTCTGTACATAGGCGACCGAGAGAAGTGGAGTACTGTACGCGGTTGCGAGTAGATACGAATAATAAACTGCGTGCGTCTCCCTACGAGCCCTGTAGGCAAGCAGGCGAGATTTGCTCGATAGTTGGGTGGAATTTATGGTTGGGTGGGAAAGAGATGGCCTCTCTTTTCGTTTTTTCCTTTGTTGTACGCATCGTCGCCCACCCCGTCACGCACACGTGGAAAGCTACACAGGTTTACTCTTGTCTTTCTCGTTTGCTGCTCTTCCTTTTTCTCCCCATCCCCTTCTTCTCGTCGGTCAAGGCGCCGCTGCCGCTGCTGTTGGCCGCCCTTCTCTCCAGTCCCCGAAGAAATCCGTTTTTTCTGTTGATCCCACAGCAGCAGCAGCTTTTCTTTTCTCACACTCCGAAGCCTGCTGATGTGCGGCTCTTTCGTTTTCCTTTGTTGCCACTGCTGCTCCTACGTCTATATTACTCTGTAAGCAGCAGCAGCGATTCTACCGCACTTCCCGTCTTCTCTGCTCAGCAGGGGATATGTCAATGCATGTGCGACAGATGATTTTTTACGACCCCGCCATTTCTTTTTCTTCCTAATCTTCGCCCTTCCTTGTTTTTTCTCGTCTTCTCATTCTTTGTCCCTCGGCGTCAAATGCTGCCGCGGTCTCGAGAAGGAAGATCCTGCTGTTGCAGCTGAGTCGGAGACGGCAACAGCAGCAGCAACAGCTCCATCCGCAATGTCTTTCTCGTTTTGCTGCTCCTTTTATCCACCGGAGCAACAACGGCAGCATTAGCAGCAAGACTTCTCTTTCTCTGCGCCACCAGCAAGCAATCAAGGATCTCCCCATTCTTCGCTGCTGCTGCTGCTGTTGGCACTCCTGCTGCCCCTCATCCTGGTGCCACTCCTGTTGCTCTCTTCCTCCTGCTGCTGCTGCTCTTCTGTGCTGCTCCGCTGCCGCAGGTACACACCTGCTACTCTTGCTGCTATCCCCCGCCCGTTCCTCGCCTGCTGTCCTGTTTCTCCTGCAGCTGCTTCTACTACTGCTGCTCCTCCTCCTGCTCCTCCTGTTGCCCCGCTTCCTCTTCGTATTCTGCTGCTGGAGATGCATCAGCAGCAGCGGAGCACCGACTGCAGAGCAACGTAGCACACAAAGAGAATGAAGCGGGGGAGAGAGGGAAACAGCAGCAGCAGCAGCAAACCTGTGAGACGCGCCTCAATAAAAAGGCGAGGAGGAGAACAGAGAAAGGGCAGTGTTGAGAGCAGCTGGAGAGAAGCAGCAGCAGCGCGAAGAGAGGGGAAGCAGAGGAGGATACCGCGATAGAGGAAAATCAAGCGAAGAGAAGGAAGAAGTGGGAGAGGAGGGACGGAAGAAAGCGCCTTGCAGTGGGGAAAGGAAAGCAAGGAGAGGGAGAAAAAGAAGCAGACGACCAGGAGCGAAGAAGGAGAAGGGAGGACGAAAAAGGGAGAGGAAGGGCGACAAAGAAGATAAGAGGGAAAAGAAGAGAAGAAGGAAGTAAAGCGAGAGTGTGAAGTCTTGTTGTTTGCAGAGCTACAGCTAGACCAAACCGCGGGAATATTTGTCGACAGGGAAGAGAGACACTGCCGAGCTGCTCCACCGACGCTGTGGTTTTGTGTGGGACGTAGGGAAAAGGGAGAAAGAGAAAGTAAAAAGAAAAGAGACAGGGAAAACAGAGAATTCGAAATAGAAAAAGAAAAGAGGCAGGCGACGAGAAGAAAGGAGAAGCATCGCGGAAAAGAAAAAAAGGGATGTAAATCAACGACAGTGCCACCAGGGGGACGAAAAGGGAGAAGAGAGAAGGAGAGGGAAAGGCGAAGCAGAAAAGACCAACCCCGTGGTGGAGACTCCTGGCATAGGAAGCCTGACACGCAAGACAGAAACTGGGAGGGAGATATAGGTGAAGGAAAGCAAAATACTTCTAGAGAAGGAGATAACGCGTGGGCGACGGACACGCAGCAGAGGCCCACAAAGAAGAGAGGCAAAGAAAAAGGGAGGAGAAAAAAAAAGACGGGAGAACACACACTCACTGAGAGGGAGATGAGAAGAGAAACAATTTGGAGAAGAAGAAATCCAAGAGAGACGCACAGAGAAAGGAGACGCAGGAGAAGAAGCCACAAAAGAAAAGACGAAGACGAAGGATCGAGAAGAAGAGCGGCACAGACAGCGAAACAGCAAGAGGGAAGGTATACAGAGAAGGCAAGACAGAGAGGAAGGGAGAGTCTACGGGAAGAAGGCGCGGAGAGGCCGGAGAGGGAGACGGTGAATTGTGTGGGGAAGGTGGTCGAGAAAGGGAAATAGAAAGGGAGAAGAAAACGTGCGGGAAGAGAAAAGAATAGAGGGGGCCCCAGCAGCAGCGAAGACCGCGAGAAGACGAGGAGGCAAGGAAAGCGGGGAGAGCGAGCGAGACAGGGAAGGCGACAAAAGAAGAAGTGACCAGCAAGAAGGGGACCGCGGAAGGCAGGGAAGAGGGGGGAGAGCAGAGGGATATCAAAAAGAAGGCGAGAAGGAGAAGAAACGGACGAAGAGGAAGAGACGGAGAAGAAAGGGAGGGAAAATGAGCTTGGACGACTTTAAAGCAGATCTGCTGCAGCAGGTCATCCCCTTTCGGAGGACTTGTCTCAGCGGCCCGCCAACAGTTCACCGTCTACGCCTGGTAAAAGAAGCCGTACTTACTTCTCTTGAACCTGCCAGCTGTTAATGCGGGCGCATGCAGTTGGGGTCCGAAGCAGTCCTCCCAGAAAACGTGCTGCACAGAAGTTGCTGCTCGCGAAGACACAAACACGTCCCCGCCTCTCTCTCTGTGCAACGTGTGGGAAATCTCCTTTTTATCTTCTCTTCTTCTCTTCTTTTCTTCTTCCCCCTCGGTGTTCTCTTCGTCTTCTCCGTCTGCTTTTGCTTCGCCTTTCTTCTCCTCCTTTTTCTTCTCGTGTGTGTAAATGTCTGCGGGCATACAGAGAGAGGGAGACCGCGGCGGGGGGGCCTGCAAATGCATCTCTGCTACGAAGAAGAGACGGGGAAGAAACGAGTCTTTTTCCATTTCGTAGTACCCCTTCCCCACAGAAAATGTTTGCTGCGAAGTGAAGCTGCTTTATCTCGCAGTGCGTGTATTCCACCACTTCTCGTGAAGGTGGATTTCTCTGCGGTGACGGCTTTAAAAAGCTGCGGTGCTTCGCGCACATTCTCCACGTATGTATACATTTTATCGAAAGTGTCTTCAATTCTCAGAACACTCGTTCACATGCAAGGCAATAGTGTATCGCCAGCAGCGGAAACCGACGAATCTCCTACTTCTGTACATTTATATATATTTACGTACGGATATGTGTGAGTGTGTCTGTGTGCGTACATACACACAAATATGTACTCGTGTGTCTGCTGGATAGACACATACATGTGGAGAGAGGTATATACATCAATATATATAGATATATATATATAGATATAGATGTATAGGTGTCGACATATAGGTGTAGATATGTAGTTATAGATATATAGAAGTAGACATATTGATACAAATATATAGGTACAGATATGCAGACACAGACATATAGATACAGGCATATAGATATAGATATATAGATATATAAATATATACGTGTAGTTATCTAGATATAGATATATAGGTATAGATAGATAAACGTAGACGCATAGATCACGATATATAGGTGTAGACATATAGGTTTAAATATATATGAATAGATATCTAGATATATATATAGATAGATATATAGATATATAGAATTACATACACATATATATATATGTATAGGTGTTGATATATAGGTGCATATATATGGTATATGGTTATAGATATATGGATCTAGACAAATAGGCGTAGGTGTAGAGATATAGATATATACGTGTAGATATATATATATAGATAGATATATAGATAGATACGTATATGTAGCTGTAGATATAAAGGCCCACATATATATATGTATGTATATATGAATACGTGACGTGCTGCACTCTGTCTGACACTTTCTCTCTCCGTTTCTCTCTCTGTGCAGGTGTATAAATACAGATATATATACACACAAATATGTAAATATATGCGTACCTGACGTAGTCGACTGTCTTGGACTCCTCCTCTCGTTTGCTGTCTCTCTCTCTACGTATATATATATATATATATTCATACGCATATTCGCATACGTATACCCATATAGGTATATATATATGTTGCTGTTATATTGTATCTCTCTGTTTTTCTGTTTCTCTCTCTACATATATATATATACATTTCTAGACGCATTTGTACTTGTAGTTATATAGAAATAAACATATAGATACAAATATATAGATACAAATATATCGATACAAATATATAGATACAGGTACGTAGATACAAGTATATAGATACATGTATATAGATATAGATATATACGTATACATATATAGATATACATATATAGATATAGGTATGTGTGGGCCTTTATAGCTACAGCTACACATACGTATCTATATATCCATATATATATATATATATATCTGTACATATATATGTCTATATCTGTATATACCTATATGTATATATCTATATCGTTACACCTACATCTATTTGTCTAGATCCATATGTCTAGATCCGTATATCTATAACCACATATGTACACCTATATATCGACAGCTAGACATCTATACCTATATACCTATATCTCTCTCTCTATATATATATCCATATATCTATTCATATATATATATGTATTTATATATCAACCTATACGCGTACAGCTATATATAAACCTGTATGTCTGCACCTATATATCGTGACCTATACGTCTATGTTTATCTATCTATACCCATAAATGTATATATCTGTATCTATGTATCTGTATCTATTACTTCTCTATATAAAATATAACAGCAGCATATATATATGACGTGTGTGTACGAGAGTTTCGGTGCACGCGTAGTATCGACGAAGAAGATTTATTTGTGAACAGAGAAAAGAGGCGCCTCTATTCTTTTCTTCGCTTCCTTTACTTACCCTTCATGAAGACTCTTCAGTCTCGACGTCCCCTCCCGTCTCGTCTCTCCGTCTCTCCGTATTCTCCGTCTCCTCCGTCTCTGTGTGTTCCCCCCTTTTTCGTGTCTCTCCCCTCTGCGCGAGGCCTGGACTTTCTCCGCACACCTGTTCGCAGTGGATTTCTGCCTTTTGCGAGAGAGGGACTTTTTTTGCCTCTCTGACCGTCGACTCCTCTTCCTGCTGCTTCCGGCACACTTCTCCGGACAGCAGCAGAAGGTGCCTACGTCTCCACCGCCTCCGGACGACGCGGTGGAAGAAGTCCCCTTCCTTGCAGCAGCAAGAGCAGCAAGAGAAGAGGTCTTCGAGAAGTCGTCGTCCTCCTCCTCCTTTCGGCCCTGGGGGGGGACCTTCACTTTTTTTTCTGTCTCTCGTCTTCATGTCTTCCTTTTCTGCATGCAAATCAACCGCGCCTTGGTTTTGCGCGCCCTTCCTTTGTCTCCGCCACCAGTCCACTCCCCACCTCTCGAGGCCACACCCCACCCGCGTCTTTTTTGTTTCTGCGTGTGTGGACTCTTCGCGCGGCACTCCCGTTGTTTGTCTGACGCGTTTCGTCTTCTCCCTGCAAAGGGACCTCTTCTTTTTCTGCTGTGAGTTTCTCTTTGCTGGTTTCTCATCAGATCGAACGCCTCGGCGGAGGGACATACGGGGACGTCTACAAAGCCGTCGAAGAAGAAGATGAAGAGGAAGGAGACGAGGAAGAAGAGTCTAGCAGCAGCAGTAATGACTGCAGCAGCAGCAGCCACAGGAAGAAAAGAACGGCTGCGGCTGCGGGGATAGACCTCCTCCTGCGAAAGAGACGCTGCCGAAGCGAAGCGGTCGCCGCTTCCGCTTCTTCTTCTTCCTCTGTTGCTGCTGTTTCTGCTCTCGAGACTCTCCCGAGAGAAGACGAGGACGACGAAGAAAAGACGTGTGGGGAGGAAGGTGAGGAAGCAGCAGCAGCAGGAAAAGAAGAGAGCCCGGAGGGAGCAGCTCCTCCTGCAGAGAAGAAGAAGAGGAAAGCCGAGCCCAAATACTTCGCCGTGAAGTACTACAAAGATGAAACGAGGACGATTATGGACGAAGGCATCAGTTGCACGACTGTGCGAGAACTTTCTGCTGTTGCTGTAAGTCGATTTCCTCGTCTTCTCTGCTCTGTGTATGTGTGTCTATGGGTATGTGTGAGTGTGTGTGTGTCGCTAGCTGGCTGGCAAGTCCCACCTTTAAAACGCACGCCTCTGCGAGAGGAGAGCAGCAGAATCGACGCTGTCTGCATCCCGTGGCTTCTCTCACACGAGTCCACAAACGGCACTTCTTTATTTAATGTGTGGGCACTTCTTCTCGTACGCGAAAGCAATCACACACTTCTGTCCGTGCAGCTGTATATGTGTTTGTTAGTATGTATGTGTATATCTGTATGTATATATACATATATATGTATAGATAGACGTATTTATATGTATGTGTGAAGCAGTCGCATACTTCTCTATCTCTCTCTCTATATATGTATATATGGAAGTGTACGCATTTATGTGTATATATGTATTTGTGCACAAATATGTATGTATGAAGCAAGCAAATACTTCTCTCTCTCTCTCTCTATATATATATGTATATGTAAGTGTACGTATTTATGGGTATATATATGCATACGTGCACATACATGTATGTCAACACATCTATCCGTCTATATATGTATATATACGTGCATATATGTATGCATAAAGCAATCACATACTTCTCCCCCTCTATATATATGTGTATAAGTGTACGTATTTATATGTATATACATATATATATATGCATATGCGCACTTATATGTATTGAAATACATAGATATATATATACATGTGTATCTGTATGAGTCTACATCTATATATATATATATATATATATGTATATATCTGTATATATATTTATATACACGTATGTGTATGTAAATGTGTGTGAGTATATGTGTGTGTGTGGGTATATGTATATGTGTGTATTTGTATATATCTGCGTACGTATATATATGTATATATATCTACATGTGTGTATGTCTGGGAGATAAACGAGGCTGCAAGGAGATGTGCGGCAACACGTGGAAGATATATTTGTGTTCGTATATGTGAGTATATGTGTGTGTGTGTCTTCGAAGAAGAGCCACGGCCAGCACATTGTTAGAAGAGAGGGAGGCACTTAACAGAGAGAAAATGAGGAGAAGAGGTAAAGCGAAGATTTGTAGATAAAGGAAAAGAAGTGTTGAAGGTCATATGTGAGACTGGCGCTGAAGTTTTGTTGGAGCAGCAGTGGCCCATCGCAGCAACCGCAGCAGCAGCAGCAAAGCCGAAACCGAAGACTCCCAAGTAGGAGACGGAAAAGACGGGAAGAAGAAAAACAGAAGAAGAAGAACAGAAGAAAGCGATGAAGAGAAGAAGAAGAAAAGAAGAAGAAAGCGAAGAAGAGAAAAAAAAGAGTGACGGGGAGGTCTCACCAGCTGTGCGTTTGTTTGTGGCAGGCAGACTGTTAGCAGCACGGAGGGCAGGGAAGGAAAAGCAGCCCAAGAAACGCCCCCACACCCACACATATATAACAGAAGGCGCCTTTTTTCTTCTTATTCTTCAAGAAAGCTGCTGCCTCGCAGACCGCCGTCCAGCGAAAAAGAGAGGGACAGACAGAGAGACAAACAGCAAAAAAAAGAAATCGAAAGGACGGCGACCTTCCTGCCGGGAGACACGCGAAAAAATAATTTGACGCGCGCCCCACCACTTCAATTCCTCGCACACATCCCTCTACTATCGACAGATAAAATGAACATCCTGTGTACATACATATATATATATGATATGTACCTGTGTGTATGTATATATATGTATATATATGTAAAATACGTACGCACGTATATGTGTGTGTATGTGTATGTGGGTGTGTAAGAGGCGAGAGCACAGACTCAAAAGCATATATATGTGATACGTAGCTGTATACATATATATGTGATATCTAGCTGTATACATATTTGTGATACGTAGCTGTATACATATATGTGATACGTAGCTGTATATATATATATATATATGTGATATCTAGCTGTATACATATTTGTGATACGTAGCTGTATACATATATATGTAATATATAGCTGTATACATATATATGTGATATCTAGCTGTATATATATACATATATATGATATATAGCTATATATATATATGTAGTTGTGTGTATGTATATATGTGTATATATATATATATGATATGTAGTAGTGTGTATGTATATATGTAAATGATATGTAGCTGTGTGTATGCATATATATGTATACATATATATATGATACATACCGGGGTACACATATATGTGAGAAGTAGCCGTATGTATGTGTGTGTGTATATATATATGATATGTACCTGTGTACATATATCTGACAAGTGACTGTATGTATGTATGTATATATATATGTAGCTGTGTGTATGTATATATATGTATATATATATATGATATGTACGGGGGTACATATATGTGTGAAGTAGCTGTATGTATGTGTGTATATATATGTATGATACGTAGCTGTGTGTATGTATATATATATCTATATATGTGATATGTACCTGTGTACATATATATGTGAGAAGTGGCTGTATGCATGTGTATATATATATGATGTGTAGCTGTGTGTATGTATATATGTATATATTTATGTATCTGTACGTATGTGTATAAGTCTATACGTGTACATATATATGTATGTGCTATGCAGTGGTATGTTTGTGTGTACGTTTGAATATTTCTTGAATTCTTCCTATAAAAGTATTTGGGTGACATATTTGCATGGAGAGGTCTCTTTTGAAGATGTTCAGAGAAAATAAAATGGGGAATTTTGTCTTTTATAAAAAAAGGAACTTTTCAGCGTCCATGCCTCCGTCTAAAACGCCACGCCTCTTCACAACGTTTCATCTTTAACGTATCCGCCAGCATACTGACACATCTGTCACACATATAAATTACACATATATCTATATATAAGTAATATACATATATATGTACCCATCTAATGTATATACATATACATATATATACATGTATGGACATATATGTCTCTTTTTAGATACACATATATATATGTATGATTGTGCGTCTGTCTCTATATGTTCGCATATATCTATATATATAATTGATGTTAGAGAATATATTTATCTACATATTTTCATTCATATATGTATATTGGGGGGTACGATTATCTATCTGTAGATACGCATACATATATATGTGACTCTATATCTGCCTATGTATGTACGCCTATGTGTCCATATATATATGTTACAGTACGTGTATATATATATATATATGTGTTATTTATGAATATAACTCTATACGTGTATACGCTTTTTTGTTCCTAAGTACATGCATATATTCGTGCCTGTGTGTCTATCTATGTGTGTGTGTCTATTTCTCTTCCTGTCTGTGTCCCTGTGTACACCTAGAAATTTCTGTGAGAGGTGGTCAGGGAAATACGAGGATGTGTCTATTCTTTCTTCTGTACGATGGGGCTAAATGTTTCCTCTGCAGAGCTGCGGACAGCATCCGAATGTTGTGAGAATGGAGTACCTCTTCGTTGATCCGCTTCCGGCACTTTCCCACGCGATAAATCAGCAGCGACAGGCGTGGCTGCAGCAGCAGCAGCAACACCTTTCTCAACAGCAGGCGGAGCATCTGCGACAGCAAATAAAGAAGGAAGAACTTCGTCCTGCAACGCAGAACTTCGTTTTTGCTGCTTACGAATTCTGCGCCGGCGGGGACCTAAAAAAGCTGCTCACCTTGCATCGCACAGCAGCCACAGCAACGACAGCAGCAGCAGGAGCTGGAGCAGCAGCAGCAGGAGCAGCAGACGGACTCGCAGGGTCGCAGGACAGCAGCAGCAACAGCAGCAGCAACAGCAGCAGCAGTAGCAGCAGCAACAGCAGCAGCAACAGCAGCAGCAATAGCAGCAGCAACAGCAGCAGCAACAGCAGCAGCAACAGCAGCAGCAACAGCAGCAGCAATAGCAGCAGCAGCAGTAGCAGCAGCAGCAGTAGCAGCAGCAACGACAGCAGCAGCGAGTCTTCGTCTTCCTCTTCTGCGGAAGGAGGAGGATTTCTTCCTGCGATGAACTGGGGACTGCCGCTCCGGCATGCCAAGCGTCTCGCGTTTCAATTTCTCAACGGTCTTGCATTTCTTCACAGCGAAAATGTCAGTCTCTTTCGAATAGACTTCTACGCCCCCCTAAGAAATGACGTTCTACACATATATGCCGAAACAAACATATGTCTGTGTATGGATACCGACGCACATATCTATCTGCACGGGCACGTATATACACGTACATATATATATTCATACACATATCCATCCACCCACACATACATATATAGACACAACTCTACTACGTATATACATACATCCCTACGTACACACATATATCCCTATGTATATACACATATACACACGTATACACACATCCGTATATACCTCCACACACGCACGTATAGAGCCCCATACACACAAGCACGCACATATATTTACGCGTCTATTTGTTTGATGTCCCGTCCCAATGCCGAAAGGTAGGTCGACGTATTTTGGCGTGGGAGGGTGGAAGAGAGGAGGAGGGGTGCCCGACCTCGCCGCTCTTGGCTCTGGTGAGCCCCACCCACCAGTCCCGCATTCTGCTGCGCTATAAACGAAGAAATCTACAAGTGCGTCTTCCTTCGCGCTTCCTTATCAGCCCGTGCCAGCAGCCCGCATGCAGGCCCACCGTACGGAGAAGAAGACCAGCACTCCTTCCGTGCAGTGGCTGCGCGTGTGTCTGCCCCTGGCCGGGGGGTTGGGGGGGGGGCTGCGTGTATATATCCGCCCTTTTTCTGTTCTTCTCAGCGTACCGCCACCCTGCCCCCGGTGCTGCTGCTGTCTCTGCTCTCCCGTGTCTCTGCATGCGGAGCACGTCAGTGTGTCTGGGCACGTTTCTTCGAACTTCATAGGCGAGAAGGGCGGAGAAGAAGAGGGGAGGACAGGCGAAAGGGATGCTTTCCTCTCCTTTTCAAACGAGAGACGAACCCCCCGTTGCACGGGGTCCTCTCCTCTTCATTTGTGGCACAAACATCTTTCCACTCGCATGCATTTAGACACGTATGTGTCGCGCAGCTCGAGAAGATACTTCGCTCCTTTCCTTTTCGACGGAACACGTGTTTAGTAGATGAACGCCTTTGAAAAGACGCGTGGATATCCGGTCCTATTCCTTCTTCTGCCCCTCTCTCTGCCCAGCAGCAAACCGATAGATCTGCTAATATGTGGAGACACACGTCTACCTGCTTCTCCCAGCAACATGCGTAGACAAAGACAGAGAGGAACTCACAGTCACACATACGCATATATATGTATGGAGAGAAAGACAGCGATATGTGCATATATATATATATATATGCATGCAAAGTCTCACGTATGTATATACACGTATGGACACAAAGTTGGCGACATGTGTATATATATGTGTGTGTATATAGATGTATATATGAAGAGAAACTTAGCGATATGTATATCTTTAGATATATATCTGCAGAGAGAGTGGATCACATATATATATGGATAGAGAGTCACACATATGCGTGTGCGTACCTATATACATATATATAGGTATTGGGTCACATATACGCATGTATATATAGTATGTACATGGATATGTATAGAGAGAAGAAGAGAAGTTGTCAGCAAGTAGAAATTTTGGAATACTGAAGGAACTGTGTCTCTTTAGGTATGTGTGTATGTCTTCCTGTGCATGGTGGCAGAAGTCTCCATATCCACGTATATACACATATATATGTGGAAGAACGTCTTATCATCTCCGTGTATAAGGCGAATATATGTCTTCTATCTGTCTCTGTCTTTTCCTCTCCTTTCTGTCTCCGTGTCTCCCTGTAAATACGCATTTTCGAAGTATGCATGCGTGTGTGCGCGTCTCTCTCTCTGTGTGTCCTGCATGTATATATATGCCTTCCGTCTCCCCCCGTTTTGCTCTTTCTTCGCCTGTGCCTCCGTGTCTGGACAGCACAGAAGTGGACGGCTGTCTGCTGCTGCGCGGGCCCGCGCGCCCCCCGTTGTTGTCTTCTGCAGCGGTGCCACAGAGATTTGAAGCCGGACAACTTGATGTTAACGAATACTGACCCAAGCACGGCGCTGCTAAAAATCGGAGACCTCGGGCTTTGCAGAGAACTTCGTTCGGACGCCGGGGACGTCACTCCCACCGTCTGCACCATCTACTACCGGCCTCTCGAAGTCCTCCTCGGCCGCATGCAGTTCAACACTCAGAGAGAATCCACTCTTTTTGCCGGCGAGGTGCTTCCCTCCGTTTCTTCTCTCCTCGCTCTGCTGCCACTGCTGCTGGATCTGCACCGACTGCGGGGGCGGTCTGCTGCTACTGCTGCTGGGTCCTGTCACTGCTTCTGGGTCCTGCTTCCGCTGCTGGATCTGCTGCTGCTGCTGGATCTGCTGCTGCTGCTGTTGACTCGTTTTACTGCTGCTGAGTCGTGCTGCTGCTGCTGCTTCTTGTATCGCTTGTGTGGGACTGATGCTGCCGCGCCACTTGCGTCGCTGCTGCTGCTGCTTCTGCTCGCGGTGGCCAACAGTTGCTTCTCCTCTCCTCCATCTCCTGGCTTTCTTCCTCTTTCTTCTCCTTTCCTTTCTGTGTTGGTTTTCTTTATTAGCGCCTCCACACAGGCGTCCGCACTTGCTCGCGGAGAATCTTGCTGCTGCTGCCGCTTGTAGTCGTCCACGTCAAACGGCTGGCGCAGAAAGGGGCACTCCCCGACACTCGGTGCAGCAGCTGCTGCTGCTCCGGGTGCCTGTGTGCTGCCCACGGCAATTTGGCTGCTTCTTCCGCCACTGTCCCCGCGCTGCCGCTGCTTCTTTCCCTCCTGCTGCTGCTGCTGCTGCCTCTTTGTCTGTTGGTGACGCGGGTGCTTCTTTGCGTTCTGCTGCTACTGTCTTCTCGCCTGCTGCTGCTGTTGTCGCCTCTTCTTTCCCTGCTGCTGCCATCACTTTTTTTCCCGCGACTGCTGCTCTTCTTTCGCTGCGGCTGTTCTGCCTCTTCTCTGCCTCCTGCTGCTGCTGTTGTTGCCTCTTCTTCCCCTGGTGCTGCCGTCGCTTCTTTCCTGCTGCTGCCGCCTCTCCTGCTGCTGCTGCTTCGGAGTGGACCTAGGAGCTGGCCGGGGCAGTTGCTGCTGCGCTCGAGAGACCCCAAAAAGGAAGACAGCTCTGGCTTGACTCTTCTTTTTACTGTGGACAGGGAGGCCTGGCGGCGCACTACGGGCTGGGCGTCGACGTGTGGAGTGCCGGATGTATCATCGCAGAAATGATCCGAGGCATTCCCCTTTTCAAGGGGACCCAAGAATTTGAAGTTTTAATTCGTGTTACGAAAGTTCTCGGGACGCCAACAGAAGAAGAGTGGATCAACTGCTGCAGGTACTTCTTCTCCCAGACGCAGCAGGAGCGTAAAGCGAGGAGGGCGCAGGTCACAAAGGGAAGGGAGGGACGAAAAGGGACAGAAAAGACACGAAAACAAAACACGAAGAAGACGGAAACGAGTGGAAGTACACCGCAACATGGCGGAGAAAAGGGGAAGACAGGCAGAGAGAAGAAGAACAGCCGCAGGAAAAGGATCCGCAGAAAGGAAAAGACGAAGCAGCGGTTGTACAAAAGTGTGCTCCTCATACGAAGGGAACTCCTCCCTGCTGCTCTGTCCTGGTGGCGGTGGTGGACGGAGACAATATGCTATCCGTTGCTGCTATATGTATATCTGTGGCAGCAACAGGGAGAAGAACGCCAGGGCACAACATTAGGAGTAGCACAGAAGCGTATACATATGGACATATTCATGTGGCAAGCCCATGTGACTGTAGGACTGTTTATATATATATATATATATATATTTGCATACATATTTATATAGAGAGTGAGAGATAGATAGATATGCTTGTTTCTACGTGCGCAGCAGTAGCAGCCGCAAGATGAGAAGAGGAAGGGGAAAGACGAAAGTCGAAAGTGACCACGTTGGCGTAGGGTCCTCTTCGTAGAATTTTATATTTGGGACTGAAGCAGGAAGAGAAGCTCGACTTCTACGTGAAGCAGAGCCGGTGACAGGACGGTGCTGCTGAAGAGGTGCAGCCTGCTGCAGCAGCAACAGCAGCAGCCCTCGCAACAGCAGCAACAGCCATAACAACAGCAGCAGTAACGGCAGCAGCAGCGGCACCCATTAGCAGGAGCAGCAGCCCTACCAGCGGCAGCAGCGGCAGCGAGAGCAGCAGGAGCAGCAGAAGCAAGGACGCAGCAGCTGATCAGCGCTGAATAGGGAAGCGCGACTGACTACACGAGTCACCTCTGACTTGGGCGGCACAGCAGCAGCTGCAGCAGCAGCAAAGTAGGGAGGAGGAAGTTTCTAAGTGAGGAAGGAACAGAAGAAAGCTGCACGAGTACGAACGCAGGCAGCGAGGCAGTTTTTATATGAAGAAGAAGAAGCGACGAAGCCGGCCGTCTACAAACAGGCACGCGTGTCTCCACGAACCCGCACACGAATGCGCAGGAGTCGGTTCGCATGCAAAGAGAAAAGGATAGAGAAACAGCGGAAAAGAAGGAAGACCCTGTACACCTCTCTATATCTCTCCAACTTACCTACGTAGACTCTCGTATAACCTTTGCATGCATCAACATGTCTGGGTTTCTCTGTCTTTGTCTCTTTGTCTCTGTGTGTGTGTACACATCTACACACGTATATAATATACATGCATAGACGCAGATTATACTACATACACATATATATAATGCTCTAAGCGCCTGTATATATACATATATAGTACATATATGTGGTACGCTTTGTGTGTGTGCGTGTATATATATATAGAGAGAATATACGTATATAGGCAGATACACATTGTCCTACATCCTACGTACGTGTATCTGGAGTATACGAGCCTTAGAGAATACATATATAGAGAGGGAGAGAGGGAGACAATATATATACACAGACAGGTACAAACTGTCCTAAATATACATATATAACATGCACACATATATAGGGGACGACGCCTAGAGTCTATACATACATATATATGTATACATATACACAGAGAGAGAGAATATACGTAGAGGCAGTACGACGCTCGGAGTGTGTGTATAGAGAGAGAATAAATATATACACATATAGCGAGGACGATCTATTTCTGCATGCAGACATTCCTCAATTCGCATACATATATATATGTATATGTGTGCGTCCACACATATGTATGTACGTGTCTGTGCATGTACGTATGTATGTATACGTACATATTTGTACTTCTTCTTCTGTATCGGTGTACGTCTACTCGTGTGTCTCTCACTTTTAATTTCCAGACACTTTCAAACGTGTCTATAAATTCTGTGTGAAGAGCCGAATGTCACTCTCTTTGCCCTTCCGTCTCCGTGTCTCTGTCTCCGTGTCTCCGTCTCCAGCTGCTTTGTCCTCTACCGCACTATTACGGCCTCTCCGTCTTTCTCTCGCAGGTCTTCTCTCTCCACACGTATTCCTTCGTCTTGTTATTTTCATCGGTGTGCACCATCTGTATTGCTGTATATCTCTCTATACATGCGTAGCACCCAGCCACACCCCCCCGCCCACACGCATGCATATCTATGTGCGGCGCTGCAGCACACACATGGAAGAAGGCGACCCGCCAACGTAGTTGATCCTGCCAGCACCGCGTAGATATTCTCCCGTCGCTGCGTCGTCCGCGAGGAACTCTTTCGTCGCTGCGTTTCCGCCTCGTGTCTTCTTCGTGCCCTTCTTTGGCTGGGACTCCTCGCCAAGCTGCTGCTGCGGCGTTTCCTTCTCTTTGTGCAGGCTGCAGAGCTACCCGTTCCGCAACAGAGCGGACAGTCACTACTTCAGCGAACACGACAAGCGACAGACTTTGAACGCCGTCCTCCAGGGGAAGCTAGACCTCGACGGGCTGGACTTGCTCGCTCGCATGCTCGAATATAATCCGCACAGACGCATCACTGCTGCTGAGGCGCTAAGTCACCAGTGGTAGGGCAGGAGGAGGGGCGGCAGCAGCAGGTGCGACAGCAGCAACGCTGGCGGCGAACAGGAGAAAAGGGAATGTGTCCACCAGCCGCAGGCGCGCGATCTCCTGCAAAACAGTGCAGAGGGAGGGGGGCTCTTTCTGCGATGCATGCAGATATGCGCGTAGTTGGGTGGGTGAGGAGGAGGGCAGGTGGGCGAGGCGAAGCCACGCCGCTGGAGAGACGGCGGCCCGGGCGGAAGTGCGGTCCTCCAGCCAGAAAGAGACCCGACTCTCTTTGTTGACAGAAAAGCGGAGAAACTTCTCCAGCAGGAAGAGAAAAGGGGGGAAGGGAGGAAGAGGAAGCGGCCGCGGGCAACACAACTGGGGGGCTGCATTTCTCTGCATGCGTCAGAAGTCGTCTCACAAGCCAGAAGAAGAAGAGGGCAGAAAACACAAACATAGGTGCATGCGCTGCAACCAGTAGACACAGAAAAGAGAAAAGAGAAAAGGAAGAAATGGGAGAAAAAGGGACACCGAGAGAAGAGACGAGACACGGCGAGACGGAGACAGCAGAGACGAGACAGGCGAGACAGCGATAGTGACATATATATATGTGTGCTGGCGTAGAATTATTTCTCTCTTCTCCTATATACAGGTGTGTCTAGCTGTCCACCTGTACAAAGACATGTATGTATCTATGGATAAGTATATACATATGCATATATATTTGTACGTAGAGAGTATATATATGTAGAGAGAGGAAGAGAGCCAAGGCGGGACTATTAGAGGTGCTGCTGGTGCTGCTGATCTGCTTGCATGCGCTCTTCGGAGGACACCAGAAACGCACGTATCTCTTCTCATTTATCTGGCTAGACATCCATCCTGACCCGCACGCACACATATAAACATCCACACATATATACATTTGAACATAACATATACGCAGAGATACACAGGTATACATCAGGTGGACGTACATCCATATATATATGCTTGCATGTATGATATATATATATATGTGTGTATGTTGTATCCACGTATGGATACTGGGACACGTAGATATATGTATAGGTAGATGGTAGATAGATGGATAGAGGGATATACGTAGGGTGGACAGACATTCATACCTAAGTGCTTGCATGTATATAAATGTATGTACACGTATTTTGGAGGGGGCACGTAGATACACACATATACAGATAGAGAGATACATAGATAGACGGACAGAAGAAAAATAGGCACACGGGTATCCATCGGGTGGACGGCCATCCATACCTAAAACTGCTCACATATATATATGTAGAGTATACACGTATATGTATACTGGGAGACGTAATTACATATATGTATCGATAGATAGATATGGAGGTATGTGCATAGAGAACGACTTGCTGTTGGCTCCACTTTTTGGTGTGGGGAAGAACTGGAGAGTTTCTGAGATCCCCCGAACAGCAAGTTCTCCCCCTTCCTCGCGCGTGTCTGCTGCGAGCGTCTTTGACACACACAGCAGGCACTTCTTCCTTTTCCTCCTTCGTCCCATCACACCCACGAATATATTTACATCCGTACCTACACGTAGACAGACGGAGACGCAGGGAGACGGGGAGACGGGGAGCCATGAGTGCACGTATTTGTGTGAGTGCTGCTGCATCATGCATTGATGCGTGGAGAGGGGGGGGACAACGGGATACCGTGCCACCAGGCCGCGCCGCCTTTTCCCCTTCTCAGCGTCTCCTTCCAGCGAGGGTCTCTGCACCTGCGTCTCTTCTCTGTGTCCGTGTCTCCGTCTCTCTGTGTAGACACTCAATTATCGAAAACTAGAAATGCTCTCCCCCCCATCTTCCGGTGTCTCCCTGTCTCCGTCTCCCTGTCTCCGTCCCCCTGTCTTCCTATCCGTCCCCCCGTCTTCCTATCCGTCCCCCTGTCCCCCTCTCCGTCTCCCTGTCTCCCCGTCTCACCATCCGTCTCCCTGTCTTCCTATCCGTCCCCCGTCTCCCTATCCGTCCCCCTGTCTCCCTACCCGTCTCCCTCGTCTCCCTACCCGTCTCCCTGTCTCCCTACCCGTCTCCCTATCCATCCCCCTGTCCCCCTACTCGTCTCCCTGTCCCCCTACTCGTCTCCCTGTCTCCCCATCCGTCCCCCTGTCTCCCGATCTCTCGCCGTCTCTCTGTGTGTCTCCTCTCTTTGGGGGGGATGGGTCGCTCTTTTTCTCTGCGTCTCCGTGTCTGTAGGTTTACGGACGTGTGCTTCCAGCAGCTAGATGGCCTGGGGGTTCACAACTGGTACTTGGACGTGCTGCGCTTCCGTCTCGGGGAGAAGACGTTTGACGCGATGGAGACGCGCCGCCCCAATACTCTCAAAACAACGCGTCTCTCGCATGTCCTCTGCCAGAAGAAATACACCGGCGCCCTTCTTCAACGTATCAACAGGGTTTTTCGAGACATAGGCGGCTTCCAGGATCAAGAGAAAATAGAATACTGGAACGCAGGTGCTTCTTTTTTCTCCCCTCCCGTCTCCTCTCCTTTTCCTTCATGATTCTTCTCTCGTCTCCTCATTTCTCCCGTTTTTCCTCCTGCTGCTCCTGCGCCAGACACTCCGTCTTCTCCTGTCCCCTCCGCCACTCGCCGTCCACGCGTCTCTCTCGCCGCTGCTGTTGCTGCTGCAAAGCGACCGTCAGAGCCTTCCTTCCTCGGTTCGTATCTCTCGCTGCTGCTGCTGCCGCAGATTCTCGGTCTTTTTCTTTTCCCTCCCTCTGCCCCCCTTCCCTGCCGTTCCTTCGTATCTCTCTCTGCAGATCCATGTCTGCCGCCTTTCGTCTTTCTAGTCTCCTTGCTGCTGCTGCTGCGCTTCTCCTCCGTCTCCTTCTGTGGGTGCTGCTGATCGACGGCTGCTCCTGTTTGCTG
This sequence comes from Sarcocystis neurona, assembly GCA_000727475.1. Taxonomy (NCBI): domain Eukaryota; phylum Apicomplexa; class Conoidasida; order Eucoccidiorida; family Sarcocystidae; genus Sarcocystis; species Sarcocystis neurona. Next base: position 47,025 of record KL647319.1, on the reverse strand, counting down.
CCCCTGCTGCTACTACTGTTACTGGTGCTGCTGCTCCGCGCACACGTCGCTCTTCTCAAAAGTTGCTGCTTCTCCTGAAACTGCTGCTGCTGCTTCTCCTCTTTGCCACCCCTGCTGCTGCTGCTGTCGGGAGGGCGTCTCGCTGCTCGCGCGGGGTGCACACATGTGTCTGTCTGTGGGTATACGTGTATTTCCTTCTTATGGATATACGCGCCTACGAGTATTTGCTTGTTGCTGCTACATGTATATATATATGAATGTGGGGGCCTACAAGTAGGTGTAGATCTTACTCCTGCTATCCATACACGTGGATGTGTGGATTGCTCTTAAATGTATTTACACGTGTATATACATCCACCTGCAGGTATAGACAGAACATACACGTGTCTCCAGGTGAAGAATTTTCAAACCCTCCTCCCTCCTTATTTTCTGAGAGACGCCCACTTTTTTTTTCCTGCCCTTCTCATCATCTAACCATGTCTTTTCACACAAATATAAGTGTAGACACACCAGTCTTTCTTCTTCTTCCTGCTTTGCTCGGATGAGTTATGTTGACGGAAAGGCGACGGAAGAGCTCCACGCGGCAGGCGGCGGTCCTCCTGATGTGTGTGTTGTGTGGCGGTTGCAGTCCTTGCCGTTGAGCAGCAGCAGCAACAGCAGCGAAAGAGACGCCGATCTGCTGCTGCAGCCTCTTCTTCCTTTTCTTCTTCGTCGTCTTCTTCTTCCTCTTCTTTTCTCCCTTCGTGCGTCTCTTCGTCTCTTTCGGCTGCAACGTCCGGTGCCGGGAGTCAGCAACAGCAGCAGGCAGTAGCAGCAACAGCAGCAGCGACAACAGCAGCAGCGACAACAGCAGCCGCTCCTTCGGCGTCACCGGCTTCAGGCCTTTCTGCGTTGCAGGAGCAGGGCACCTCTTTGACCGCGGCAGCAGGAGACTGGCAGTCGCGGCGCCAGCAGAAACAGGAAGAAGAAACTTCTCCAGAAGACAACGCCACGCATGCACGGGAAACAGCGGAAGCAACAGCAACCGCAGCTCCAGCAGCAATAGCGACAAGAGCAGCAACAGCAACACAAGCAGCAACAGCAGCACAAGCAGCAACAGCAGCAAATTCTAACATCCACGCACCTGGAGCGGGGGTCGGCAGCAGCGGCAGTAGCAACGCTCGCGCTGTAGCAGCAGCAGCAGCAAACAGGAGGCGCTGCGCAGCAGCAGGGGCAGCAGTTGCCTCAGAAAGAGGAGCTGCAGAGCTGGAGGGAAGCATTCGTGAGGAAGTGCTGCAGGTGCTGCCTGGAAAAGGAAACGAACGCGCGGCAACAGCAGCAGCGCACCAGCAGCAGGAGCAGCAGCACCAGGTGCAGCAGCAGGAAATGGAGCACCGAGAATGCCGTAGCCAGTCACTCACAGGGAAGCCCGCGGCTGCTGCTGCTGCTCTTCCAACAGGAAGACAAGACGAGGAAGCAAACGCAAAAGCCTTTCAATACGAAGAAGCAAGAGCACCTCTGCTGCTGTGTTCGCAGCGCGTTGCTGCTGCTGCGACGTCAGCAGCGCACGAAACAGCAGCAGCAGAAACAGAAAGGCGCAAACTGAGCGAAGGAGCGGCTGAACAGCAGCAGCAGCAGGAGGCGAAGAAAAAGAAATCGCAGCATGAGCAGGAGGAGGAAGGACGCCAGGTGCAGCAGGAGACAGGAGAGCCGCAGAAGGCCCGGGGGAATGGGGAACAGCAGCGGCAGACAAAGGAGCAGCAGCAGCATGTGGAAATAGTAGGAGACGAAGATCTACGAACAAAGAAGCGCAGCAGCGGCGGGGCCGTCGACGGCAGCAGCAGCACCAACGGCAGCAGCGGCAGTACCAACAACAGCAGCGGCAGCACCAACAACAGCAGCGGCAGCACCAACAGCAGCGGCAGCACCAACAACAGCGGTAGCAGTATTAGTATCAGCAGCAGCCATAGCAACAGCAGTGGTCGTCTTCGCAGCGGTAACAGCAGCAGGAGTAATGGCAGTGCCGGGAGCAGCAGCAGCAGTGATGGCAGCGGAAGTCGTGACAGCAGCGGTAATAGGAGCAGCAGCAGGAGCCGCCGCAGGAGGCCACGGGCGTTGGAGTTATTTCCTGTTTTGCCCGAGAAGGAGGACGAAAAAGAAGAACAAGAGAAAGTAGCAAAGGAAAAGAAAGAAGAGGAAGTGGAACGTCTTCGTGAGGCGCGCAGTACAAAATACTCGTGCGGAAGTGCGAGGAGAAGTACGAAGGGTGAAGAAACGAGAAGAAGGAGGTGGAGCAGCAGCACCAACAGCTGCAATGCACGTGAAAGCGTTGACCTAAGTTTTGAGTGTGCTGCTGCTGCTGCGGCGAGGTCCGCTTCTGGCTGCTGTTGCTGCGGACGCTGCAGCACAGCACTGCCGCACCCGGCTCTCCAGCAGCAGCAGCATGAAGAAGAGGAAGAGGAGGAGGAAGGGCAGCACCAGCAGGGAGCTGGAGTAGAGCAACAGGAAGCTACCGACTTTCCCTGTGTAGCAGCGCAGCTATTGCCTACCGAGCCTGTCGCAGGCAACGCTGGCGCAGCACCTGGTACTTTCTCTTCTCTTTCACCGGGCCGTCGTCCCGTCACTGCTTCTTGCCCTGTTGCTTACTTTGCAGCAGAAGCAACAGCAGCAGCTGGATGTGGGCAGCAGCAGTCAGCCCGCTGTTGCAAGAGCGCTGCAGCCGAGAACTCAGCTGCCGCAGCAGATCCTGCAGCTCGCCTCCCCAGCGCGCATCCAGCCGCAGCCGTTGGTGCGACTGCTGCGGCAAGTCTAGCAGCAGCAGCAGTAGGTATCGGCGCGCGTCCAGGTGATGGAGAAGAAGCAACAGCAGCACCAACAGGTGGGTGTGTAGCAGCAGCAGCAGGACGACGAAGTGGTGCTGCAGCAGGCAGAGGGGTGCGTATGACGGAAGGAACGAGAGGAGAGGATGGATTGGCCGCAGCAGAAGGAAGACGAGTGAAGGGAGCAGCAGCTGCTGCAGCAGAGGACGGAGCAGAAGGAAGAGAAGCTCCAAGCTGCCGGTACAAAACTGATTTTGCCGCTGCAGCAGGAGGAACGCATGCAGAGGGAGAATCTGGCGATGGCGGAGAAGCAACCGGAGGAGAAGCAAGAGGACAGGAGAGGCGAGCACAACAAGGGGAGGGAGCCGGTGGGGCGCAGAAGCAGCAACGCAAGAGAGTCAGCAGACTCTCGACGTTAGCTGCTGCATACAGCGCAGCGAATACGACGGCTTCTTCTCCCTCCTACGGAAGAGCAAGCAGCGACTCTCAAGCAAGTGAAAAAAGACGCCAGGGAAGATCGTCCTCTGCTGCTGCGGCGCGGCTGCCGTTGCAGCTGTTCACCTCCTCCTCCGCCTCTTCCTCCGCGGGAGTCTCCAGCAGCCCTGCAACCCAGACGACGCAGCAGCACCCACAGCACCTGCAAGAGAAGCAGCGACGAGCGAAGCAGCAAGAGGAGAAGCTCCAAGAGCAGCAAGGAGATGTCGTTGGGAGGCCTGGTGGAGGAGAAACGGGCGAGACAAAACGAGCTGTCTCACTTCCTACTGCCAGTCGTAGGAGCCCGCCTGCTGCAGCAGCAGGAGTGTGCGCAGCAACTCACTTGCGTCCCACTGCAGCAACAGCTGCACAGCAAAGGGAAGCAGAAGCTCCCCCGCCTCGCACCAGAGGCCGAGGAGAAAAAGCAGCGGCAGAAAGAGAAATAGGAAAAGCAGGATGCGACGCAGCCGCAGCAGGAAGCGACGCCGCAACAGATCAGGCCAGTAAGCTTTGCAGCGCTCTTCAGATAGATAGCAACTGCGTCTGCTACCTCTCACTTGCTGCACTTCCCAGACGCTGCTGCTGCTGCCTGACGAAATGTACAGCAGCAGCGTATATATAAGTCAGTGCCGCTGCTGCTGCCGCTCCAGCTGCTGGCGCTGCTGCTGCTGTTGCTGTTGCTGGTCTCTCTGGCGAGCTCTGCTCCAGCACTGCACTGCCAGAGAAAGACAAATGCAACACACAGCAGCCAGCTTTCCTCCACCTCGGTGCAGCAGCTGCTGCTGCCTTTGCTGCTCGGCGTCAAATGCTGCAGCCGAGGCCCCTGTGACTGCTGTTCTCCTACTGCAGCAGCAAGAATCTGCCGCTGCCCTTGCTGCTGCCTCTGCTGCTGCTGCTGCCTTCGCTGTTACTCCTGCGCCTCCAGTTGCTGCTGCTGCTGCTTCTGGTGCCGTTTTTCGCGCCTTTCTTCTGCTGTCTTTGCCGTTGTTACTCCCTCTGCTGCTGCTCCTTCCTTTACTGTTGCTGCTGCGGGTGGTAGACGCAGCCCCCGATTTTTCCCACTTTGACCTCGACGGCTGCCGCTGCGTCTGTGCGCTTCGCTCCATTTCTGCTGAGACGTATGTAGCCCGTTTGTTCGTGAGCAAGTCCTCTGTCTGTCGCACCCGCCTCCGTCTCAACCCCTCGACGCCGCCTGCTGCCCTCTCCTCTACCAGTCTACCCATATACATATATATACATACATATATATATGGGCACATGTGTATATATCGACCCTGGACGAGATCGTAGTAAACATGCGTATATAGATAGATAGGTAAGTACAGATAACGTACAAGAAACATAGACGTGGGAACTCACATATACAAACATATGAATTATATTAGGACGAGGTATGTGCAGACACATATACATATGTAAGTATAGATAAATTAGAAGAAGGCCTACGGGGAAGTCAGCAGACGGAGAAGTACAGGCAGGCTACACGTGTTCACGTAGATGTAACGCAGAGGACAGAAGATGGATACAGAGCCTTCACCGGACGCTTACACATACACGCATGCGAGTATGTACATATGTATATATATAGATATGCATACGTACGTATGTATGTATATATATCCCTGGTGGTATGTTTGCGTCTGCTATAGGCATAAGAGCAGAGTAGAAGACCCCTTCTTCTACGTGCATGCATATGTTTATATAAGAGAGAGGGAGAAAGTTTGGGGGAAGCAGAAGCCAACGTTCGTCTGTATAAGAATAGCTCTGTACACACGGTAGGTCTTTTTTTGTGTGGGAGGAGGCGCGATTGACGGTGGAGAAGACACATCGCGGAAGAGAAAGAAGAGAAGCAATTTCCAGCTCAAAGAAGTCTCGCGCTCCTGTCTAGAGACGGGCATTTCATCCGTCAAGTGCACCTCTACAAACCCACCTCTACACATGCATACATATATGGGTGGGGGGCCAGAAGGCAAAGCTCAACATTTGGCAAAGAGAGAAGGCCGGCTTTTCGAGAATACAGCGAGGGGGGGCGCTGCTTCTCTTGCGGGCGTGGACAAGCTAGCTGCGCAGGAAGAGAAAGTGAACAAAGGCACTACCCATCACGTGTGTGTTTTCCGGGGGGGGCCACGTCCAGCGACAGCAGAGAAGCAGCAAAAGAGGGACCCGCCCACTGGACGCAGCCCCCGCGTGCTGCCGAGAGACGGAGACGACGGGAATGGCGGGGCGCGCGAGGACGCCGGAAGCAGAGCGCGGAGGAAGCCCTGAAAAACGAGCGAAGAAAAGGACTTGGGGGCGTACTCGCGAGCCTCAGGTGTGTGTGCGAGCGGGGCTGCTGTCGGCGGGCAGAGGCGAACAGAGGGATGGAGAGGGGCAACTCCTGCATGTGACGACTACTTCTGATAAACTTGTGGATGTGTGGTCCGCACCCCCAGGAGAAACAGGGAGCGAAGGATCGAACATTCCTGAAGAAGAGGCCCTTCGTTTTCTTCGGCAGCAGCTGCCTTTCTCTTGCGCTGCTCTCTGTCCTCGCCGGTCGTTCCACAAGCCCACAACGAACACCTCTTTGCGTCTATACAGATGTTTTTCTCTTCGTGTGTACAGCTATTCATATATAAATGTATGTAGGTGCGTGTATGTACTCGTGTGTATATATGTGTGTGTGTGTGTGCGTACCTGTATATATGTGTCTAGATGTGTGCGGCTAGGGGAGAAAGTTCGGAAGACTGCACGTCGGTAGTTTGAGAGAAACAGCCGCAGGTTCTTGTTGTTGATGAAGAAGCAGAGCAGCAGAGAGACCCGGCGTGGGGAAGAGTGAAGATCAGGAGGATGCACGTGGACAAGCACGTCTTTCTCTTTGTTTCTCTCTTGGGGCCAAGCGCGCGTGTGTGTGTACGTTGTTGCTTCTGTACGACTGAACAGATCCACCTGTTTTTCTTGAAGATTCGCTGCCACAGCAAAGCAGGAGCTCTCGTGACTCTTGCAGGACGACCTGCTTCTCCAGCGCCGCTGCAGCTGCTGCTAAACCCGCGCCAGCCGCTGCTGCTGGTGGTGCTGCTGCTGCTGCGCAGCGCAGAGAACGCGGTTCTGTTCGTGCGAGGAAGAGAGATGCTGCTGCTTTTCTCCGAGTCCGCAGAGAAGAAGACAACAACGTCCCGGCTGCCGAAACGCGAGGAGGAGCAGTCCTTGCTGGTTTCGCTGCTGCTGCTGCCGCTGCTGGTCGGGCGACGGCAGACGCCAACGAGCAGCAGAAGCAGTTCGACAAGGTGCCTGGGGTCTCCTGCGCTCGAAGCAGCAGAAACAGAAATCTGCGTGTCTCTGCTGCTACTGCTGCTGCAGCATATTTCAGAAGCGACGCTTATGCTGCCCAAGCTGCTGCTGTCAACGAACGGCCTGCTGCTGCTGCTCCCGCCGGTGCGGTTTCGCTTTGTGAGTCGCTCACAAAGGTTGCCGTGGCACCGTCGTCTGGAGGGCACCCTACTGCTGGAGCGGCAGAAGACGCCTCACAAGAGGCAGCAAAAACAGAAGCAGCGACAGCAGGAGGAGAGGAAGGAGGAGGAGAAGAAAACTCTTTTTACCTGTCTGGTGCCCACGTGAGAGAGACTTGCTCGCTGGCAGTCCCGGCGTGCGAAGCCAAAGGAATGAAGAGCGGCAGCAGCGGAATTTCTTTGGCACGTGAGTCCTCAGCAGAAGACGGAGGAGAACAGAAGCAAGGAAACAAGCAGGAGAAAGGCAACGTGAGATGCAGGTGGACGGCCGAAGCGCAGCAGCGAGAGCAGGAGAAACAGCAGCAGCAAAAATCAAAGCAAAAGCTCGGTGCTGCTGCTGCTACTACCGGACGTGTCGGCGCTGTGCTCAGACGCAGCATATACACGTCTGCTGCAGCTGCCTGCGCACCGAGATATCCGTCCTCTCCATCCACAAGAGCTACAAGGTCTGCTGCTGCTTCCGTAGCAACAATGAGACGGCCAGCAGCAGCAGCACAGGTGCAAGAGGCAGAGGCTCGCTTTTCCGCTGATGCTCCTGTTGCGGCCGCTCCTGCTCTAGCTCCTTCCACAGCCACGTACGCGCTGTGCCGAAACGCGGCGGCTACGCGCAGCAGCAGCAGTAGCAGCCGCAACAGCAGCAACACCGTCCAAAACAGCAGCAGCAGCCGCAACAGCAGCAACACCGTCCAAAACAGCAGCAGTAGCGGCAGCACCAGCAGCAACACCGTCCAAAACAGCAGCAGCAGCCGCAACAGCAGCAACACCGTCCAAAACAGCAGCAGTAGCGGCAGCACCAGCAGCAGTAGCGGCAACAACAGCAGCAGTGGCAGAGGAGCAGTCACCAGCAGCATGGTCGCCAGTAGAAAGCGCAGCCGGTGCACGAGGCAGAGGTTCCCCGTCACGGTTGCTGGTGCGAAAAAGGAGGCACCCAACTTTTTTGTGTGTTGCCGGCAGCGCATCAGGATAGCCGGAGAATCGCCGTCGGCAGCGCTGGGGAGCGACAGCAGCACGGGTAAGACAACAGCCGCGCAGGTGCACACACGTGTCTTCGATTTTGTTTGATACAGCGAACGTCTCCTTTCCTCCGTATCTTACAAAAGTGCGCGTTTCTGTGCGGGTAGGTCTGCTTCTGTGTATATGCGTTTCTACGGAGAGTCGGTGAATCGCTTGACTTTGCCCGAGGCCCTTTCGCGCAGCAGCAGCAGCAGAAGTGACGCACCAAAGAGAAAAGCGCGTGCGTGTGTCTCTCTTGCGTACGACGCGAAGATCGGTAATCAGCAGCAGCAGGAAAGAACCCGGCGTGTTTCGTCCGCTGCAGCAGTCTAGCCTCCACCAAGTCGCTGCGCTGGTGTTCAGCGATAAGCAACTGCGGCGGGTGTCGTGGCGGCGGCGGCAGTGATATCTTGTGTGCGGCTGCAGCAGAACTTTCCCGTGCCGCTTGCGCACTGGCGATATGCAGGAGAGATACAAGTTGCCTCGGCGCAGCAGCGGGTCTGTCGCGCCTGCAGCTGCAGCAAGACGCCTTTTCTTATTCTTCACGCAAACCCACACACAGAGATTATTGCTGCTGAAAATGTAGCCACGCCTGTGGCTACGACAGCAAAGTGCCGGGGTTCAGCAGCCGGTAACGCTGCTGCAGTGTAATCCGTCCGGTGGACTTGGCAAGGCAACACACGCACACAGAGCATCGCTCCTGCTGCAGCGTGGATTCTCCTGCAGCTGCCGGCACGGCTCTTTGCTTGCTGCTGGCGCATTGCACCACTTATCCTTGCTGCTGCTCCTCGTGCTACTACGACAGGGATAGTCTCCGCCTGCCGGCAACGAAAGTGTCGGGTGCCACTTTTGTTGCTTTTTCTCTTCTCACGCAATAGCGCTACAATAGTGAAGTGATACTGTCGCGACGGAGGTGCGTCAAGAGGAATACTGCTACTAAGACGTTTGCAGCGACATCTGCCGCCGCGCGTGCTCTCGGTACGACGACTTCCGTCAGCAGGAGAATCACATCGCCAGATGCATGTGTGTAGAAATATATGTATATATATGTATATATATATACATATATATATACATATGTAAATGTGTCACACACACACAAGCGTAAGTCTATACACGGAAGCCTGATACAAATTTCCTGTTCAGCGTCCTGCCGCAGGATTCTCTGGGTATACCGGGGCAGCCGTGACACTGTTTCTTTTCGCTTTCGCTAGAGCAGACGAAGGAGAATTTCCTTGCCATGTCTCTTGCAGCTACCATAGTAATAGCAGTGTCTTTCTTTCTCGACTGATCTGCCCGTCTTCCCATATATGGTAAGTACTGCAACGTCCCTGTTCGGAAGAATTCTTCCGCAGCAACGCCGCGTTGCGGATTACCGACAAAGTCAGGGAAGTTGCAGCCGCCTCATATGGAAGGCACTTACCCGCGTGGCCTCGCATACGTATATATATATATATATAGATAGATAGATAGATGAAAAGCTCATGTGTATATGAACATCCGTATGTTTGTCCGTCTGTGAGCAGATATAGAGCTACTGAAAAACATACCTGTACACGATGAAAATTTTTGAAAGGCGGGAACGGCGAACACCAAGGCAGGCAACGTGCACCAGAAATGGACGGCGCGGTACACGTGTAGGCACACACCGCACATTGTTTCAATCCACAAAAAGACGCTTGCGCACGTACTTCTCTGCAAAACAGTGTGCGAGCGCGTCCCACTTATTTGAAGAAGTGACACCGTGTATCTTCTTCGTGGATAGTCACTGTACCTTCCTAGATACACATGTGTACACATATCTACGAGTAGTCAAATGTAGACGTATGCGTACGCACATCTCTCTCTGTACATATATATATGTATGTGTGAATCTACCAATACACCAGCGTGCATACACTCGTGGGTATGTCTGTGTATCTGTGCCGCTCTGCATATACCTCTGTATTTTTTAGTGTGGACGAGTACGAAAAGAAGACCTTCATAGATATGTGTGTATATATACATAAATATTAGTTCGCGTACAAGTAGTGTATGCGGTGTGCTGCAGCTGAAAATAAGCGGCTGCGCCGTTCGATGCGAACGCAAGCGCAGGGCAGCAGCAGCTGCAGAGGCAGCCGAGGAAGTGAAGGAATGGCAGGTTTTCCACGACAGCAGCAACTGCAGCAGGAAAAGTGGCTGCTTTCCTCTGCACGATGCAGGAAGAGGAAAGAAGCGACAACAGCACGACAAGAGCAGCGACCGCAGACAATGCTGCGTGCCCAGCGGGACAAGCGCCTTGCTCCAGCAGCGGCGACTGCTGCTGCTGCTTCTAGTGCCGGGGCGAAAATGCGAGCAGGCACCCGATTATAGAAGCCGTGGACTGCAGCTCTCTCAACGCCAGTGAAAAAAGGGTGAACACGTACGCACACAAGAAATGCCCATTTGTGACGTACACCTGTATAGGTGCAGACGTTTATCTGTCTTGTGCTTCTCTCGATACACAAATAGATTTTGTCTATATGTGTGTATCCAGAGGTTTTTCGTTTATCCACGCAGGTGTTGTGCGCCCACCTTCACGGATACAACCGTAGGATTCTACACAAGAGAAAGAGTTGTGGTGGATGACTGGGATAATGAACTCTCTCGGGGTGCTTGAATTGTGTGAATTTTTTGTTCCCTTTTTCGACCTTCGCTCTTTTTCATCGTTTTGTGTTTTGAGCGTATACTTCGTTTTCGGCTGTTCTGGAAATTGTGTCATCAAACATTTTAAACAGTCTTACTACTTGGAAGCAGCGGAGGACACCACCAGCAAACGCGCATCTGTGTGCGGGATTCTACGTGAATGTTAGAGGGCAACAACCTGTTCAAGAGATAGAATCTTTGTAGAGCTGTGGATACTACAGCATCTTGCGTCATGGAAACTTCCTCCCGCGGCGAAAGAACGCATAGAGCAGTCTAACAGGGCACGCTGATGGGAGAAGAACAGTTAGTGGAGAACTTTTAAAGGCACAGAAGTAATGGGGCCATCTCTTGGTAAACCAAAAAAAAAGTACCCCGCAGCTTGTTGTGACAAGGTACAATCATTTCTAAAACGAACAACGGTGTAAGCAAAATTCAGAGCAAGACTCATAGTTCTGTAGATGGCGTGTACAGCAACGCTGACTCAAAGATTGTTAGCAAATAAGTCGCACGCAGCAGTTCTACTCCAAATCACGCGTTCCCCTGCAGTGAAGGTTCATGCAGCAACGTCCAAACCGCTGATGTGTAGACAACAATCTTTCAGTAGGGCACGTTTCTGAGGGTTGGGCACACACTGCATCCGTATGTTTAATTTCGTCCTGCACTCACTACAGTTCATAAGGTGGCCATTTAACCGGCAAAACATCCTTAGGTGGAATGCACAGGCCGGTGCGTGAAAGTTTCAAGGAGCGTTCGTTTTCTAGGGCAATTTTTACACGAAAGGAAATGCACTCGTCGCAGTTTTTTCAGGTAAATTCGGTTGAGTTGTAAGGGATGTTGTCAGCGTAGAGAACTGGAAAGGAAGCCTTATAAAGAACAAGCCTTTATAGTATTCAATCGTCTCGAGAATTTAAAAAGCATACTACTTGATAGGGATACGTGCGAGCGATTCCTGGGTATTACCTGAAAAGGACTTCTCCTTTGAATGAGACACGCGTCGCTGCGGACTTCTTGAGGGACAGAGGATTTTCGGCTGCCAGACGTAGAAGGGATAGGAGCCGAGCCATTGCTGTGTACTACCTGAAAAGGACCTTTCCTCTGAATGAGACGTGCTCGCTGCGGACAACTTCCTGAGGGACAAAGGACTTCTTGGCCCCAGATGTAGAAGGTTCCAGCTTCGGTTGCCCAGCGCCTTCAGAGCAGCGGCTACAGCTCGCTACTAAAGGTGGCAGCATCGACAGGTCCAGTAGCGCCAGCAGCATCCTTTTCTTTTGAGGATGCAGCGGTGGTAGTTTCACCAGTGCTAAGGGAGTTCTGCATATTCGCTTCTTCCCACTTGGCTGTGACAACCATCATCAAACGGCGGAATATCTCGTCTGCATAGCACATTTCCACGCTCGCACGTCGACGTGTACGCATGAAAGGCCACCCACCACACCCGTACGTGTGTGCTGCAGACTCCCTCAGCTTACCCTTGTAAAGATGCGACCTGCACATATAAAGCTGGCCAAAGATGCCAGGACGTGGCTTCTGTTTCTGATGGTGAACACCTCGTCTGTCCCGACTGCGTGTCTGGCTATTCCGCGTAACCAGGTACTCACTCGGAATATTTGATACTTCGGGACTTACCAAAAGTGTGCTATTGCGGCTCTTGTTTCTACTCCTGTGAGGTCTTCTCGTAGCAGTTAGGTGCCGCAAATAACTGCATGTTGTGTATTCGTAGCCTAGGCCATAGTCCGTGACACACCGAGGTGCGCGTTTAAACAACAATTGTCAGTCAGCACTGTACGACACAACCTTCGCAATCATCAAGTGAAAATTCTGTTCAACCATTCCAGCCTGCAATAGTGACACTTGCTGCGAATGCTGACTCCAACATTCCTACAACTAATTCCGCAACTGGGCAAGACTGCGGATCTCACCCATATCTGCTTCACGTGCGGCGGCGTCGCACATGAACTGAGATGTTGCGTCTGGCGCAAAAGAACTATCGACAGATGCCACACGCTTCAGAAAGGCAGCGCCGTCCAAGTGCATATGGTAGATACTTAGTGTACGTAGGTCTGCCGCGTTGGCGAAGCATTTCTTCAGGCGGGAAGATACAAGCAACGCGGTACACAGAGCCCCGAGTTCCCGTCCGTTGCCGCTCTTCTTCTTCTTATAGCTTTCCGCTAAAGCGTGGAAGGACAGGATCGCCTGCACTCAGATAATCCCGACAACAAAAGAGGAAAGCATACAAGCCATATCCCCGGTGGGCGGCTTCAGGGTAACCCTGTTCAACATAAGAGTGATTGGGATTGGTTACCAGGACTTAACAGATTCACCGTCACGCGACCGGTTAGTGAACGCCACATTCAACCGCGGGAAACAGACGTCGTGGAAACCACTGCAGCCAGAATAAGAGTAGAGCTGAGAAAAATGCAGCAGTCCTACACAGTGGCGTTTATTAAACGGAACTGTTATTGCTTCGCCACGTGCACTGTAAGAGACGCATGTACGCTCACCAAGAAGTCTTGTTTTCTATCGGCGCAGCGTGGCTGATGCGCCAGTTGCAGGTGACTAAACAGACATGGTACATCTGTTGCATAAAAGGCAAAGCTAACGAGCACGAGGCTGACGAGGGCAGCGACACGGCCATAGCCGCCACAGCACAAGAATCCGGAGTCGTGAATCACCGAAACACCGGCACACATTTCGTGTACTTCAGCGCGCACAAATATACCTGTCTGTAGGCACGACAGGATACTACCATATAAGTAGTAGTCGCCTTGTGACACAGTCCGCAAGAGGATGAAAGTACTATCCGCTAACCCGGTGCGAAAACTCTTCCACCAGACAAGACCCCATCAAAGGCGATGTCAGAATGAGCCCTCGTGTCATCACGCGTTCCTCATATATCAGTGAGTAAAAAGTTTGCATCGTGCTGCGGTGAGCGGTACACCTGATTCGTAGCACGCCGAAGCGCGCACTTTGCGACCACGACGGAGGCATCTGTGGTACAATTTACAAGCAGAAACATGTAGGGCCCTGTTCCTAAGGAATAAACTTTAAATGATACCCTACGTCTTGCACGTTGTTGAGTTTGGTATTAATGGCATTCGCGATGCCACCATACAGAGAGCGTGCGGGATATTGTGCCGCTCCAGCTGCAAAGGATTTCGTAGCCACGCGGCCTCCGGCAACAACTGTAAGATCACGCACAAACAATAAATGCTGCACACCACGACGTCATTTACTGCGACTGTCTATGACCATTAAAAAAAGACGCACAGAAGGGGAGAATGGGATGAATTCGGCTAGATAAAACGAGATCGACAAATATCAAAAGTGCGGGTGTCTACTCTCACATACAGCACCACTAGGAACCTCACGGGGGCTATGGGAACAGCGTCAGAGGCAAAACATGCAACCAGTGAAGTTCCGCCGATAAATTACTACAAAGAGGGAGGCCTGCAAATGCTACGTTCTAGCTAGTTACCGATGCACAAGACATTTGAAAAGCGTCGAAGGTCGGGGTATCTAGTGTTCAGGAGGTTTCTCATTCGTACAATGTGCGCAGGCTGACTTGTATCGTGTGGCACAGGTGCGGAGATAGCACGCTTAAAACTGCGTAGTAGTGAAGGTGTACACCCGTGAATGTGCATCTGTGTAGGCTTATTTATACAAACGCATGTAGACTCAGACATTAGTACATATGTCACGTTGTCATAACAGAGGAGCCGTCGCAGTACAGCAGTAAAGGATTCGACGACGGCATTGTAAAGCGTGCAGTGAGTATTCTTACTGTGTTGGATGCACTGCTTCATAGCGTTGCCTGGCAGAGCAGCAAGCACACAACAGGTATGGATTTCCCAAAAACCATAAACGGAGTACGCTTGTGTCAGGACAGATTTCGCACAACTGTATTTGGTAGACCTGGAGGTACTCATATCGCGCTCTTCGCATCTGTACAACCACCAACACGCAAAGACGTACACTACACATATACCTCTACCTTGGTTCCGTCTTCTACAACGTGTGGACTGTGTCCTGCCTTCGAATGTAATAGGGCGGTTTTTTGTACGGTGTTCTCGACTGGTACACTCTTGGAGATTCTTAAGTGTGCTTCGTATAACAGTTGTGGCAACTCTGCTTTTCAAGCTGAACAACTGGACCTGTATGCGAATGCAGAATACTGCATCTATATTGGGGTCACCACTTTTCTAACGACGATATTATACATGTGTACACATCTGCATGCGAACAAGTCTGAGTACGTGTCTACACGCATCCAGTCTCCATGTCTGAATTGCACCCGTCGTTATCCCGTCACTGCAAAACAGGTTCTTATACTCACTTTTTGAAAGATTCTCCAAATCCTTCTTGTGCTTCTTGAATGCGGCAGAGTCTCCTTCCCCCAAGCTATTGTACGACGGGTGGACGTACTTATGCGCACTCTTAAGTTTTGTGGTGAGCTGCCCGTGCGCCTTGGGTGTGTTCTGGTCCTCCAACATATTTTGCTGGTGTTGCTGCCAACTGGCGACAAAAACGCCCGCTGCAGCGCAAAAAGCTGCCAGTTCAGGTGTGGCTTCTTTCATGGTTCTGTCTTCCGAGCTTAGGCGCTCTACGAGGAGTTGCATTACCCGGTGAACGACATCTTGCGTGGCTTTGTTGATGTCCACGCTTTTGTTGTCTCCGATGGGGCATCGATCTGGCAATTGGCGCACAACCCGTAACACGTGGAGTGTTACGCTGACTTTAGATTTTGAAGCTCCCTCTTTCTGATGCTTCAGAAATTCACTGGGCAGAAGAAAACAGCAGCAGCCTAGTCCTCACCAGAAAGCTGGACAAAATCGGGCATGTTGGTGATGGGTCCTGGACAAACGGCACAAAGAGCTGAACGACCAGTTGCTAGAAAAGAGCCAACGCAGTTCCACCAGCCAGCGACGGCTCCGGCGGCCTTCAACACGAGCGCAGACACTGCGTTCAAACAGTGAGCCGAAGGATAAGAGCTACAGCTGGTCTCAATCCGCGGCCAGTGCAGTAGTGCTACTTCCAAGATTCGTGTCAAAGAGAGCAGAAAGCGGGAATTATGGGAAAGCCTTTCGTTCCCCTTTGTCTGAGAACGTTCACACGCAAGAAGCAGGCTGAAACGAAAATGCTGACCGTGCTTCCTGGCAATCGCTGCTCTAAGTTCTCGCCAGGGTGACAGTGGTTTCTGTTGAGGTCCCACCGCCGTGCCACTTGCCACATTTGTCTTGAAATATTGGGTGATTCCTGGATTCGCAGCTGATGCAGCCTCGTAGAATGTTTTTGGAAGCTGTTCGCCAACTGTCTGGAAAAAGTCTGAGTACACCTTGTCTCGGAGGTCCTGCGGGGCGACCTCAAATATCCACTTTGCCGCATTGTCCACAAATACTCGCGTAGCTGACAGGAAAACGGAGACACTCTCACGTACGAACTAAGAAATATGTTCTACAGAATACAGCCCTCGTAACCTCTCAGAAATCCTTTCTACAAGCCGTCAGAAGGTCACTAAGCTGCCCTTTGCTCGAGCTCGCTAATTTTGTTGAGACCTTCATTAATTTTTACTTACAACTAGGACTGCACCTGAGTGAGGCTTCCTGGACACTAACAAATACACTGCACCTTGTTCTACGGGGTATTTTGTATTTTTTTTGTAAAGCAAGAGCAGCACTGGTTGTAGATTCACAAGACACTGAACGGAGTATTTGGTTGACGGCGTCACTTGATCTTGATTATGCGAAGCAAAGGCACCACCGCTGAGCCTGAGGATTTCCAGAGCGAACTCGCTTAGCCGGCTACTAGTCTAGTAGTGTGAAGCTGTTGCCGCATGGGCGCCTAATTCCTTAGTGGCTGCCGCTGGTAACCTGTGGTCTTATCGAGACTACACTACGGTCTTTTTATACGGGAAGGACAGCTGGAAACAGGTCACTGATTCTTTGGCGCTTACAGGTGACAGCGTCTACAAAAGCTTCTCCTTCCTCGGGTGTCTCAGGCATCTTCCCTTTTAGCCATGAAAGAATGCCTCGAGCTGCGTCCGCGATTTCGGGGTAGTCAGTTTGAAGTTGCATTGCAAAGTTGCCTACATTCCGACCTGTGTATTGCAAACCTGTAGACACCAAGGTGGCACAATACGAGCGCTTTGATCATCGGCGTAAGGCTGTTGGGGCCGTCCTGCGTATGCTTCAGCAGAAATCAAGCAAGACAGGCGACGTGTAGAGCGCGAAGAAGTACCTGATCGCAATATTGGGCCCGCCGGAAGCCCAAAGGAGAAGGAAGCGCCTGGGAAGCCACACCAAGACGCAGATGGGGAAGTGGTGGCTTCTTCGCACCTAACTCGACTTCAAGCTTTGTGCCTTTTACAGAAACATATCAGTAACATTTCCGGGATGCGAAGTTGCACGCGCTCTCCACCGTGATTTTGACCTCTTCTAAACCACTCACTCTTGCACGTAAGCACACACGAAATCTCCACAGTAAATGGCTGTGATGGACGACGAGTCGTTGGGTAACTTCAAGGTATTTCATATCAACTAATGGCTGAAAGCGTGAAGCGAAGGTCACGGGTAACTCACAGACCCAACGTGACTGGGCACTGAAGAAAGTAGCTTATATCTGCTCTCCTCGTTCAGCAGGCAAAACTTGGATATCAACGTGAAGGGAGGCTGCAAGGAGCACCCAGAATACTTCTTCTGTAAGTCAGAAGGTTTGCAAGCATACGTGTAGGGACGTCAGTGTTAATCGCAAAAAAAAGTAGTATTTTTTATTTCTGTTCACAACTGTGCTAAAAAGACAAGGAGTGGTGTGTGCATCAAAATGCTTTCCAAAGGTACTTCTGCGTTTTTGTAGGCAGGTGTCCCATCTGTAAGCTTACCTATAGACATATACAGATTTACACATCAATAGGGCAAACTTGTGTGTGTGCACGTTGCTACGTGATACTCCATCTGTATGTGTCTGTATAATGGCATACACAGGTATTTGTTCAGGTATATACACGCAATCACACTTTCTAGTAATAACAGTAAAAAGTTATTTTAGCTGTCAACCGCTCCGTTCCTGCACATACTCGAAGGTACATTTGGTTTTTGCGCAAGGTTGACTGCTTAACATCTACCACACGGGGAAGACCACACGGCATGCAGTGTCCCGGTTTTATATCATCCACACGACATAAGGTAAACAGACCAAACGGAGAAGGTAGCAGCGAAGGAAACGACCCTCGTTATCAGGTGACAAGTGCAGCACACAAACATTCTGCAGAAACGGTTGCCCAGGAGTCGTTTGAAGCTTGTCGACTTTGTGAGCCTACTTAAAACATTCCGAGCCCCTTGTGTCTGACCGGCAGTTTCATCTGCATTGTTTAGAAGGAAATCAGAATGAGCAGTCAACGCGGATGTTTTAACGGGGGGTTCGTTGCGTCGAAAGTTTCAAGGTGTTATGAAAAACGAGTGCAGTGGAGTACCGACTTCGACACACTTGCCGTTGTGGTCGCCGTTAAAAATCGTGTGTATCGTTATCATAAGACATCAGGCACTCCATTTTCATTACATTTTGCACACCTCCACTGTGCATGGTCTTTACTGGGGTGGTAAGTGGCGTGCACAAACATTCTGCAAAAACGGTTGCTGAGGAGACGCCCAAAGCATGTCGACTTTGAGAGCCTACCTGAAACACTTGACGCCTCTTGTGGCTGGCCGGCAGTTTCATCTGCATTGTTTAAAAAGAAGCCAGCATGCAGCTACCGCGGATGGTTTACAGACTGCGCTGCGTTCATAATTTCGAGGTGGCATGTGATGAAAAAATGTGCAGTGGAATACCGACTGCGACACACTTGCCCTAGATGGTCGTCGTTAAATACCGTGAGCACAGATGTCAAAAGACATCAAGCAATCCATTTTCGTTACACTTTGCAGATTTCCAAGTCTATGGCCTTTACCCTCGGTAGAGCCGGCATCGGAACTCGGTACGCTGGAAGCCGCAACTATGAATTCCTCGCTTGCGCTGCCACTTCTGGCGATACACCAGCGGAAGCTCGCTGTGGACAGGAACACCAGGACAGTGACTGCGGTTTGCTTTGAGTACATCATTTTTCACACTTTTAGTTGGACTCCCACACCTTCCAGCATGTTAAACCTTGTAATCGTGTCTGTGACCTGAACTCTAGCCAAATTGCTAGGCGTCGACCGGGCGGAACCGAGTCATCAGGAACCACGAAAGCGTGGATACGCACAGCCAAGCCGAAAAAGGTGCTGCATATATGTTTTGGTGACTTAGGGCGTGTTTGCTCGGGAACTCGTTCCTGCACGTCAAATTTTTGTCGCACAGCCATGGTTGTAACTGACCGCCGCGAACGCACGAAGTAGGAGGGCGGCGCTAGCCTCCACTGGAGCTTGAGCAGGGCATCTGCATGAAGAGTTCGGTAGTAGCACTGGAAGAGACGAGAAATCAACGGTCGTACCTGCCCTCTTCTTGACTTCTCTCTTTGTTGAATACAATACGAAGACCGCAATATGCTGGGAAGAAAGTCGATCACCCGAGCTCACCTATCACTCCCACTTTGAGGTGGCACTCGACAAACAGTGCTCCGCAGGTGAATCTCTGTTTGGTCGCAAGGAACGCATAACGTGCTACGTCACGCTTGTAAGGATCGGCGGTTCCAGCACACACGGTTGACACGCTTCCGTTGAAAAGGAGCTCTTAGCAGTCGGGAAGTCGTGTTGCTGAAGTATATATTGTAAACAAAGAAGCAATTTCAAGATTCTGCAGCTTCGCGATTCATGGAGGAGGCCGGAAGAAACATTGTTCTAAGCCTCTTGGTAACGACTAGTTTGGTGGTGTCGACCTCATTGTGAGAGGTTTCGTTGTGAAGCCGCGCTTCTCGTAATCGAAAGCGGACTCAAGCTTGACACTGAGTGGTCCTTTTGTCTTCATTGACAGCGCAGTTTTGGTCGAAAAACACCCATATTGTAAAACTATTCAACCATATTTACTTCCCCAGCCAGCGTGCTGGCCTCCCGCATAGCGCTTCAAGAAGAGACTGATATTTGTAGTAAGCGGGGGGACAAGTGCTCCGATAAATCCATTCTAGGAAATAATATGCAATGGCTAACGCGCCGTGCATACCAGAAGATGCATCGGTACGCCCAGCACAGCTTTTTGGCGGTGTGCACGTTCGTCCCCTGCCACGCGCGAGAGCAGCTCTTTTCAGGCAGCTGGGTAACAAAGGTGCGGCTTATCTGGATAATCTGTAGGGTACTACCCACTCGGTCTTACTACGGTAAGGCCGGCCAGACGCCTTTCTACGTCCTCTTGTCAAGAGCTTCAGACCTCTTTCCCGCCAAACTGAGAGTATTCTCCTGTGGTGCTCTATCAGCACTGTGACACCGGCAAGCAAGCGTGATAACTGATTTAGGAAGCCTACAAAGCACGCACCGTAGAGGCAGTGTGGTTCAGAAACTGGAATGCAGCAGTTCCGACGTGATTCGCTTCGCGCTACTCACCGGTGTTCATTCGCGCACCTTCAATTTCATGTATGGATATGATTTACCTTCGACTGCCTTGCTGTTCACTATCGTCTACTCCGGAAGCTGTGATATCCTACTGGTAGCGCTTGATATGATTTACCTTCGACTGCCTTGTTCGCTATCGTCTATTCCGGAAACTCTGATATCCTATCTGTTAGCGCTTGACATGACTTCGAACTTGTTTCTCAAGAGCACGTCGGCGAATTTATTAGAAAGCTGTGGTCCGACAGACTGGGGAAGTGAGCACGCGAAGTGTATGAGGCGTCAAAGGAAATCCTCGTTGCAAGCATCCAGGAAAAACAGGTGCACCAATTCCTTCTATAGATCTCATTAGACAGGACTGACTCTTGCTCATTTTTTCCAACATAATAGATAGTAGTGAGCTGACTCACTAGGCAGCGTCAATTTTCGGCGGACGTTTTTGAACAACTGTCGCTGCGGCTATTTTTCACCGGTCTCACTTGCGTGAACGACACAATCGAAAGGCGATGTGAGCGCAACCTCCGTGTACACGGATTTACTAACAAAAGCGTCACACAAAAGGATCATGTCGCTACTCGTGTGTATTCAGCAAAGTGTCGTTGCCAGCCGCCGTAAGTATTCGTCAAAGCCGTTGCATACATCTTAGTATTCCCAAAGAAAATTTCTAAGAACCGGCATCATCTCGCGGTTTCGGGCTGTGGCCGTGGCGCTGTGTATACGTGGCTCCTGGAAATGCAGAAATCCGCGCAGACGCACAGGGAAAGCAAAGGGTGCACGCGGCGCCGACGGCTACGTGTCTGCTGTTGAGATTAGGTGAATTTACGTCACGCACTGAATTTACGTCACGCACTTGGCTGTACGCTCTTCCAGAGATACGCACTCTATTGGCTGGCAGTCGACGACTTCCGTAAGTGGAAGTGTTGTTGCAGACATGAGGTCGTTCTTAAGGTGGGGAGGCGCATCGAAGGAGCCAACAGAAGCAGGGGTGCAGAAAAGGCATGGAGACAGTAACATCTGTTTTCTTGTAAACTGAATGAGTCTTGGCAACTGCGGCGCACATGCTCGCATACGCAGGTCAGGCGCATACGGCCATTGCGATACTATCTGTCGCTCACTACGTCGATGCAGCTGTGTCCGGGAACCCTGCTTCCTCTTACCGTACTGAAGACTGTTATTTTCGTCTGATTTCCTCGCTGAACGTCCAGGCTGGCGAAGGGTTGTTCGCTTCCCCCTACCGTGCAGCGGTACGGGTATGTGCACACTCTGAGGTGCGGTTACAGGGAGCTTTGCAAGGGCGGTGCCCTGCTGCGGAACGAGAAGTCCGCACAAAAGCGCGAACAGTGAATAGAAAATTGTGTTTTGATGGGAACTTAGTTACGAGTATCAGAAACATTCTGCATGCACTCGTATCTAGTGCCCGATCTGTTAAGTTTCTCCTCCTCCCATGAGAGCGGTGTCACCAAATGGCGTGCTTCTGCCGTTGCCTGCATGCCAGCTAGCGACCAGCCCTCTGTCTACGGATACGTCAAGTGATCCAAACACAATGATACTAGAGTAAGTATCCTATATGAATAATAACGAACGGGCAACTGGTGACTTCCTGTTCTTAAATTCAACACTGATCGTTCACGTGGGACTCCGACGAATACCAGTAATTCTTTCTTACGGAGACAGGCTGTGGTACCTCTGATAGACAGCAGTCACAAGATATATTGGTCAGGTATTGCTACAAGAGGGATTTCCACACATCTGGACGGGCACCTGCATATTAGCAGCAGTTCGTGCGAAGTCACGCACGTTGCTTTTCTTGAGGCGTTTGGGCTGCTGAGGAAAAAACTGTACCCTAGAGATCGCACGACGTGGCAGCGTAGATCTTCATGGTTCCAAGTGACGAGAATCGCTGGCACTCTCTAAATTTTTTTGGATGAGCCAAAATGAAGGGTTGACATGTAGAACGCAGGCCTCACGGGTAGTGTCTGCATCCTGCAGCGCAGACCTTCGTGGCTATAAGCGACGATAATCGCTGGTGCTCTCTAAAGTTTTTCCGATGAGCTATAGTGGAGGCTTGACATGTACGATTCAGGCCTTACGAGTAGTGTTTGCATCCTCCGAGTTGCCGCCTTGCGCACCTCCCCCCCTAGGCTCTACCGTTTTGTACAGCGTGTCAGCTTGTTCGCTTCCTGCTTTCCTTTCCCGTAGCGTGCCCACCGTAGCTAATTGTGCGTAGACCGTCGCTTTCAAAGGGTTACACTCCGACCGCTTTGACGAACCAAGCAGCAGCAGATTCACCAGCAGTGACAGCAGAAACAATAGCAGCAGCAGCAGGGGTACAAATAGTGGCAGCAGCGGAACGAGCTGCAACAGGACGAGCAGCAGCAGGACGAGCAGCAGCAGGAGCGGCAGCGGCAGCACAGAGAGCCGAAGCCGTGCTGCAGCAACAGAGGCAACATCAGCGGCAACAGCAGCAAATGTAGCCTTAGTTGGGGGCAGTGAACGAGTGGCAAGAAGAGGGACAGCAGCCGGAGGAACACAACAGCTCACGAGGTAGCAACTGCAGGGCATCGAGGAGCAGTCGCACCGCTGCAAAAGGCAACCCAAACAACGGTAGCGGGAGACGGATAAGCCGCGGTTCACTCTGAAAAATGTCTGACCTATCGGACTTCTCTGACACAGACTTCGACCAGCCGGAGCCTCCACCCGGCGTGCGTTCGAAACTGTCGAGGAGCTTGGAGCATCTGAAGTCCCTTTCAAGCGGAGGTGTGCGTAAAGATGCGGAGAAGGCCAAGTCGGGCAGTCGAAGCTTTTCGGGAACCAAGGATGTGTCGGCGCTGAAGAAAATTTCTAAAAAGCAACAGGACGACAAAACGAGAAGCAGTCGAGTGGAATCTCTGGAGGAAGAGCCGAACGGGACGCGCATTCCCCAAAAGCGACAACAGGCAGAATTAAAAAAACGCAGCTCTTCCGTCATCAAAGACACAGCCACGGGCGTTCTTTCACCGCCAGACTTTGTTTTCAGCTGTATCGTCCACGACGGACAGGTCTTCCGGCCCCGCACAGAACACCTTGTTGTTGAACTCGACAACGCCATTTACATCTGGGGAGGCCAAGAGGAAAATAACGTCCTTGATGAGATGATCAAGTTTTTGCCGGGATCAAATATGTGCGCATACAAAACACACCTACGTAGAAGACCGCATGTTTTCCGAAAAAATACGCGGATCCCTACCATCTCTGTGTTGTTTGGACTCGTGTGTGGCAGGCGCACACCAAGCTTCACGTGACGGAGCAAGTCTTATTCCGAGTGCCTACGCGTGTGTCGGCGGTCCTAGCCAGAGGATATGTTTGCTTGTGTACGTACGTATATGTGTATGTATGTGTGTGTATGTGAAGAGAGACTAGAATATGTATTTAGGCGCCTCTTGGCTGTCAAAGGCGTACTCAATCCCACACGCAGTGAGGGCACTCGTAAGAATCTGTGTTAGCGTCGTACTCATGGGGAGATTAGGTCAAGTGATGGAACCCTCATCATCTGTCCACACGTATTCACGAGTTTCCGGATGAGGCGTGTGTTGAGGAACGGAAATGGCAGCAGAGTGACCTCGTACCTACCATGCCCGACTTTTTTGTTCAATAGGTGCTTCTATTGAGAGCGTACCGGCTGCAGTCACACCACTCGACGTGTACGGGAAGCCGAAGCTATTTATCACATAGGGGCAAGCGGCTGTCCTGCACCGCAGATGTAGGCGCATGAGCAATTTATTGAAACAGGGAGAGGGCTTCAAACATACTCAACGACACACTGAGGCGCTGCACACGTTGCGCTGATACACTGGTCGTTGTTCCTCGAGTCGATTTTTTGAAGGTGGTCCACATGTGTGTGTCCCACTGTCGTAGTTAGGCGCTCGGTATACGGTTGTTCGTTCTCTTCACAGAGCTGTTCCGGCTTTTCGCTGCGTTTCTCTGCTGGGCAGATTCAGTCGGGTGGACGTGGCCGGTGCTACGCCGCCTGCCGTAATTGGCGCCACGCTCGTAGCGCGACGCCTAACCGCGAGCGGGAGTCCTGTGCTGACGTTATTCGGAGGTATTGACAGTAGTCAGCGGCTTAGCAACGAGACGTGGAATTTCCACCCAGAGAGGCTGGAATGGGAGAACGAAAAGACAACTTCAACCCCCACCGCGCGGCGTGGTCACTCCATCTGTGTGGGACCGCAGGCGAAGTCGCTTTATTTGTGGGGGGGCCTCACGGATGACGGCGTCCAGAAGGACGGTTACGTTCTGAAAGGAAGTGAGCAAGCTGCCAGAAACGGTTGTTGCAGGAGTCTGTAAAATGTTTCCATTCGAACGTCTTTGCACTCGCACACACATAGTACAGGTCTTCAGAGTTTCTCCGCGCTGCATATCTCTGCGTTTCGTCCAAGTATCCTTATGCCCAAATAGTCTCACAGCTCCAACCTGCAGTAGGCTACTACTCCCAATGATGGTTTCGCCAAAACGTGTGTGAATCAGTATAAAATGTTAAAAGGCTCGGTGGAAGGACGAACCAAATATAGACGATTTTTTAGCGTAGAGCTAGCTGCATTAGGAAGATACGTATCCTGAATAGGTGGTTGACAGAGGAATATCACGCTTACGGTTTAGGTGTGTGTGGTTTCAATTTTTCGCATCTGTTTCAGAAAAGTGGGAAGTGCTGGAGCAGTCGGGGGGTGCTCCCCCCGGGCGATGCTTCCATTCGGCCACCATGGCACCGGTAGACGATGACTCAGATGCGATGTTCGTCTTTGGCGGCGACTTATCTGGGAAGTCGCGCCCAACTAACGAGCTCTGGATCTATTACGTGGAACAAAGACATTGGGAGCTGGTCGAAAACGCTACTGGTGAACCGCCGGGGGCCCGATTCAAGTACGGTTGGCGAGTGAAACTCGACATCTGTCGCTTGGATGAAAATACATGTGGCGTACCCTATTCTCGCGTAGCGCTGAAACTTTCTCGTGCACGTGGATCTTTGGCGCTGATTGTTGACAGCGGCGTCTGAAAGACGCAGTTTGGGAGGATATCTCTTTTTTTTACTCACGCGCCACGCAGGGACGACCGGAAACAGAGGTGTATTGCTGTTGAACTAGAGGGCGGTGCACGATAAGATTTACACGTGTTGATGGTGATGGCATGGTAAGTATTTGGAGCAAGAAGCACCAAGGTGCGTGGGTGTGGCAGACACGCTAAAGAAAAGCCGAGATGGATTAACCGGGCGTCGGTGTGGGTACGCGGCTTGTTGAACAAGGCATATGACCTTGCAAATGACCACGGTGTACATCGTGCGGACACGTCTTGCATACGATGTGGTTCAGGCATGCTGCAGCTTTTTACGACGGTCGAATCTGGATATCAGGCGGACGAACGGCAGGGTGGTTCAGCACCTACGCGGTTTCAGGTAGGCGGTCTGTAATGTAGAAGGGCTGGAGACGACACATACTATTGACTTCAGGGTATTTTAAAATTCTAGTGTGGAGTAAGCTTGATGTCTGTTCCGTATTGCAGTCACCACCAGTGTTTGAAACACGTCCGTAATGTGCCTGCACGAGTGCAGTGGTTTGGGAGAATCGTTCCATTCGGCCCGAAGATGATGTTTCTGTATGAAATCTCTACTGTCGTAATATTACCAGCCGTCACTCCACGTGTGAAAAAGAAAACGAAACCGTATTGCTAACAAAATGTACGAACACAACAGTATTCCATTTCGCACTAGGATGCAGTGCTTTGAGGGGCCAACCGCGTTTTTCCTGCCTTCTGACGTGCACCACGTGCCGAATGTTCTGGCAGACTTCTTTGTCTACGATGTGGCGGCGAAGTGCTGGTTTCAGTGTGATCTGGCTGCGAAGGAGCTGGGTTACCACGCAAATTTTGGAGCGATGGCACTTGTTCCACGAAACAAGGCCCTCTACATCTTTGGCGGGAGCGATTACTACGGTACGCTCCAGGAGACATGTGTAGCCGCTTTGCCCACTGTACGCACAGACACCCGCATCTCTATTTCCGAAGCTGCGTGCTGTAGCCCACAAGCGACGCTAAAGGATAAGCGTACACATTCTAAACGGTGTGCGCATAACGATTGATTTCTATTTGCAAATGGAGTTGACGTGACCGGAAGTGAAATACCTACTTGTTGATTAAAGACGCTGCAACGGACTTGGTCGTTCCCCTAGTTCGTGTACGACGATGCAGAAAAGCGGGTCGCACCACTGATTGATTTGACATGCATTGTGACAATCTTGGTATGACCTGGGTAGAACTGCGCCGTTCTTCCTTTGACGGTACGGTGTGTACTTTTGTATCATGCAGGCAATGCGACGTCCGGAGTATACAGACTTGCGCCGCTATGCACAAGTGTATCAGTACGTGACTTGAAGCAGGACTTGGAAGAAACGACAGCTGAACTCGGCCAAATTCGTTCGAAGGTGCAGAGTTCGATATCTGATGCAGAGCGCGTCAACAAACTAGTCGAAAGTCTGGAACAACACGTTACGGAGTCTGTTAGCAAAGTAACCGAAGCTACGAACGCGGCAGGCAAGCTGGAAAACGAACTGTCGGATGCAATTGAGAAAAGCCTGAAAGGACAGGAGATAATTAAACAGTATGAAAAGAGACTGGAACAACTTGAACAGAAGTTGAAAGCGATATCTCAGTTGGAGAAAAAGTTCGAAATAATGGAAACGAGTGTGCAGGACGTGTTGCTCAAACTCGAGGAGAAAGCAGATCAATCAAGTGTCAAAGCGGTAGCAAGCAAGCTTGAAAGCCTAGCTGGGGCGGCCGGCGAAGCCAGCTGATGAGAGACTGAGCCGTCCAGCTGCTCCCGCGAAGTCGAGGGGTGATAATTCGCTTGTCTGCATGCTTCCTTTTTTGGCTTTGCTTGTTCTACAACGTCCCCCGTACACCTTGTGCATCGTCGGTAAAGTCACATAAAAGTTTGACGCCGTGTGCACAGAGCAGTAAATGACTTCGAAGGAATGAGCCATTCGTTTGTCCTCCTTGCGGCATGACTATAGGTCTTTTTCAGTGCTTGCTGCGCGGTTGTTAAGAATGAAGTGTGTGGCGCGTTGATCCTCGCTGACGGACCGACGCATAAAATTTCGAGAAGCAAAGACCGTCTGAGAATGCCATGTGTTCAATGACGTAGCGTTTTTTTTCTCGCGGAACGCGAAACCAGCAGAACTTGGTTCCTTTGCGAGCCTGGTTACGAAGAAACAAGACCGGTGTGACGACGGATGCTTTCTGCAAACTTACAAGCTTGTTGCTCCGATGGAGTTTACAAGAACACAACAGCGAAGCGACCGGTGACGGCACTTGAGGGGTTCGTGGGGGTATTAACAACAATGCTAACAGCGAACATGCAGGCCGTCTATGAATTTCAAGTAAGTGGACGTGGATGTTTTCCCTTGTGTCGTGCGGCAGGTTCACTCGTATGTAGTAAAAGGAGGGAGTTGTTAGAGACCGTATACGCACGCGTTTGTTCAGAGTGTCTCACCGTGACAACGGGTGCTGAACGTGTGCTGTCGGGGAATAATGTCGGCTGACGTAAAGCAAGAACGCCAAACACAGGAGCTGTGCTGAAGGTCGTAGTCATCGTGTGAATTCGGTGTTCGATGTTCTACTCAAATATGTTGTTCACAGATGCAGCTGCACCGATGTCGCTCCGCTCGGATTGTGGCTGCCTGCGAATGCCTGTGTGGCGTTGGCGAAGCCCGTAGCACAGCTTGACGCGTGCTCTTCGTGCAAGGTCGTAGCTTGGGCGAACGCGCATAGTGTGACGTTACAGTAGACAAACACTCCGTCCTAAAGTGGTAAAACTCGTTCAGCTGTCAGCCGTAGCTGTGTTGGCAGCAGAGTTGCTCAGTAATGGTGCTTCCAGAAAGCATTGCCACTCGCTACACGTGAAAAGATTTCGTTGTCGGGCTACCAAGTGGCATCTGCGGATATCCGCTTCTGGAGAGACGCTGTGCTATTTGACCTCTGAGACTTCTATCGCTGTCGCCACGCAAGCCTCTACCTATTAGTCGAGAGGCACAACTCCACTTGAGCAAGGCAATAACACCGTATACAAGAACTGACGGATATTAACCCGAGACGCTAGCTGTGAACAGGTCATGATTGACAATGGCAGACCTGAGCAGCGGGATCCAGAGGTACGAAGAAATACGAGAGGGCATATCCTAAGAAAGTGCGGGTCTCTTCAGAATACTTCAGGCGACACAGGGGTGAGCAATGCGCTATGGAGGGGCGCACACAACGGGTGAGCAGTTCACGGTAATGACTGTACTCTGTCGCGGCGTCTGTATTTTCATGAGTGCTCGCTCAAGCGAACTCGCGGCAAAGCGTCACTTACTTCTCTGCACTAGGATCCACATAAGGAGACTGTGATTTGGTGTACGTTCTTGTTGGTGAGCGTATCACCCGGCGCCACCGATGGCGCACGAGGCTGTTGTACAAAGGAAAGCCCCCTAGGTCTGATGTCTGTGGACCGCAAAGACGCGCTCAGCACAGAGCTAGCAAGGAAACGGTGCGCGAGGGGAAGACGATGTTGGGGGAAAGGGTTGTACTATAGAGCTGCAGGGTCCCCTCTCTGCACGTAGCCTATAGATCTGCAGGGTCCCCTCTACGCACGTAGCCGTTCCTGGGAGGGATCAATGAGAACATGGCCCCACCTGTGGCCACAACAGTACCTTCTGCAGGGAGGCCCACTCTCCCCAGTAGAGTTGGTCTCAAATGACTTCCAGAAGACTGCGAAGCTTCCCACCAGTACTGCCGAGTTGCTATGAAATCGAACTGCATTTGAAATATGGACACGTTAATTCCCAGTGTTGTCGTTTATTCAGCGCTGGACAGAAAAAAGCAGCTGCGAGCTCTCCACGGCTGTTTAGATCATTCAGGGAGCCCTCTAGAATTCCATTCCCCTTCACTACGCGTGCACTGTGGCCGATAATTAGGGCTTTGTTAATGTGTTTGAAAAGTTATATGCTATTTGCCGGGTCATCCAGCGGTGTGTACCTCTCGTATACTTTTCAGACACGCCAGGCCGCAGTATAAACAGTACTGACACTGGATAATTGGCCTTGTAGTTTAGTAGGCCCAAATGCCAGCCAGTTCATTGCCACACAGCGCGCAGGACCACGAGCACGATGGGGCGGTGTTGGCGTTGTGCAGTTTTCTTTTAGTCGACATTGATGGAAGTCTTGTAGGGAGGACGATTAAGTTGAGCTTGTTGTCCTGTCTAGGTCTGCGACTGGGAATTTCATTGCGGGGCAGTTCCTATCAAGACAGCTTCCTGACGAGAGTCATGCGCCTTATCTATCTTTCTAAAGCACCATACGCAGAAACAGCGGGCGGGAGCACGAATGCACTCGTGAGAATTTTGTGAAGCCTACAACACTGCAAGCCGTCGCTGACCTAAGTGTTTATTGTTGCAACGCGGTGCGCAGACACTTGAATGCTACAGAAGAAAGCACAGATACGCTGCGGTCGCTGGCAGGTCTACAGGTCCTGGCTTCCCAAATGAAGTACCGCGACACGCGATTCGGAATCCCATGGAAAAGGTAAGCTCCTTATTCAGGAATGAGATTCCTGTTTCACATTAGGTGTCCGTGCTGGTCGGGAAAAAGTGTGTATGTGCCCACAATAGTGAGAAATTGAGGAATGGCCCAGATTTGTCGGGGACCAGCACATATTCACCGTGAGAGGCGTATGCTCACGTCATACAGACGCATAGACCGTGACCGGGTCCACCTTGCACACGTACTCTGGAAGTTGGTTGCCTTGTGTCTTCGTTCGAAGCGTCGACGAAGTCAGACTGTCATCCGGCAAACGGCCGACTGCAAAGGCGCCCTTGTATTGCCAGTGCATTCGTCAGGTTTTTGGATATTGGGATCCCGCTCGATCCAAACTGTAGCACACAGAGGGGCACGCACATCAACTGCACACCTAGTTTTGGAATACACGTATAAAGGAGGCAAGAAATCTGCACAAGGGTTGTGGCACGCTCGAAGCTACATGCGTCTAGTGAGAAGGAGTAGAATATTTCAAACTGGGTTCACAACTGTCTGCAATTGCTACGCCTCCTTTTGTCCGTTGTGAGGGGCAGGCTGTTGGTAGGTGAGATGTCCTTCCCTTCTGCAGGGCGGCAAGTGTCAAAACGAGACGAGAAAAAACGCACACACCTTTCAATAGGTGCGTGACCCTGAAGGCTGCCGCGACGGGTTATGCTACCTGCTGCACTCAACTGTCTATGTGCAGAATGAAATTGCACCTGCCGCAGGCACACCCACCAAAAAGGGAAGGCAGACCAGGTTTGACCGTGTCCGACTCGGTCCCTTAAAATACGGTAGACTTTCATTTACCTTATAAGCCCACAAATTCCGTATAACGGCGGCTTCAAAGGCACTGCACGTACACGTGAGATTCTCCAAGAATCTTTGAGCGATGTTTCCACAATGATATTGCCGTACAATATTCTAGAGAGCAGCTTTGAAAGTCAATGTCGGATCGCATCTCACTGTGTTGCGTTCGTGCGTTTCTCCGTCGAATAAACCTTCGCTTGTGCGTGCACCTGTACACACAAGACGTGCATCAGCTTACACAGAGGACGGAATCAGAACTTCCACAAGCACCAGCCACACGTGAGCCACGTGGAAACGCCTGTATTTTTCAGCGACATGCTCGTCACGAACAATACGTCCGACTGTCTGTTAATGCAGCAAAACCTGGATGGTGACATCGACCTACAAGTACGCAGCCTGCATTGCAAGTGGCTTTGACCCGCAACTGATTCCGTTTGTTCTCGAGTTCTACAAACGTTAAAGGATACTCGTGGATGAGGAGCACAGCTTGTCCGCTTGTGGATCTGCTCACAGATAGATGGAAAGTAACCAGACCACATGTACGTATACACACATGTGTGTATACATACATGTGTGGACCTAAGCGACCTGTAGTTTGAACGCATGTCGTTCCAAGGTGGGGATCGTGCAGTACAGTTCCGCTCCACAATCTGAAGAAGCGCATTTCTTGGGGTCCTCACACGCATCAGCAGCTGGCGAGAGGGTCAAACTGTAATTCTGCTTGACACTTCGTAATCTGGAGGACACCGCTCCCCTCAACCGCTGCAAAGTGCCTCAATAAGACATCCTTTATGCACAAGAAACTGGTATCTGCAGCATCATTCTATTGCGAGCGTTTGCGAAATCCAGTGCTGCGCAAAATATGTCGTTAAACTGCAGGGGTGTTTTTGGTTTGCTTCAGGGAAAACAACGTAAATGTGCATTCAGTGTTGCGCCGAGTAAAACAGCGCCTTCGACAAGCCTACAGCTGGCGCATGTGCTTCGCTGTATCTGCCTGTAATACCGGAGCGCCAAGGTTCTTTCGTTGTAAATTCACATACTTTACGTCAGGAAATATGTAGACGTGTCCTGCATATTCCGATGCCACAGGACGTAAATGCACATTTCTAAGAGGAGGAAACACTTTGTGGCATGGACCTGATATACGCTGTTGGTGAACGATGGTACGCATACCCTGTAACTGCACGCCAAACACTTGCTGGGCGGCTCGCCGTACGACATGCTCGAAATGTTTTTGTCGTGTCCGGCCAATTTCTCAGCAACGCTGCGTGCGCCTCTCTCGCCTGTGACCTTTGTCATCAGCGCGCAGTCGGAGAGAAGAGATTTAGCCCCGCATTGATTAGCTAGACGCGTACGTACGCAGCCCGAAGATATTCCTTGTGTTGTACAATGGAAAGCTATGATTGGATTGCTCCAAGATCTTCGTGGCTCTTCACAAAGTTGACCTCAGCCGACTGGTAACGGAACACGAAGTCCCATTATTCATAGAGACAAGTGTTGTGCTTCTGGAGTCACCGACGTGCTTATATATTGATCTATGGTGACTAACTGGATTCGAGAAGGACGCCTTTAAATCGTGCAGGTGTGGATTCTCTGCTGACGGTTAGTCTAACCGTCTGCGTCGGAATATGGGACTTTCTGGAAGAAAAGAAAACAAAACGAAACAATTCTCCCTTTTCGCGTGGGCAACGAAGTCGCGACTCTTCTAAGCTCCTACATGAAAGTAAAGGCAGCCTCTTTGAGGGCTTCCTACACTATCGCCACCCACACAAGAAGAAACCCCTTGAGGAGGTCTTGCCTGTAAGAGCCAAAAAAGCTCTTCAGTTTGCTGAACAATTCACACGCATTATGTGTAGCGATGCGCTGGCCGCATTTTCAACGCAAGCACTCGGGAACAGTCCCCTATACGCCATTCACACGTACGGAGTGACCGCGACTGCTCGATATTGTAGACATCAGGAAAAACGGTGAATAATACAAAGTCTGCCCTTGCAGCCGTACGGAGACAGGCTGGAGCCATTCTGCTTCGCTGTCGAAAGAACTGCTTCTTGTGTATCGACGTTTCCTGTGAGGAAGTTACAGCGCATGGTCTCGAAAGGCCATGCACTGATGCCGAAAACAAATGCTTGGTTGTTGTTGACGTACACGTAGCAGTGTCAGGCAATGGCGACGAACCTGCGTGCGAGACGCTCCCGGGCAGCCGTCATCAGAAGGGAGTTCCGGGTACAAGGCTCGTAGACTCTCAAACTGCAGCCACTCCTCTTTGCTGCTGGCATTCTCGTTTACGAGTGACGAGCAGATAATTGCTCTGTATAAAGATGCCGCGCATTATCGTCTTCCGGAAGCAGTCATACAAAATTGGAGAAACCTGTTGAGTGCTTGCGGAAGCACCCTAGCCCCCCACTGTGCGTGAGTCGTGAGTGTAGTGGAGACGGACAAATTAACCAGAGTAGATAACTGTGGTAACCGGAACAACACTTACCCGCTTTTGAAGGGCAGCGGCTTCCTGCTGGGGAAGGCGCTTTTGTGAAGATATGTTGCATTGTACTTTTTGAGACTAACACGAAGTCGTCGCTTGTTGTTTGCCTTGGGCGTAGCAGTTGTTAGCAGTTATATAGTGAAGACGAAGCTGTCTGCGGAAGGGTCGTCAGCTGTTGTAAAAGAAGGTGACCCGCGTAGCTGGCTTGTACAACTGAAGGGCGGCTGCGTTCCAGCAAAGCAGTTCTACCTGCTGTGTGAGACAATACATGTTTTCAGCCTTCTGTCGACAAAACTTGAAGTGTCGTTTTTAAAGGGCAAGAGTCGACATTTCTTGCTCCTTCGTCGCATAAAGAGCGCGCTCACAACTCTCTGCCTTGGCTGTCACGAACGGCAGCGGAGGACTTTTGTGCGCATCGACAGCTGGGTCGCTTTTTGAGAAGACCACGAAAGACCAGTTGTACTGTGGGCTGTTGCGAACCACAGAAACTGTGCATCTCCTTTAATGACTGTCCTCATCGTGTGAAAGGCATGAGTATTTCTCGAAGAGTGACGCTATCTTGGCTCTTTCTCCCTCTC
Organism: Sarcocystis neurona; assembly: GCA_000727475.1. Classification (NCBI taxonomy): domain Eukaryota; phylum Apicomplexa; class Conoidasida; order Eucoccidiorida; family Sarcocystidae; genus Sarcocystis; species Sarcocystis neurona. The sequence continues at coordinate 13,660 of KL647319.1, read as the reverse complement.
TCTAGAAGGCTAGAACACAACCTCAGGTGATGGCTGCCACCGACAGACCAATCTCAAGTTCCTCTTCGTCCTCCCTGAGGGCAGGTAGAACCTCACGTCTGGGGGGTGTTGTTGCAGGTGAGTACCGATGCGTGACCGAAGGATTCTCCCAGTCCTCACCCGAAGAACTTGCCGCCTGCTGCTGCGTCGCGTCCTCTCTTGTGTGGAAGGAACAGTATGGGGGAGAGGTTTCCCTCCTACAAAGTTTAGAGACCGAAAAGAAAGTTGCTCAATGTTGTTCGCGCGTTTGAGACTGTCGCCCCTTTGAGTTGCCCTAGTAGGAGCCGGGGCCGCGCAATGAGTTCTTGGACGATGGTCACTGAAAAAGTACAGCTGCACATTGGAGAAGTATCAGGCGGACTGTACCGGAGGACACCTCGCGTTCTATCGAAACGTAACGGATTCTCTTCCAGGGACACAACGGTGTTTTTCAGTGATCTTTGTGAGTTTGTCGTCGAACGCAGCAAGGCTTTAGTGGGAGCACGTCAGCTTTTCTGCGGCAGGACGGAGACTGGTTCTCCTATCACGGGGATCTAAGCGGAGTTACGCGTAAATCACGTTGAGCCACGATGTCTGGAAAGGTGCTAATAGCCTAGAGGAGTCTTGAGACCTTGTGTGCCATCTTGAAGAGGGACCGCTTTTTGCGTGGAAGTGCGCCTCTTCATTTTTCGTTACCAACGTTTCTTTACATTTCTAGAGAATGACTTATTGCGTCGAGGACTACGCAGCTTAAGAAGACTTTCCTTTTTTTTTAGACGGATAAAGCGGAGGTCCTTGCGCGCCTCCGCAGCACTGCGAGAGGGAAGGTGACGCTATGGAGAGACAGCACATTCGCCTCCGGTGTAATGTGCGGACGCCTACAGCTGAGGGCCGCGTGGTGTGCGGCGGTGGCGACAAACGCTTGCTCCTCTGGTTGCTGCTTCTGACTAAAGACAGATTCAGCCTCGACCTGCCACCCGTTCACTTCGTTAGGCCTGGCACACTTCGAGACTATTGTAGATGCAAGGGTCTCGTCATGTTGCTTCAAAAGCAAGTCGCATAACGAGTCTCCAGCACGCGCTACGTGCAGTATTTGAATCCCCAGTAGAGGCTTGTTGTCCGTGAGCGTGTGTGACCGTACACCCGGAATAACGCAGCTTGCTACGTGTCTAGATTGTCACTCAACCAGGGTACGTCTTCTTCGGTGTTCAAAGGAAGACGCGAAACCCGAATTCGAAGAACCAACGTGTGCTGCCTTTTAGTACCTTCAGGTAAGTCACGTTTCACCGGCTAGAGATGTTGCGAGGCGTTTTCTATCAGGCTGTGCGGCAGCGCGCTACTCAGCCTGTGTGCCTAGATTGTCGCTGGCTCTCTGTGTGCCTGTCAAGATTGCCGTAAAAACAACCTATGGGTTCATCTAGCCGCCGACTTCTTTCTAGGAGTCAGTGGCGAGCACCACGTTCCGCGCCCTAGCACTCAAGAAGGCACTCCATAAAAGAAGGTCTCATTCGTCACTGAAAACTGTATTTAGAAAACTGCTATATGTACTCCAGCTACACACCTTAGGTATGCAGCGAGTGCGTCAAATACAAAAAGGCATGTCTTGTTTGTGGTTCTTCTGTTCGCACTGCAAAGAGAAGATTTAGCAAACGAGCACCTGCCTCTCACACGTGTTATTCATGCACCTGTTGCCGATGACCCGATGAATTGTCAGTCGCTCAATCTGGTCAGCACTAGATAGACCAGTTGTAGAGACTGTGGCTGCTTATATTTTGTCATATGTCTACCATTGTAAGCTGTATCATAATTCCCTCGTTCTGCTTGTCAAAGCAGCTGAAATTCAGTCTTTTTTCCAAAGAGAGTAAACTCTCATGACGTCAATACGACCACATGCTATCGTAGTCAGATGCGAAGAAAAGGTTCTTCCAATTATTTACCCGATAGAAGCCCCCGCCGGCAAGCAATGGAAGGGCTCAGCAAGCGACACCCCAAGGGCATCTGGGAAGATGGCCTACACTGGCTTTAGAGCAGAATCGAATGTGCACTTCTGTTTACTCCTGAGGTTTTGTGCGTTAGTGCTCTCATGTAAGAGCGACATAGACGGCCTCCGTTTTAAGAACAAATTTGATATATGGGCCGATCTTCGGCATGTGTAAAAAAGACGAATTCTGTACGCGCGCCCGCCGTTCCCGCTTTTTTCGTTGACATGTGTCACCTGTCACGGTCTGCGTTCACCTATGCAGCCGGTCACACGACGGACCGTTCGACTGCGGTAGAAGAAAACTAGGATCAGCTAATCCATTTCAAACGCTTTACCGACTCAGTTACACGAAAGATAATGTGGTTGCACGTTAGTAGAGACGAGGGATTGCAATCGGGCTTAAACTGTAAACCGGGTAACGGGTGAGTCCACTCACTCAACGTAGACGGCTTCCAATTATCCTGATATTGTCCTTCAAACGTAATGTCCGACTGGTCGTTGCATTCACGAAATATCGAAAAAGTGCAGCTTGTAAGCATGTGGTCTCGTGGGGTAGGCGATGCTGCTCACAGTACCGTTCTCAGTCCTTAGAAGGCATTTGAGCCTCATCAGAAGTCCCAACAAGAGTAATTCATCTCTCCTTTTACCATTCTGCACTGTTTCTTCCATCTTGGGCTATTCCTTGCAGGCGCCAGAGGGCAGCGGCGGGGTCTCCTATGTTGTTGGGAGGTTTGCTGGCGTGGTGCCAAACTGAAGTCGTCCCTACGCCGGATGCAATCCCTCCTGTGGTGGGCGACGTGCAGTCGCCTGCGGAGTGTAAAAGACGTGTTTGCTCGTGTTGTTCTACACACCTTCCAGGCGTAAATCGCGCCCTCTACACCGTGACTCCTCCGCATACACCGAAGGAAGCGATACAGCTGTTGGTAGTACATGCGTTCTTACTCCTGCACCAGCGTCAGACCCAAACGCGACCATTTTTTCACACGTTTCGACTTTGCCTACAGCAGTCCAACGTAAAACAACGAGTAATGCCTTTTTCGCTGACAGTCTGGTGCTATGGATAGTTTCTGCGTAGTGCGCATGGCGCTGGCTGGCTGCATGAGTATGTTGCGGTAAGCATGCGGACAACGAACACACAGGAGAGGTACAGGGTTAGTGTACCGACGATCTGCGCATGGCCCACGATTTTGCCCCTGATACTGCGTGCGGCGTTGCGGTTTCCGTGTTAGCTAGCATGTGCTTGGTGATGACTACGTGATTTTGTGGTTGCCGCCAGCAAACGCCTTCAATTTAGCTATGGGACCGACTTGAAGTGGCGGCGATGACGCGATCGCTACGAAACGCGGCGCGTACTGCCCCTCGCTGGACGCCGCGACAACCCTGAAAACAATCGCTAAACCAGCACAGAACTTCAACTTCCACAAGCTCACAAATAACGGTAATAAAGTCAGAATGCCGGCGCGAGCACGCCTCGAGTTGCATGTTCCTGGTGGTCGCACGTAAACACCCGCCGAGCATCGAGTGGTCCGCAAGCGGATTCAGCGGCCGTGCTACTATAATGGTGCTGGTCACCGTTCCAGCGACCTTCCCCGTGTGAAATTACAATTACGTCACAACAGCCCATACAGTGTACTGGAGAAGACCATCGATACGTCTTGAGTTGTTGTAGTACTAGTTGCTGCTCTATATGAAAGTGGCGACAGCAGGTAGTTAGAGAATGGGCGGCCTGTGTGCCTACCTATGCTCAACGTGTTGTGTGGCATTCACGACTTCGACAGGAATAATCTTTTTTGAACAGACTGAGCATGCTGTGAGCGCCTTTTGTAGAATGCACCTGCCGATATTTCCCATCAATGACACGCGTTTTGCTGCCCTTCATAATTTCCAGCTACTTTTTATGTATTTCCTCTGCACGGAGCGTAAGGATGGAAATCGACTTCTGCAGTCGGGACGCAGTACCCAGCACCACCGCACAGAATAAGCTGGTCCGCACGCAACACCATGCTGCGGAGAAGCGCACTTCACAGGTTCTTTATTCTCAGTGGAAAAGTCAAGCGTCTCTATTTCGTTGTCTTGGTCGCCACAAGAGTTCTTTCTCGCAGGGGCTGTGTAGACATGTCGGTCCACAACATTTCGGTGTCTGTGCACGACAAAAAAATACCCTTTCTGGGGATCTCGGTACTATATCATTCGTAACAAGGGTGGCTCAACTGAGAAATCCTGCCCCACCTGTAACATATACCAAGACTGACATTATTTCAGGTGCGGACGGTGTGAGAACACCTCTGAGCGCGGGTAGCACTACTGTCGCGCGGACTGTGGAGCTTAAGCGTTTGCGGGTTGCTGCAGATTCACATTCTAGATGTGTAATGATCTGCAAGTTTCCACCCTTCAGCACTGTATCTGACGATTTTGACAGGGTGTGCACGTGGCGTCGGTGCGGCTACCGGAAACGTCCATCAAGTGCCAACAGTTACCTACACGGCAAACAGTCTCAAGCGAGGGCGCTGCGCTGCCCGTACGTGAACGTCGTAGACTTGGCGTCGATGCGCTCACCGCCGTTATCTGCAGAAGAAGTTCTGAGACAACAGCACCACTCGCAGGTGATCTCCATCCAAATGCGTATGGCTGCGCTGGCAGTCAAGGCTGCAGCGGTTGCTGAGCGTCAGCGAGAACATTTTATAGGACAACTCGCGCGTTCGCACCAAGGCTGGTCCGCGGTGAGGTGGGCGCGGAATATGCAAAAGTACCGTGCTCTCTTGTTCTTTACGTCATGGGACACCCTGTCCCAGGCGCTGGTAGCGGCTCTTAGTGACCTTGCGTCTCTTCTAGAGCTACACAAAGACACTCCAGCAGCGACAGGACGTCAGGAGTACTCAGTAAGTTGCTTGCAGAAAGACAACTACGAGGCTGCGGATGAGAGATTTGCGAAAGCGCACTGTGTTTCCGCAGAGGCCAAAAAAGTAAGGAGGCAGTTCGTATCGGTTGCAGGTACTGGAGCTGAGGGGTCAAGTGACACGGAGTGGACGGCCCTGAGTAAGCGGATTGCAAGACAGAACGAAGGTATGGGGAAGAGCGAGGGACTCAGCTTTCTCCTGGCGAGGATGATCCCGTGTTGGCTGCCGATAACCGGCGTCAGGGTATATAATAGTTTGGTGGTGGGCCAAGGCAGGCGAGCGATCGAAAAGCACAACCGTATGCTGGCCAATCGAAAGCAGCTTCGAGACCACGAGAGAGCATTGCTTCTTATGGTAAACGAAGGTATCCATTATGGTGCGGGACACTTGCCTACTCTTCAGATTTGGAGACTCGAGGGAGGATTGCTAGTAGAAGACGACCCACCCTCAAAAATCCCGTCTCGTGTTGTAGAGATGTCTAAACCTCCAGGCTCGCATTACAAAACTGATGGAATACATTTCACAAAGGTTTTTGAAGCACGCGGCTGCGGACCCATTAAGTTGATGGAGCTCGCTGGTGGAGATCCTGAACCATGGAGAATTGAAGAGGCGCTACTTTTGAAAAGAGCGCGTATGAATCAGAAGAAACGGCCGATCGAAAAAGAACACGGGACGGCAGGGATTTTTTCGGCAGGATGGGGGAACTGGTCCAGTTTGTCTTGCTTCAGTGAGGGCGCTCGAGACGATGTAAGTGTTTGGCTTGCGCAGTTGACCACGTTGTACCAGTATCACGCGTTGAGCCTTTTTCAAAAGCGACTCTCGTTTGCGGAGAGCCAGTTTCCGGAGTTTGAAGAATTCAACTTGCGAAAATTTAGTCTCACCAGAGCGAAACAAAAGGACTTTCTCAGTGATCTGGGGAAGTAATTTGTTTGTGACAGGCACCTGCTTTACCGCGTTAGGAGAGCGGTCTGCTCAAAGTACTTACTTGCCCTCCCGGCGACTAGGTCGAACTTCAGGTGCCTCGTTTCAGAACAGTCCCACTGGGAAGGGACCCAAAGGGCTTAAGAGTACTGCGTTGAATGATCGTCTCCCGTGGAGGCCGTCACGTGCTGGCTACGCTGAAGGAAAGAGCAAGCTGAACGAACAACCACGAAACCAGTTGTCGGGGTTGGATCAAAACGACTTTTACCGTGGTGAGGATCTTTTCGATGCAGGAGTGAATTTCTTGGTACGAGGAAGCCACGCGTCCGCTAAAAAAGTTGCGGCGAGCTGTTGAGCATTTGCGTGTTTCCTCCACTTTTGGATGGCGCTTGCATCATGTGCTGGCACATAAACTGGTACGAAGCTTACATATAACACTGCCGTGATGAGTTGTCTCACTCTGAGGCGAAACGGTGCGTCGCGGGCAAAGTCAGTTCTCCAAGTTTCGTGGGTCGGAAGGAATCACAGTCGAGATCGTGGGGGAGATGCGGGGGGACTACGCGTCTACGCGCACGCTGGAAGACACTCTGAATCAACGGGTCGAACGGTCCAGCCTCTGTCCAACTTGAGGTGGTACATTTCTACCCCGTGTATGCCGGCGTACACCGGTCTAACACAAGAAGGCGTGGCGAGGAAATGCAGAATATACGCCGCCGGCATACCGTGGAGACATTCTCTGATGTCTCACTTGTTATCGGACAAACCGTAAAAATCCTTCCGCCAATTCGCCTGCCAGCGGTCTTTTCTCACAGCGAATGTGACGGTGACCGCTAGGGGGGGAGGTGAGTATCGCATTGTTTTTTGGAGGTGAGTATCGCATTGTTTTTCGGAGACCAGATTCAGCTTCTGTATATAAGCGCGTGCTTTCGATGGTACAACTCCTTTGAGACAAGTGGTAGTCTGTCTTGTCATTTCGCCTTGTTAAGGGATTTTGTGTATGGTAAGCGTGTAGTCCCCTTTGAGGACTTATACGTGGGCTCGACGGCATGTAAATGTGTAACGGACGTCAACGTGGCAGAAGACCATTGTGGGTTCCAAAAAGCGTATCAAGGTGTGCCTGCTGGACGTCTCACGCCTGCGTTCTGCGAGGGACGATTGAGAGTGAGGTGTTGCAGGTCAACTGAACATCAACCCGAGACTGGTGACGTGCAGTGCCGTTGACGCCTTCCAAATAACACTGCCAGAGAAAATCCTAAGAATTAGGGGGCACGTCACTGCCGACAAGCTAGGAGGGCGCGTCTTCCTCCACGTGAATTTTTGAGCACTTCACTAGGTCACGACGTAGCTACGACCTGTGTTGTCAACTGACGGTCCGGCCCTCCCTCATTTGTCCAAAGAGTTTCCTAGTGTAAGGGCACACCCTGTTCACTTAGTGCACCGCTATCTCCAGGCATAACTTTGTATGTCACATGGTTGTTCAGCAGCCCCAAGCAGCACACCAGGATTGTCTTAGGACTCCGTTGCTTGATTTCGTCTATAGAGGATCAGACAATTCAGGCGCATCATACGCCGCCGCTCGTAGCCTTGGACGGCTCCTGTTGTTGCTGTGGACCCGCTTGCGTCATTCACGAGGGCGACAGCACGCATGTAACGCATTTCTAAAAGTTCGTTGTCAGTACATTTCCTCATAATTTGGTAACTTCACATCTTTGAAACCGCAGTGCCAGCAGTCGTGCTTCCGCTTTGGGGGAAAACTGCAGAGTTTGTCTTAAGCTTAATCTCGAAGTTCAGTGCGCCCGTCCACCCACACAGCAACACTACCAGCTATGTTCAATAAGCGTAGCCCTTCTTAGGCATCCGTCGCAAATTTGTGAAATGGATTTCTACGCACTTTCGAAGTCAGCCCGTCAGTAACCCTTATTCCCTCGGCACTTCAACCTGTCACGCCAAGTAAGTCTGCATGGTGAGTGTGTTGAAGTCGACCTTTGTTTGTCTATGATTACCTCTGCGCAACTACGTGAGAAACGATGCACGATGCCGACATTCTGCAAGCGAACTAAAGAGGCAGCCAATGTCGTCCGATCCCAGCCTGTCAAGCTTCAGCAGCGCGTCCGGCACCCAGCCTCGTCAGCTACGGCGTTGCGGTGATTTGTTTACCATCGGCGGATGGCAGTGTCACTGAGTACACCGCCGGACTTGGAGCGAGTAGACCAGGGCCAATTTAACCACGAAGCGTTACCACGCAGCGGTCCACCTAACCTCCACGTAACCCCAGAAGAGTTGTGACGGATCGCGCTCGATTTTCTAGTTGCATTCGAATGGGTATCTTACACTGCATAGTCGGACTGACAGTAGTTGTAGCGCGGTTGTCTACGACCTTGGGGCGTGCAGAGGGCAGTGCTACTGAAGTGCTGGAGCGAACGCATCCGCGGGTGCGCTGCGCGTGAGCCGAGGACAACGGATAACGTTCAAAGTATCTAGTAGTTTGGTGACGGCTTTAACGGAAATTTTAACCACTCTCGAGTATTGTGAGCGCGTGGCACTAAAGTCGACAAAGCAGTTGCGCTCCCCGAGGCCTGCCGCCATTTACAAACTTTCCCAACTGCAAATATGGCCAACACTTTGGAGCTAGTACACACTTCTCCATAGAAGACGCTCACCGACATTCCTGGATATATTGGCCAAAGCCGAGCCTGATTCTTTCGAGGGCATTGCCTCCGAGATGCCGCGACGACATTCTTTCTTCGGCGGTTTTTGTGTGGTGCCCCAGGTCTGCTGACCGCGCAGGCTAGCACTCCATGACGTTCAAGGTTTTTTACGAATTCATATTAGTACGAGATACCGATCTGAGTGCTTTTCTGTACGAGCAGATACCGTGAATGCCTGTGGATGGGAGGCCCAACCCAAATCAAAGGGGGGACGCACACCACTTGAGGTGATGCTCTTTCTGCTGCAGTGCTACCTACCGCAGTTGAAATCCCTCGGACGGCGTTACGTACCTCACCTACTTGGCACCTCTGCTCCCGCGCGATTTGATAACCGCGTGAGCGCCCCCCTGGCCCAAATTACTTGCCGGAAGCATTGTTTGGTGCCGGTTTTAGGATGCAGCGCAGGACAGGATTTGACATTCCACCTCTACAGTAATTCAGGACGCCGTTGCGTGACGGCCGGCGACATGTCCACGTATAGCGTGGAAGATTAACGTCGCAGCACGCTTTCTTAGACGGCCTTGCGTAAGTCGATACGTAGTGCACAAGTCGAACCAACAACCTTTTACGTAATGATTCATCTCGTCCTGTTCACGCTGCAAAAGTACGTGTGGACGATGCCTCTCGTAGTAGCCTTTGTTATCGAGAGTGCAGTTTGCCACGGTGCAGTGGCAATGCCTAGAGCGTTCAGGGCGCCCATAGTCTCCGTCGTTCTTGAGTGATTGACGTAATACGGCGGTAATCCATCCACAGTTTGTGCCACAGAGAAGGGACTGTGTTTCCACAGATCCCATGAGCTAAAGAATTTACACCTGTATACGAGTTTACCGTACTGTGGGAGCCCTCAGGTATGTCTAATTGCCACCGACCACATGTATGTCAACATCCTGACGTAAGTGTCACACTGACTGACGCGCAACAATGTATGCGACATAGTGTGTAACTACAAAACGAAGAAAAACTGCGTACGCGGCACCCTCTAACATTTCATGCCAGTGGCAACTCTTAGAGTGAGCAACCCATATTGTAAGGAAATACGAGTGATCGTCTAGGCTGCGCCCTGTTGCTGCACACGGGCAACGCACGGGCAGCTAACGCTAGCGACAACATCGGGGCATGCGGAGGCTGCAGCTCCTCGGCAGCTCACCAAGCCGGGCAAGCCTGGATCGAACAGCGGGTACCGCCGCGTGCCATACACTTTGACGAGGTGTTGGCAACTGTGTATGCGGCCGGACAGCTAACTGATATTTGTGTCCACGTGACGCCCGTGCCCTTTTCAGGATGGAGAGCTCGCATCCTCTTATGTACCGATAAGTGCCGTGTGCACCTGGCTTTTCGATGGGGCTGCTCTGGCGATGCAGTAGCGACACCGAAAGCGCCACAGAGTAAGCGACAACCTGCACGTCTCCGCCTGCCAAACTGATGAAAACGCTTGCTCAGAGCAAAGAGAACTAAATCTTTGGACGAAGTGTACCACTCTTGAAAACATTTTCCGCTAAATGTAAAAAATATATCTATCTATATATATGTATATATATGCATATATATTCAGCATGGACGTCCTGTTTGTTGCGCGGAGCGACAAAATACGTCTGCACCAGTCTGCAGTATGTAGCCCCACGTGAGGCAGCCAGTCAGGAGTGTTGCACATAAAGTTGATGTGAACACCTGTTGGTCTTATGTCACAGTCCGGAGTCCCCATGTCCACCCTCGGAACGCGAGGTGGCTCTGTTGGCGAGTTGGCGCCACCGCGCTATCGCACGTGCGACGCTATCACAATACACGAGGTGATCTGCCATGGTGGTCGGTTGGCTCGGACTTCCAGCGTCAGCGCTTCCCCGTTCTGTCATGAATTCCTTCACTAGGCTGTGATCTGTCGAAAGCTATTCTGTACTGTTGTTGTGAAGGGCGGATGGCTAGACGCGCAGTTCACCAGTGGAGACTTTTTGTTAGTAGCTCATTCGATAATCTAGCACCGTGTACGTAAAAGTCACCAGGCCGTCCATGCGTGGCTACCGAACGCGGTGGTGGACTACGCAGTGCTCCCACCCAGCGTGATTTTGAGAAGTGTGCGCCCACTCTCTGCGCTGCGACCGCGGACCACAGAGTTGCCTCTTTCCGTCATTTGCTTCGTGTCTGTCTTCGCCACGTTATCTGTGTGCGAACCGGCGCACCAAACTTTCAGCTCTTTATTCGTAGAAGACTTTACCCACCCAGGTTCATGTTGCATGCTTTGCTTTGTTGATGCAAATCGGTGACGAACCTGTTACTCGACAATGCGTGCCAGGGGGAGTGGAGGCAGCCCGCGGCGTAGGGCAACCGTCGCAGGCAGAGTAACCGGGGCACGCTGTTTGAATAAGAGCCTTCTTTTGACGGGGCCAACGCTTCCTCCGGCTGAAGACGGAAGACCCACCATGCTGGTCGGAAACAGAACAAGGCGAGGAGGGGTAGGGGACGACACATGCAACATGGAAAGTGATGTGGCCGCTGCGCTGTTGAGTCGGAGAGCTCTACGAAAACAACAAGCCCCCATAGAGGTGAGGATCGTGAGAACTACCCGGCTCGGCCGGCAGAAAATCTTCTGCAGAAAGGTACTTGCGAAAGGAAACATCTGAGTCCTGTATAAAGGGCGGGCGACGCGAATTGCAACTCTAAAGGCAGAGGCACGTGGCCGCGAGCAGGTCCACCCCGCTGTCGTTCCAAAACTGCGCAGTGCGCTAAGCTGACCATCGCATGCGTATAGCTGTGAGGATTACCCCGCAGGACATAGAAGATGTCTTTCAACCTACAAAGCCACACAGCAGCAGCCCCCGCTGCACCGCTCAGCTTCGAAGCCGCTTTGTGTTTTTGTAATTGAGACGTCCTTCGTTTAGCCTCAAACAAGGACTCATGAAAAGGCAAAACTTTTAGCTGTACCATGTGGTCGTAGGGGAACCGTTCTAGTTCGCTTACAGTTCGCTTCCGTACACATCGAGGTATACGCTGCGCGTGTGGAAGATGGCTACAGGGGAGTTCCTACCCAGGGATTTAACCTCAGCCAGGCAATTCAGTCGACTGTTCCAAACCTCAGTTTGCTCCTGCGTGCCTGTGTGCGATGTCGTGAAATTGTCTCAACATGCCTGTAAGAGATGTATTAGTTCGGTGCAGTCTGTAGCCACGTCGTCGACGATGAAATGCCGTCCTTTCATTTCTTTGAAACAGTCAAGCGCTGCCGTAGAGGTTCACGGTCTGCAGAATGGCTTCACGTAGTAACGCGACGTGAGCGCCGAAATAACAGCTTTGGGTAACAAATAATAACGACACTTCAAGAATCAGGTCGCCGCTCGGTTGTTGAAGCCGGTCTCAAGTGAGATGAGGTTATAAACGTACTCAAGGATACGTAGTACCGGTGCTGCGTGTTTTCTCAATTTCGTAAATTTGTACATTTTCCGGGTGGCCACAGTACAGTGAATCTGCAACGCGTATGCGGTGCCCTGGAACAGGAACTCGTTAATGCCTCGTAAAACCTTATAGCCATAAACCGCTTTCGTCAGCGACTGCCTCGGCATTCGATTTATAGTTTTAAGAAAAGGGATAGATGTCGAGCCCTGGCGGCCTACACTGGAACCGTGGACATCCATCTGCTGTGAGAGAGTGCTTTCGACTGCCTTACCTTTGAAAGTGCTTTCCTCATGTCGGCGTGAATTGAGTGCTCTTGTTTGTTTTTAGACGAGGGACTTCAGCTTTCCTCCCGTAACTGGGAGAGGGGAGGTTTCACCCACGAAGCCCTACTTGAAGAGAAACCGCGGTGTTGTCACAGGAGAGAATCGCTCGGCGTATCTCAGTGCGCGAGGCGCGAAATTTCGCAAAAGACGTGCTGCGTCTGACGCACTTGGCCTGAGAGACTGTCGAGCGTCCGCACAGCGCTTCATCCGCGCAGAAACTCTGATATCGCCGGTCGAACGGAATTCATTGGAGATGCACGGCCATCAGCGACAATGGTATCTGAAGCGTGAGAGACGTTGCGAAACGGTCTGGCCGAAAGTATTCGAACATAGTGAATATGAGGAAGCCCCGCAATTACTAACCATTTTTGCCATTGCGAATTTCGCAGAAAGACAGCAGAAAATCAGGAGACTGCTTTCTCTGAAGGCCCCGACCACACAAACGATGCGCATACGGATAAAGTCTACTTTTTCACTCAAGGTCTCCAGACCATCAACCCGCGTAGAACATGAACCTCAACTCGAGCGCACAGCAGGACCATCTCCAGCTCACACCGTGACAATTTCGTCGACTGAACAGAGGAGAGAGAATGCGGAGACACCCAAGATCCGGGAACAGCGTGCAGAACCATCGGCTCAAGCAGCAAGCGCTGCATATAGTCACCTACTGCAGCGTAACAGCGCAGCAGACACTCAAGACAGAGAACTAGGAGACACCCCGGCGACAACGGTAGAGAAGGCGAAGATATCGCCAGCACCGGGAGATGAAGAAGGTGGGGACGCGAAGCCTGTGGGGTTAGCGGGATCGCCGAAGAAACCTCCCTCTGTAGTGAGTAGTGCGAAGGCGAAGCCGAAAGGCGTCGTGGCGAAGCCGAAGACCGTGCTGGCGAAGGCCGAGGAGGGACGGGAGAGGTGGCAGGAGGGAGGAGGCGAGAAGGACGGGGGGGATTTGGGAGATGGGATGAGGGTTGCAGAGGGGGGCGAGATCGCCGCGAAGTCTGGAGGAGGCGAGTCAGAGAAGGCGGAACCCACAGGGAAGAGAATGGGAGTTGCGGTGGGGCCGGAAGGGAAGGTGAGTGTGGGTGGGATGAAGGGAGCGGTGTTGAAGAAGGCGGAGGCGGCGGCAGGTGGCAGAGCCAGTGACGTGAGAGCGGTGGGTGCAGAGGAGACAGAGGACGCGAGGTCGGGAGATATGCGGGAGGAGATGGAGAAGGAGGCGTTGATGAAGAAATCGGTGCCCGGACATATTGGGAAGACAGTACCGACGAAGACGAGTGTGTTGCTTGAGGATGGCAGAAGCGGTGGAGGAGGCGAAGGAGATTTGCAGAATGGTGGTGCGGAGGGGAAGATTGATGAGAGGCGTGGGAAGGAAGAATTGGGGGCGAAGAGCTCGGCAGCAGTGAGCGCTGAGGCAGGTGGGGCAGGGATGGC